>JAIFGZ020000187.1:0-351508 GCA_019925245.2 Oryza australiensis
ATTGATCTCATGATCTCGTGTATCTAAAGCTGAAAGCTCATCTAACTTCTCATGAAGCATATGATCTAAAGCCGATATCGCATCTCAGATCTTGTGTTGGAATATCTCGATCTCCTTGAAGGGTTACGCGGAGGCTACGCTAGCCGAAAACAAAAAATTTAACCGCGCAAACCAGAACACTTGCAAGTAAGGGTCGATAGATCGTTACCGATTGAGTAGAGTGCAAGGAATAGCCAATCGTGGCAATCCGATCCGAACAAGATAGCCGATTCCCGAAGATGCCGATTCGAGAACCGCCCGGCCGCGTTCACGCTCGCTCCGATGCGCCCGACCGCAGCCGATTCCACCACGCCCGATCGCTCCGATTGCCCGATCCGAAGCCGATCAACAGCGCGCAACGTAGGCGCCTCTACCGGTATCCACACATCCGGGGACGAACGCCGTACACCCGTGTGCTAGCACGCGATGCAAGGCTAGGGTTTGGCTCGAAAGTGGGGAGGGTTTCCGTGGAGATTGATCTCGGCGACTTCGTTGCATGCGATGCAATTGACCGCCGCAGCCTCTCCACCCCTCCCTCCTTTATATAGAGTTGGCCGACTAGGACTAGTGGCCGATCGTGACTCTATTTTTGAACCGGATCTCATCCGTATCTCATAGAGTTGGCCGCCCATACGTCGTAAGCCTATAGGACTCTATCCGATCGGATCCCTATCCGATCGAGCCGTATCCGAGTCCAACTCGAATGCCTGTTCTTATCCCCTTAAGCGTGCGACCCGTAGGTTCAGGTATACTCGGTTTCGGCTATAGTCTAACTTAGCCGATCGTCGGCTCGAGTCTAACTCGCCCGACCACAGCTGCGGCGCCTAGCAAGCACATATTGACACCATAGTATACAAGAATAATATCGGCTCGAACCTGTAATGTGTACACAAATCCCTTTGCCTCACGATACCGCTAAGCTATAGGCAAGATGTGTGCCATCCCTTCAATAGCTTAACCATTCACTCGAACCGTATTGGATTATCCGTCCGTTGATTGACTCCTCAATCAACTTAGCATGGCCATGCATTTCCATAATCCATTACCTCGAGGGGCCTGAGATATCTCTCCAAAGGAGGGGCAAATTCCATCTTGATCACTCACATCCCACTCCATGTTTCATAGCAAACCCGAAAACTACCTTTATAACTACCGTTACGGAATAGCGTTTGGTAGTCCCAAAGTAGGCTACTACACATGTTGGAATCCATGGTGATCTCGTGTCTAAGGACTTTGTACCAACACTACCCGAGACCAACTAATGGCACATTAATTCCGTAGTGTCTCATGGTGGGTCTATCCAACAATGTGTTCTCCAACACATATGTCCATGTTTATTGATTTGGTATCTCCATACCCATGATCTATGAGACATGATCATCAATTAATAAACATGCCGATCTTAGAATCATATTTGTTCCAACAATATGACATATGATCGTGGATCGTTTAGAAATAGATTCATACATATCGAGTCTCATAAATAAGTCACGTACTTATTGATCAATACAAGATGTCTATTTCATGGAACTGAATAACACTTTATTCATAAATACATAAACATTGACGTGATATCCAACATCTCCATGTTGCCTCTAGGGCATATCACTAACAATCTCCCACTTGCACTAGAGTCAATCATGTAAGTATCTAATACCCATTGCTCTTGTGTGCGCCTCATGCTTCGGCCGAGGAGAGGTTTTGTCGCGAGATCGGCTTATGTTGAGATCCGTGTGCACTTTGCATATCTTGACATCACCTCTGTCCACAATCTCGCGGATGAGATGATATCGCCGAAGTATGTGTTTGGACTTCCGATGTGACCTCGGCTCCTTGGCTTGCGCAATGGCTCCACTATTGTCACAATAGAGAGACATTGGACCGCCGTACTAGTCATCACACCAAGCTCGAAACGAATTTCTTGATCCAAACAGCCTCCTTTGCAGCTTCCGAAGCAAAGAATGTACTCGGCCTCCGTTGTAGAATCAGCAACGTATCCCGCTTGGAACTCTTCCACCGATCGCGCTCCGTTCAGCAGAACACGAACCCGCATTGCGATCTATAATCATCCTTGTCCGTTTGGAAGCTAGCATCGGTGTAACCACTTACAACGAGCTCTTCTTCACCTCCATAGACTAGGAACATATCCTTAGTTCTTCTCAAGTACTTAAGAATATTCTTTACGGCATCCAGTGACCTTCACCTCGGATCTCGATCGGTATCCGCTCGTAGCACTCAAAGCGTACGAGACATCCGGGCGTGTACAAAGCATGGCATACATGATGGATCCAATTGCCGAAGCATATGGAACCATACCCATCTTATTCCGCTCATCATGTGTCTGAGGATACTGATTCTTGCTAAGATTAATGCCATGTGACATGGGCAAGAAACCTTTCTTGGAATCATGCATGTTGAACATTTTCAACACCTTGTCAATGTATGTACTTTGGCTTAATCCAATTAGCCTCTTGGATCTATCTCTATAGATCCGAATGCTCAATATATATGTTGTCTCCCATAAGTCTTTCATGGAAAAACTATTTTTCAATGAAGACTTGACGGATTCTAGCATAGGGATATCATTTCCAATCAATAATATGTCATCCACATATAAGATTAAAAATACAATTGCGCTCCCACCGACCTTTTTGTAAACACAGGCCTCTTCTTCGTTTTTGATGAAACCAAACCCTTTGATTACTTCATCAAAACGAATATTCCAACTCCGAGATGCTTGCTTCAATCCATAAATAGATTTCGTAGCTTGCATATCTTTCCAGTGATTCTGGATCGACAAAACCCCGAGGTTGTATCATGTATACATCCTCGTTTAGGTTTCCATTTAGGAAAGCCGTTTTGACATCCATCTCGCCATATCTCATAATCGAAATATGCAGCAATCGCTAGGATAATCCGAATAGATTTAAGCATTGCGACGGGCGAGAAGGTTTCATCATAATCAACTCCTTGAATCTCGTTTAAAACCTTTCGCCACCAATCGCGCCTTATAGATGTGAACATTTCCATCCATATCGGCCTTTTCTTAAAAACCCATTTACACTCAATGGTTTTGACACCATCAGTGGATCAACCAAGTTCCAAACTTGATTGTCGTACATGGATTCTATTTCGGATTTCATGGCTCCAAGCCACTTGTTGGAATCGGGTCCCACCATCGCTTCCTCATAGGTCTTAGGTTCATCGTTGTCCAACAACAATATATCACGTTGTTCCGCACTGTGTACACATCGGCGCACGACGTGATCTTTCGACTCCGTAGGGCCTGGTGTATCTACAACCGGTGGCGCAACACTTTGTTCCTCCTGTTGTGGTTCCGTGGTCGCTGAAACGTTTTTGGTGTTTCTTGAACTTCTTCAAGATGCACCCTGCTCCCACTAACCCTTCTTGAAAGAAACTCTTTCTCCAAGAAGACACCATGTCGGGCGACAAACACTTTGCCTTGTTCCCGATTATAAAAGTAATATCCCTTAGTTTCCTTAGGATATCCCACAAAGAAGCACTTGTCGATTTGGGTGTGAGCTTGTCGATTGTAAACGTTTTACATAAGCCTCACATCCCCAAATTTTGAGAAAAGACAAACTAGGGGTTGCCCTGTCCATATCTCATATGGTGTCTTTTCAACCGACTTAGATGGAACTCTATTTAGTGTGAGCGGAGTGTTTCAAGAGCATATCCCCGAAGGATAACGGAAGAGTAGTTTGGCTCATCATCGACCGCACCATGTCCAACAAGGTGCGATTTCTCCATTCGGACACTCCGTTCCATTGTGGAGTTATGGCGGAGTCAGCGTGGAACAATTCCACAATCTTTCGATGATTACCGAACTCTTGGCTCAAGTATTCCCTCCACGATCCGATCGTAGAAACTTGATTGTTTTCCCTAAATGATTACGTACTTCATTCGGAATTCTTTGAACTTTTCAAAGGATTCGGACTTATGCCTCATTAAGTAGATATAGCCATATCTACTAAAGTCATCGGTAAAGGTAATGAAGTACCGATAACCACCTCTCGGCCGTTGAGCTCATTGGTCCACATACATCGTATGTACGAGTGCCAACAAGTCACTTGTTCTCTCACCGTGCCCCGTGAAAGGTGCCTTTGTCATCTTACCAAGTAAACAAGACTCACATGTCTCAAATGATTCAAAATCAAAAGAGTGAAGCAATCCATCCTTATGGAGCTTCTCCATGCGTTTCTTATTTATATGGCCTAAGCGACAATGCCGATAAACGTGGGGTTTATATCATTAGAGAGTTGCCTTTCGTATTAATGTTATAGATGGGAGACGCTTCAAGATTCAAAACGTATAATCCATTCACCAATGGAGCATGAAAATAGAACATATCTCGAGATATATTGAACAACCATTGTCCATTGATCTAAAATCATATCCTTCCGCTTGCAAACATGAAGCGGAAATAACGTTTTGACATAGTGTTGGAACACAATAACAATTATTCAATTTCAAAACTAATCCCGAAGGTAGATGAAGTGGTATCGTGCCGACAAAGAACCGTAGCAACGCTTGCTCCATTGCCGACGCGCAGTTCACCTCGCCCCTTCTCAATCCTCTACTTCTTCTCATTCCCGCAACGATTTGCAAATATGAGCTACGATCCGGTATCAAATACCCAAGAGTCGTAGGTGAAGTAGCAAGATTAATGTCTATAACATTAATACCTGAAGCGTAAGTCGTACTTTGCTTCTTTTTGAGATCCTCCATGTACTTCTTGCAGTTCCTCTTCCAATGGCTGTCTCCTTGCAATAAAAGCAAACGGCATCTAATGCCGCCGACCCCTTCTTGCCCTTCTTTGCATTGGAGGCACTCGCGATCTCATCGGGAGTTAACTTCTTCTTGGTGCAAAGTTTCTTGACAGTGGTTTGCGCTTTGCCTTCGCATCATTATCACATGATGACCGTTTTTCGGATACTCTCCTCACTGTCTTTAGCATCCCATGCAATTCAGCCAAGGTTCTATCCATATTGTTCATGTGATAATTCAATATGAATGGCTCGAAGCTCGGAGGGAGCGACCGGAGAATCACATCGTAGCCAACTCTTGGCTAAGGGGAAAACCTAGTTTTTCCGACTCTCGATATAGCCAATCATCTTTATCACATGCGGATCGACGGGATTCCCTCAACAAGCTGCACGCAAACAAGGACTTTGAGGTGTTGAACCTCTCGGCCCGAGCTTGGTTCTCAAACATGCCACGCATCCCCGAATAATAGTGTGAGCATCGCTGCTCTCATATTGCTTCTGAAGCTCAGGGGACATTGTAGCAAGCATGAGACAGCTTATATCTAGGGCATCATTAGTGTGCTTCTCATAAGCCCTCCGTGCAGTTGCAGTGGCGTTATTAGGCAAATCCTCAGGATAGGGTACTTCAAGAACGTACTCCTTACGCTCTTGCTTGAGAACAATTCTCAAGTTGCGATACCAATCCATAAAGTTTGTTCCATTTAATTTTTCCTTTTCGAGAATAGATCGCAAATTAAAGGTACTGGGTGTAGTATTAGCCGCCATTTATTCTACAACAGAAAAAGCAAAGTTCAGCACAATGTTTATGCTATGTCTATTGTTAAACAATTTAACATTAGACTCCCATTACGTATTTTCCACCTTCCCTCTAGGTTACGTATTGGGTCAAGATCCACATGTTAATTAATTTTCTAGTGAGCTTTGGCATCACTGCTAGAAGATTAATAACATCGGTAAGCAACTCCTTGCTAATCACATCTCTATGTGACTCTTGTTGTTGGTGTGGCATCTCCATGCCCCGGCCCCAACCTATGCCCCAAGGCCCAAAACTGTTTTGATAGCCTTGTTAAGTAAACCAAATGCTCCTGCATGTATATGTCTGACATATACCCCCTCGTGTTATGATAGAGAATGGCACTCTGCTTTGGCAGACCCACCATTGACGAGCATAACGGTGACGAGTGCAACATTTGGAAGGGCATCATTACTACTTAATTTCGCGAGGGATGCTATCCTATCAAACAAACATATCACATATGAAAACAGGTAGAATAGCATATAATGAAATAGTATGGCCCCCTTCACATGGTGATCTCCATCTCCATGTCGGCGCCGAGGATCTCCATCTTCGGCACCATCTTTCAATGTGCATGATGCTTGATTTCTTCAAACTAAGCTACTACTATAGAAGCTCTAATTGAAGATTACATCGACTCGCAGTCGTGAAAGAATATTACAAGCATTGCACGTATGAAAGAATATTACAGGGATTGCACATATGAAAGAATATTACATGCATCACATGCATCTCATACACACAATAGGGCCATACCATCTCAAAGCATTCTCGCAAAAACAAGTTAGGCGTAGAAACGTTTTCTACTTATCGCAGAGCTACGGCATCGAGACGACCTATAAGGGGGTACGCACACGGCGGTCTCGGAACACCACACGAAATTCATAGATCCAATCTATGAAATCGCTTACGGAAACCATGTCGGCATAATCATATTATGCCGTCCCGATACACTATCAAGGGAGATGGTTTGCGTAGGCGCGAGGCAACTAACAAGATCGGACTACGAGATAGCTTCGGCATAATCACATTATACCGTTCTGATACACTATCAAGGAACGCTATCTCGAACCCAACTCAAACCGAGCTATATGGAAATTGCTTCGACGTAATCACATTACGCCGTTCCGATACACTATCAAGGAACGCAATTACCATTAACTCTCCTCAACAGATCCCGTACAACCGATTGATCTAATCAACCCGTGCGCAAAACTTGTTCCAGATCCAATCTAAAACCCGAACTAAGCAAGATTAGCTCGATACCACCGAAGGGTTACGCGGAGGCTACGCTAGCCGAAAACAAAAAATTTAACCGCGCAAACCAGGAACACTTGCAAGTAAGGGTCGATAGATCGTTACCGATTGGAGTAGAGTGCAGCGGAATAGCCAATAAGGGCAATCCGATCCGGAACAGTATAGCCGATTCCCTGAGACACCGATTCGAGTCGTCCGCCGCGTTCTCACGCCTCGCTCCGATGCGCTCGACCGCAGCCGATTCCACCACACCCGATCGCTCCGATTGCAGCCGATCCGAAGCCGATCAACGCGCGCAACGTAGCGCGCCTCTACCGGTATCCACACGTCCGGGGACGTAACGCCGTACACCCGTGTGCTAGCACGCGATGCAAGGCTAGGGTTTGGCTCGAAAGTGGGGAGGGTTTCCGTGGAGATTGATCTCGGCAACTTCTGTTGCACGCGATGCAATTGACCTGCCGCAGCTCTCCACCCCTCCCTCCTTTATATAGAGTTGGCCGACTAGGACTAGTGGCCGATCGGGACTCTATTTTTGAACCGGATCTCATCCGTATCTCATAGAGTTGGCCGCCCATACGTCGTAAGCCTATAGGACTCTATCCGATCGGATCCCTATCCGATCGAGCCGTATCCGAGTCCAACTCGAATGCCTGTTCTTATCCCCTTAAGCGTGCGACCGTAGGTTCAGGTATACTCGGTTTCGGCTATAGTCTAACTTAGCCGATCGTCGGCTCGAGTCTAACTCACCGACCGTCAATGCGGCGCCTAGCAGCACATATTGACACCATAGTATACAAGAATAATATCGGCTCGAACCTGTAATGTGTACACAAATCCCTTTGCCTCACGATACCGTTAAGCTATAGGCAAGATGTGTGCCATCCCTTCAATAGCTTAACCATTCACTCGAACCGTATTGGATTATCGTCGTTGATTGACTCCTCAATCAACTTAGCATGGCCATGCATTTCCATAATCCATTACCTCGAGGGGCCCAGAGATATCTCTCCAAAGGAGGGGCAAATTCCATCTTGATCACTCACATCCCACTCCATGTTTCATAGCAAACCCGAAAACTACCTTTATAACTACCCGATTACGGAATAGCGTTTGGTAGTCCCAAAGTAGGCTACTACACATGTTGGAATCCATGGTGATCTCAGGTCTAAGGACTTTGTACCAACACTACCCGAGACCAACTAATGGCACATTAATTCTGTAGTGTCTCATGGTGGGTCTATCCAACAATGTGTTCTCCAACACATATGTCCATGTTTATTGATTTGGTATCTCCATACCCATGATCTATGAGAAATGATCATCAATTAATAAACATGCCGATCTTAGAATCATATTTGTTCCAACAATATGACATATGATCAGGGATCGTTTAGAAATAGATTCATACATATCGAGTCTCATAAATAAGTCACGTACTTATTGATCAATACAAGATGTCTATTTCATGGAATTGAATAACACTTTATTCATAAATACATAAACATTGACGTGATATCCAACATCTCCATGTTGCCTCTAGGGCATATCACTAACACTCCTATCGGAATATCCCTCAAGGGACGCCCCTTACCCCCCTTATATAGTCTTGGGAGGAAGGGTTTACAAGTCGGAAACCCTATCTTACTCTAAGTCGGTTTCTCAATCTTACCAAACCGTGACTATAGGCCGATTGCCTTATCTCTATCGGCAACCGTAACACCTAAGTCAAGTTCGGCTTACAGATATAGCGGCGTAATCTATCCCTACCTCCAGTCGGATAAGCTTGCCAAGTAGATACCCGATTGCCACAATCTCCACATATACAATATATATGGCGGTGCCACGGTTGGTAACACATATATATGCAATATGCATATATATATGTATAAATATATATTTTATACACATATAAATGCACTAAATTAAATAAATATATACATGTATTACCAAAATATGTACACACATATAAATATACACATATATTATAATCCTAATTTATTTTGACTGTTCTATGTCATATATTACAAAAATTTCTCTACGATGTCGATCCACGACCACTCCAATCCTAGTAGAATGCTCCCACGGGATCAATAATTTGCTCGTTGATAAATCCCATTAGTGATTCTTCAGAAGTCTGTATGAAACCATTATGGTGGGGGAGTTTGTCCCTTATGCAAATAATCTGTTATTTGAAAAAAAATGAGAAATAAATATATGAAATTAATAAGAAATCAAGATGTAATGTATAAATGACTGTTATACGTACATCCAGATCTTAAGGACATGTGACTTGGTGAGTTAGGCGTTGAATGTAGTCGCAGACATACTATTCGCACAAGTTCGTCCCCTACGCCTGTTTTGCACACTAAAGGAGAAACGACGATAGATCTAATATAAATTTCTATTTTAGAGCAAATTAACGATTCAATATAATTTTGGAGCATGTACTCACTGGAAATTTTATTTTCATTTCAAGCTTTTCATTACAAAGCCCGTAGACTTTCTCACGGAGCCGTGCCCATGCCCTACGTGCAGTTGCAAGCTAGTAATTATTCGAGAACCACATAGTAGCAATACCAACTAAGATGCAATTACCTGTCTAACACTTCAAAAATCTTTGTGAAGGTAGACTCTGGTTTATGAATTCAATCGTAGACATGGACCTGCGAGTGGCTAAGGTCGATTAGAAAAAGGACCCAGTGGAATCTGCAAATTGCGTGTGATAATATATATGAAACTGTATATGTACGAGATGGAAATTGGTATGGAAGGTAGTAAAATTTCACGCTATGTTGTACGACAATAGTATCCAAATCTTGTAATGCTGCTGCACCAGCGTATGGAGGATATTGTCCTTTGTTTCCGCAGGATATTGTTCTAGCATTGTAGTGTTAATTTTGTGGGGATCCATGAATCCTATTTTCATCCATCCCCGCTCATTGCACTCGTGGATGGCCATTCTACAACGGATAAAAGAATTTTAGTTAGCTACATACAGGGAGCTAAGGAACAAAATAAATTTAACCAATCGATACTTACAAAACCCACGTGGTTATAATAGAGACGTCGAGGGCGTCCAGCTGGTACAGGTCAAAGACGTCCTTGAAGCGGATATACATTAGATCATCTTCTGCTTCGAAGAATGTGTCGTTTCTGATCCGCACCGTGATCATCTCTGTACCTTTGCCTGAAGCTTCCATGTACCACTGGTGGAAGCAATACATCTGTGTGGGGAGAATCTTGAGCTCATCAGGCTTGGCAAGAGGCCGTCCGAATGTACACTTATATTTCAGCTCAGTCTTCTCGATAGTTATGTGTCCGGGTATTTGGTCCATTGTTATTCTCGCATCTTCCATAAATTTTCTTAAATAAGCTCTTTGTGGTTGCACCACCAGCTCAATGGATTTTTTTAGGTTGTATCCCGAGCTGCGGGACATCTTTGGCCTTTTTGTCGCCTTCCTATGCGCCTTCTTGATCGTCCTGTCGTAGTCCAACTATGGTTTTGGTTTAGCCGGTGGCATTAAGTACATCTTCTTGAAGAAGAACTTGGTCGCCACAGGGATTAGAATAGGCTTCTTAGGAGACTTTTTCTTGAAATGTGCCTTCACCTCAGCTTGGACGGTCTCATGCAACTTCTCAAGAGACTTGTCGTATGATGTTCTCTTTGGGGTTGGCGGGAGCCGGTCAAGTTTTGGCATCTTGCTTCTTGGTGAACCGGTTGACGTTGGACTGCGCGGATCGAGCTTTGCACTTAGGAGGCGATGGAGGAGGCTGAGTGACGACCGTTTAGGAGTTGGTGCTCGTCTCTAGGATGGTGAATGTCTCTAGCATTCTTGACCACAAAATCTCCTTCTCTATGTCCGGTAGATAGCTTTGCTCATCCCCTCTTGTCCTTGTTCTTTGCCGTTCACTATGTTGATGGGCACGTGACCCATCACTACCCATCCCCGTGTGCCACAAACTTCCTTGTGGCTTCGGCTAGGGCATATGGTCGACCGTCCTGTGCCACTTTGGTTATGACATGTCGACCCTCAATTCTATTGCTGACACCGCGTTACCCGCATGCCCTCTTCTCTCCAACGGTTGGGGTGCCCTCGTTCCCCCCCTCGTTGAGGTACTGGTTGGCATCCTCGTTCCCCTCCTCAATGAAGTACTGGCTGCTCTCCTGTGCAATCTCGTCGAGGAGGAACTGTTCGTCCTCGAGATCAGCCATTTGATTGTTGTGCTAAGATGACTTGATCAAGTATTCGACAAGGAAAATATTATTCAGTTAATACATGTTTGATCTTCCTAAGTCTGATATTTAGGTAATGCATATATATATGTACTCCATCATAAAAGTCGTTCTCACAGCCCATCCAATATAAGTAGTTTTCACTAAGTATAAAAATATAGAGAGATAAAGAGAATAAGACAAAGAGAGAGAGAGAGAGAAAACAAAGAAAAGAAGAAGGAAAAAAATATAATGTTTTCTCCTTCTTCTCTTTGGGTTGTTTTCTCTATGTTTTTCTATACTGACTATATTTTAACTTGTAAAAGAAACTTATATTTTCAATTTTATCTCTCTTGACGAGATAGGTTGGGTTGGCAGCTCATTGGAGGCCCTTGTATGTGCAATAGTGTGGTATCTACGGCAAAACTTCGGTGGTTCGACGGATGTGAGGCTCTACGGCAAAGATGGTGGAGTGGTGGCGATCTCGCTCACATTGCGAGGATGATGGATGTCGAAACTTGGTTTCGGCAATAGAAAATTGGGGGTCGCAGTCAAGATCGCCAAGCACAATGGGTTAGGAGAAAAAGAAGATTTAGACAGGTTCAGACCCTCTCGTGAGGTAATACCCTACTCCTGCTTCGGTGGATTCGATCCGCCGAGTGCCTTTATTGATCTCGTGTGTCTAAAGCTCTTGCTTATGAAATCGTATATCCCTCAAGGGACGCCCCTTACCCCCCTTATATAGTCTTGGGAGGTGGGCTTACAGATCGGAAACCCTATCTTACTCTAAGTCGGTTTCCTCAATCTTACCAAACCGTGACTATGAGCCATTGCCTTATCTAATCGGCAACGTAATACCCAAGTCGTAGTTGGTTTACATATTTGATAGGCACAACATATCCCTATCTCCGGTCGGATAAGCTTGCCATGTGGATACCCGATTGCCACAATCTCCACAAGTAGCCCCGAGTCCTTTTCACCAACGAGACAACTCGGCTTCAAACCAAAACAAGATGCAGCCAAAAATCTCTTTGGTGAGTGCTTGGCACCAAGTGATTCCATCATCTCGCTGAATCTTCCCGAGTGGCTCCAAAGACCGTGAAGGGCTGGAAAATATCTCAAAAATTCTCAAAAATAAATATCTAGGTGCATCTCCCGATGCACCTAATTAGGTGTAGCCCCCGACTATGTGGTTAGTCAAAAATAGACTAAGCATATAGTCAAGAACTATAAAAAATCATTCTCATATGAATACTTAGCTCATGCTAAAGTTTTTATATAAATCTCATCACTCAAGTAAGCTCATGCTCATCCGAGTGAATCCGCCCGAGTCACCTCGAACAAATAACTCAACCAATCCTTATGGATGAAAAGCACTCGGTAAACTCATGCTTATCTCGAGTGGATCTGCCGAGTCATCTCGAACAAATATTTCAATCATCCCTCATGGGTAAGAAATCAATTCGCTCGGTAAGCTCATGCTTATCCGGCTGATCTTCCCGAGTCATCCCGAAATTTGCCCAGTCATCTCGAAACAAATAATTCTCATATAAATGCTTAACTCAAGCTAAAGCAATCATAAAAATCACATCACTCGGCAAGCTCATGCTTATCCGAGTAGTTCGCCGAGTCGTCTCGGAACAAATAATTTATTTAGCCCTCATGGGTAAGAAATCAATTCACTCGGCAAGCTCATGCTCATCGAGTTAACTTGCCCGAGTCATCTCGGAACAAGTAATTCTATCGACCCTCATGGGTAAGAAAATCAATTCACTCGGCAAACTCATGCTTATCCGAGTTGATTTGCCCGAGTCATCTCGAACAAATAGCTTAATCAACCCTCGTGGGAAAAACACTCGGCAAGCTCATGCTCATCCGAGTTAACTTGTCCGAGTCATCTCGGGACAAATAATCTCATCAACCCTCGTGGGTAAAAACACTCGGTAAGCTCATGCTCATCCGAGTTAACTTGTCCGAGTCATCTCGGGACAAATAATTTAGTCAACCCTCATGGGTAAACAAATTTTTCAGTCATCGAAAAATACGACCAAAATATTAAATAGCTCCCGCCATAATATTGGTCTTAATCTAAAAAAGATCTTCACCAAGGTGGGAAAAAATAGCATTGATATAATCATTTAATCAAATGCTTTAAAACCAAATAGTTCCTGTCATCAGGACAGCCATGAAAAGCTTAACTATTTGTCACCTTTCAAATTGCATCGTGCCAACTTCTCATGAAGTTATGCAAACCGCGGTATGAAAGGATTTTAAAGGCATTGGGCTCTGTGACACGTGCATATTGCTAGGGCAAATCTGCTTAAGTCCATCCACTTATGTCCCTAAGGACACGTGTCAAGCCACACCTTAGCTGGGCCGCAAGTCTCTCATGGGCTCGGCCCAATCGCGAGATAACTTGGCAAAAACCCTCAAGTCTTTTTACGAAGCCTCGAGGTCATCCTCGACACTTCATCTTCCCCAAAAATTTCCTCTTTCGCAGCACTGTTCACCAGCTCTCCGTGGAGAACCCTAAACTCGTGTGCGTGCAAATCCATCCATCTAGGAACTCTTGTTCCATCACAAGCCATCTTCCGCATCCAGCCTCCAAGATTCCCTTGTTGTCCGAGGTTCAGTCGGGAGTAAGTTTAATCATCTTGGTCTCTTTATGCCTTCGATGTGAACTTGTAGGTATCTAGCTTATTTATGTTAATGCCTTGACCCGAGTCTTCATAGAAAATTTCTTAAGTAATTTTCGTCCGACTGTCACCAAGCCTAAAACTTGATTAGATCATCAAAAAATTCTCAGTCCTTATCTATTGAACTTGAATCAAAACAATAAACAATGATAAACTAAATATAAACAAGTTATCAAAGAAAACCATGCTTTATTGACACGTATGCAGCCCCGATTGTCAACTCAAGAAGTCATCTTGCTTGAGGTTGACAATCAAGAACAACATAAAACTTACAAGCAATTTAAGCATAGTATCATCGAAGATGTTCAATATTCCAGGAGTTCTCCACCATAGATCCATCTTCGCGCTCGCCGAAATGCTCTGGCCGAGTCACCTCGGTGATTATGTATGGTCCTTCCCGTAGTGGAGATAATTTGTGATGGTCCTTGGTGGTCTGGATCTTGCGTAGAACCAAATCATCGACAATGAAAGCTCGCGCTCGAACATTGCGACTATGGTATCTTCTAAGTCCTTGGAGATATCTTGCCGATTGGATCAAGGAAGATCTTCTTCGTTTTGGCGTCGCCTTGTCCCGACTTGGCTATCCTCCTTGTAGAAATTTCACCCTCTTCGAGATGTTGATGTAGCCGGTCGGATTTCTTCCCGGCCACGTGATCTCTCACAAGATTGGCCATATCACAGCTTTCTTCGTCGCAGTGAAGGCTTGTTTGACGTCGCTGCGCAGGTGATGACGCCGTTAGGGCCGGCGTCTTCACGCAGAGGTAAGTGTAGTGTGGTATCGCCATGAATTTGGCGAGTGCAGGCCTTTCGATGATCGCATGGTAGGCCGTCTTTGAAGTCGACCACCCCGAAGGTGGTATTCTCCGTTCGGAAATTCTCGCGAACTTCGGAGGTGACTGGAAAGGCGATGTGCCCGAGTGGTGTGGGCGAGCCCGGGATCACTACGTGGAAGGGGGCTGAGCTTGCCTTCAACTCGTTCTCGGATTTGTATCTCATCCGGGGTCTTGACGAACGGAGATTGAGGACGCTGCCCCCATTGATGAGGACGCGCTTCGCCTTGATGTTCGAACCACCGGGTCAAGTACCAAGGGATCGCCTGGGTGAACCACTCGGTCGGGATGATCCGAGCGATTAAACGTGATGGCCACCTCCGACCATCGTAGATGTTGTGGGACTTCGGGTTGTGCCGCGTCGACCTCACGGTCCATCGCTTTTGCTTCCTCTTGACTCATAAGCTGCGGCCCCGAAGATGTGATTCAGCTCACCCACGTGGTTTTGAAAAAGCTCCGAATTTCCGTCGGGTTGTTCTTCTTGGTTCCCGATGGACCGGTTTCATTAGTCGGCTTCTTGTTTAACCGTGCCGCATATTGCTCGTGAATTGCTTGTAGATGATGCGTGCACCGAGCGTTCACGATCGTTCATGATCGCGTCGTAAGCCGCAACTCGGCGACGGTGTTGAGAATCGGACATTGTGGCAACCAGGTCTTCGTGCGGCGCTTGCGATCTTTCTAGGCCTGATTGCTGCCGCCGTTATCCTTCCTCGGATGCCGGCTTCCTTCCGAGTGCTTGTCATCCCTTTTGTCAGCCGGTCTTGGCGTGTCACCTTGATTGCATCATTGGACTTGGCGTAGGAGTTCGCCGTCTCGAACATTTGCTTCACCGTCTTCGGTGGCTTGCGCCCAAACTTTCCAATACACTCATCACAGACTCCCTTCCGGAAGGCGGCGATGATGATGTCATCGGTGATGTTGGGGATCTTGTTGCGCTTTTCGAGAAGCGCCGGATGTAATCCTTCAAAGGCTCGTCCGGCTTCGGATGACGTTGTATAGATCGAAGTGTGTGCCGGCCTCTCGAAGGTTCCTTGGAAGTTGGCGATGAAGTGGTCCCTCGGCTTGCTCCACGAGCCGATTGAGCCTCTTGGCGGTTCGTGAGCCGTTCGGCTGAGTTGGCGAGGGCCACGGGAAAATAATTGGCCATAGCCTTGTTGTCGCCGCCTGCTGCGCGGATGGCGAGAGTATACACGGTAAGCCACGACTCGGGGTCGGTCTTGCCGTCGTATCTTTCGATTCCTGTGGGCTTAAAACCACTGGGCCAATGCACTCGGCGAAGCTCCCGAGTGAAGGCGTGCACTCGTCGTCGCCACTATCGGGTGATCCCTCCGATCTTCCCGAGTGCGTCGGTCCCGCCCCGGTAGCGGCAATCGAGGACTTCCCGTAGATCACTCGACGGGGTCTTCGGTTGGCTGGTTGGGTAGCTGGAGCTGTTGTTGCGGCGGACGCGGTGGTGGACGGGTGGACGTCCATGTCATTTGTCGCGGGAGTCGGCCGTTTGCTCCTGGTACTTCTGCATGGACTCGCGAGGTGGGCCTCTTGGCCTGGTCGTCGACCGATCTGGCTCGGGCCTCTTATAGTCTCCTGACCTTAGAGGCGGAAGCCGGCTCTTGTCTGGCGTTTCGGCCACAGATTCAGTCGGCCTTCGTGCCAAGGCGGTGGGAAGGCCGTTAGCTATGGCTGCGACGATGGTCTTTATCTTGTCGAGTATCGGAGTCACGTTGGCGGGTGCCGTTTCAATGACGGTGTCCAAGAGCGTGAGTGCGGCAACAGCGTTCTGCTATGGCGTTTGGAAGATGTTGGTGTTGCGGACCCGTGTTTGGAGGATGGCCTCTGGGCGATCGTCCGCCGCACGTAGGTCCCGCTTCCTCTTGTCGGCCTCGTCCTTGCGTTGTTTTTCCTCTTCGGCCGTCTTGCGCTCGTGCTCCATCTTGGCTCGCTCTTGTTCAGCAAGCCTTCCGGCCATGGCGGAGTCGGACTCGTCCGGCTCGGCCATGAGGACATCAAAGCACTTCGGCTCATAGTCCATGCGGCAGTCGGAGTTGTTGGCTTCGTCAGAAGGGATGCCATAGAGGTTTTCGAAGCCGCGGGGCTGAGGTATCCATTGAGCTCCGAAGATGAGCAGGAGCCGAATGATGGGAGGATGACGGCAACCTCCCTTGATCCCGGGTAGCCCGGTCCGGATCGTTCCACCCGAGTCGAGCTTGGGGATGTGGGCTCCTCCGAGTGGGTCGCCGCCGACTCGGGGAGAGAAGTTTGTGTAGATCTCGGCGGCGTTTGGTAACCCAAACGACACCGAGCGGTCTTCGTCCGAATAGATCACCTCCGTCGGGGAGGTGAGAAAATTGGCGCAGATTTCGGCGGTATTCGGTAATCCGAATGGTGCCGAGTGAAGTTCGTCGTCGAAGAAAGTAGATTGCATCTTGATCTTGAAGATGTCGTCGAAGATCTCGGCGCTATTGGGAGCCCGAACGGCGCCGAGTGGGTCTTTCCTTCCGACTGGTTTGAATCCGAGTCGAAGGAGGAGTCGCCGAAGAAGTTGGCGGCGAAGTCGCCGAATGCTGAAGGAGATCCCATCACGCTTGTTGGCGAGATTGTTGAAGAAGTCTCGACGCGCAAGCCCCTACTGGCGCGCCAACCGTCGAAACTTGGTTTCGGCAATAGAAAATTGGGGGTCGCAGTCAAGATCGCCAAGCACAACGGGTTAGGAGAAAAAGAAGATTTAGACAGGTTCAGGCCCTCTCGTGAGGTAATACCCTACTCCTGTTTCGGTGGATTCGATCCGTCGAGTGTCTTTATTGATCTCGTGTGTCTAAAGCTCTTGCTTATGAAATCGTATATCCCTCAAGGGACGCCCCTTACCCCCCTTATATAGTCTTGGGAGGTGGGCTTACGATCGGAAACCCTATCTTACTCTAAGTCGGTTTCCTCAATCTTACCAAACCGTGACTATGAGCCGTTGCCTTATCTAATCGACAACGTAATACCCAAGTCGTAGTTGGTTTACATATTTGATAGGCACAACCTATCCTTATCTCCAGTCGGATAAGCTTGCCATGTGGATACCCGATTGCCACAATCTCCACAATGGATGTCATGTTATATGGCATCGATGGCGGAGTGGCATTACCATTTAAATTTTTATATTTTAAATGCCATTACCGTTCAGTATTTCGCCAAAAGAGAGAAAGAGAGGACGATGAGGTGAGGGAGAAAGGGTGGAGAGGAGAGGAAGTGGATGAGAGGAGAGGTACGAGGATGAGGAATTTAAGTCACATTTCTATTCTTGGTTTATCTTTATACAAGTTGCATTTTAATCCTTCTATTAAATCAAATTCACATTCAAAATTAATTAACATCCAAAGTATGTCCAAAATTCATAGTCAATATTCAAAGTCCATATATATATATATATATTCAAAATTCAATATTCAAACATAGAGGTATCGCAGTCCATATATGTATATATATATATATTCAAAATTCACTATATATATATTCAAAATTCACAAGTACTAATCAAATTCACGTAATATTCAAAGTCCATTCACGCCTAACTCCGTTCACAGTCAATATTAAACAAACAGAGGGTGCTAATGGTGTGTGGCAGCGGCGGTGGCAACATTCATAGTCCATATACATTAATCAAATAGGGTGCGGTGGATTGCGGCTTGCGGTGGCGGCGACGGCGACGGTGATGGCGATGGGGTGCGGGAGTTAGGATTCATGAGATCATGTATTGAGATGAAATAATCGAATCAGCATCGGCGAGGTTACCTCGGAATGCGGCGACGATGACGGGCAACAATGGCGGTGGCGGTTTAGGGTTCGTCATGACGAAGACGAAGAAGACGATGAAAACGGCTAAGCGTTTGGATCCAGCGCGCCCTCTGCTATGTATACATACCGGGCTCTTTGGTCCCTGTTAGAGCCAACAACCGGGACTAAAGATATCTTTAGTCCCGTTGAAACCACTAACCGAGACTAAAGATATCCTCATCTCAGTTGGTGGCTTTAACCGGGACTAATGATATCATCTTTAGTCCCGGTTGTTGGCTTCAACCGGGACTAAAGATCCGCGTATCCTGGTAGGTGAGAATCTTTATTCCGGTTGGAGCTAACAACCGGGACTAAAGATCCCCGTACCCTTGTAGGTAAGAATCTTTACTCCCGGTTGGAGCTAACAACCGGGACTAAAGATGTTTTCTCGCTATTTTTAAATATTTTTGTCCCAGCTTGGTGTGAAAAACCGAGAGTAAACATTTAAACAAGGCCCTATTGAAAAATATTTTAAATTCTAATAATTATATATAATTAACATATGCACTATTGATAAGTATTTTAAATTCAAATAATCATATCTAATTAACATATGCCCTTATTGAAAAGTATTTTAAATTCTAATAATCATATAATTAACATATGCCCTATTGAAAAGTATTTTAAATTCTAATAATCATATATAATTAAAATATGTCGTATTGAAAAATATTTTAAATTCTAATAATCATATCTAATTAATATATGCCCTAGTGAAAAGTATTTTGAATTCTAATAATCATATATAATTAACATATGCCCTATTGAAAAGTCATTGTCTATGGTCATTATTGCCTTCCTTCCAAGAGTCCCATTCCCCCTTATTCTTCCTTCATGGCTTGATTCGGCACCCCGATGGGACGAATACCTTCAATAAAGTCGACGCAAAACTTAATGACCTAGGCTCAGGACGAGCACGGTTACGGACGTATTTTTAGAACGCCCATATACCTCTCGAAAAGGAACATGTTGTGTAGGAATACAGGACCGAGGATATGGATCTCTTTGACAAGGTGGCATAGAAGATGCATCATGATATTGAAGAAGGAAGGCAAGAAGATCATCTCAAAGCTGGCAAGACATTGCACCAAATTATTTTGAAAGGCTTCTAGTCTCGTGTGGCTCGATGATCTTCTACGAAATTGCGATCAAAAAGCACATAGCTTTGTTATTGTTGTCGGACATTATCGGGAAGGATACCCCGAATTATAACGGGAAGCAGCTGTGTCATCAACACGTGGCAGTTGTGAGACTTTAGGTTTGTGAAATTCTTATCCTTCGTGCTTATTATTCGTTATATTCGAGGAGTATCCAGATGGTACCTTGATGTCCTCTAGGCATTCAAACATGCTCTCCTTTCTACCTTGCTCAGAGTGTAGCTGGCTGGACTCAAGTAGTGGCTTCCTTTCTCCTTTGGTTATGGGTGAAGGCCGTCGTGTTCTGCCATATGCTTCAGATCATTTCGTGCCTCAAGTGTATCTTTTGATTTTTCACATACACCTAGAAAGCCCAGCAGGTTAACGCAAAGGTTCTTAGTGAGATGCATCACGTCGATTGCGTGCCGGACGTCCAAGACTTCCCAATAGGGTAACTCCCAAAAAATGGACTTCTTCTTCCACATCGCCGTGTGACCATCTTCACTTGCTGTAGGTTGGCTGCCAGGTCCCTCTTCAAATACTACTTTGAGCTCTTTCACCATGACAAATACGGCCTTTCCGTTGTGATGCTTTGGCTTAGTACGATGGTCTACCTTTTGTTCAAAATATTTTCCTTTTCTCCGGATAGGTTGACTGCGACCCCAGAAATTATATTGCCGAAACCAAGTTTCGACAGTTGGCGCGCTAGGTAGGGGCCGCGCGTCGAGACTTCTTCAACAATCTCGCCGACAAGCATGATGGGATCTCCTTCAGGATTCGGCGACTTCGCCGCCAACTTCTTCGACGACTCCTCCTTCGACTCGGATTCAAACCAGTCGGAAGGAAAGACCCACTCAGCGCCGTTCGGGCTCCCCAATAGCGCCGAGATCTTCGACGACTCCTCCTTCGACTCGGATTCAAACCAGTCGGAAGGAAAGACCCACTCCGCGCCGTTCGAGCTCCCCAATAGCGCCGAGATCTTCGACGACATCTTCAAGATCAAGATGCGATCTGCTCGCTCCAACGAAAGACTTCACTCGGCACCATTCGGATTACCGAATACCGCCGAAATCTGCGTCAATCTTCTTGCCTCCCCGACGGAAGCGATCTACTCGGATGAAGACCTCTCGGTGTCGTTTGGGTTACCAAACGCCGCCGAGATTTACAAGAAACTTCTCTCCCGAGTCGGTGGCGTCCCACTCGGAGGAGCCCACACCCCCAAGCTCGACTCGGACCTGGAACGATCCAGATCCGGGTTACCAAGGATCAAGGAAGGTCGCCGTCATCCTCCCATCATTCGGCTCCCGCTCATCTTCGGAGCTCAATGGATACCTCAGCTCCGCCGCCGACGGCCTCTACGGCATCCCTTCGACGAAGCCGACAACTCCGACCGCCGCATGGACTACGAGCCGAAGTGCTTTGACGTCCTCATGGCCGAGCCGGACGAGTCCGACTCAGCCATGGCCGAAGGCTTGCGAAGAAGAGCGAGCGGGGTGGAGCTCGAGCGCAAGACGGCCGAAGAGGAGAAACAATGGAAGGACCGAGGCCGACAAGAGAAAGCGGGATCTACGTGCGGTCGGACGATCCGCCGGGAGGCCATACTCCAAACGCGGGTCCGCAACACCAACATCTTCCAAACGCCACGCAGTAACGCTGTTGCCGCGCTCACCCTCTTGGACACCGTCATGGAGACGGGCTCCGCCAACGTGACTCGATACTCGACAAGATCAAGACCATTGTCGCCGCCACGCCTAACGGCCATCCCACCACCTCGGCACAAAGGCCGAATCACTGTGGCCGAAACGCCGGACAAGAGCCGGCTTCCGCCTCTAAGGTCGGGAGACTATAAGAGGCCCGAGCCGGATCGGTCGACGACTGTGCCAAGAGGCCCACCCCGCGAGTCCACACCGAAGGTACCACGAGCAGACGGCCGACTCCCGCGACAAACGACACGGACGTCCACCCGTCCACCACCGAATTCGCCGCGGTGCGGGCGGTGGAATACCGGAATCCTCACACTATTATTCGGACTGCGTGGCATGTTTGAGAACCAAGCTCGGGCCGAGAGGTTCAACACCTCAAAGTCCTTGTTTGCGTGCGTGCTTGTTGAGGGAATCCCGTCGATCCGCATGTGATAAAGATGATTGGCTATATCGAGAGTCCGGAAAAACTAGGTTTTCCCCTTAGCCAAGAGTTGGCTACCGATGTGATTCTCCGGTCGCTCCCTCCGAGCTTCGAGCCATTCATATTAAACTATCACATGAACAATATGGATAGAACCTTGGCTGAATTGCATGGGATGCTAAAGACAGTGAGGAGAGTATCCAAAACGGTCATCATGTGATGATGATGCGTAAGGCAAAGCGCAAACCACCTATCAAGAAACTTTGCACCAAGAGGAAGTTAACTCCCGATGAGATCGCGAGTGCCTCCAATGCAAAGAAGGGCAAGAAGGGGTCGGCGGCATCAGATGCCGTTTGCTTCTACTGCAAGGAGACAGCCACTTGGAAAAGGAACGCAAGAAGTACATGGAGGATCTCAAGAAGAAGCAAAGTACGACTTCGCTCGGTATTAATGTTATAGACATTAATCTCGCTACTTCACCTACCGACTCTTGGGTATTTGATACCGGATCGTAGCTCATATTTGCAAATCGTTGCGGGAATGAGAAGAAGTAGAGGATTGAGAAGGGGCGAGGTGAAACTGCGCGTCGGCAATGGAGCAAGCGTTGCTACGGCTTGCTTGTCGGCACAGTACCACTTCATCTACCTTCGGATTAGTTTTGGAATTAAATAATTGTTATTGTGTTCCAACACTATGTCAAAACGTTATTTCCGCTTCATGTTTGCAAGCGGAAGGATATGATTTTAGATCAATGAACAATGGTTGTTCAATATATCTCGAGATATGTTCTATTTTCATGCTCCATTGGTGAATGGATTATACGTTTTGAATCTTGAAGCGTCTCCCATCTATAACATTAATACGAAAGGCAACTCTCTAATGATATAAACCCCACGTTTATCCGGCATTGTCGCTTAGGCCATATAAATAAGAAACGCATGGAGAAGCTCCATAAGGATGGATTGCTTCACTTTTTGATTTTGAATCATTTGAGACATGTGAGTCTTGTTTACTTGGTAAGATGACAAAGGCACCTTTCACGGGACACGTGAAAGAGCAAGTGACTTGTTGGCACTCATACATACCGATGTATGTGGACCAATGAGCTCAACGGCCGAGGTGGTTATCGTACTTCATTACCTTTACGATGACTTTAGTAGATATGGCTATATCTACTTAATGAGGCATAAGTCCGAATCCTTTGAAAAGTTCAAAGAATTCCAGAATGAAGTACAGAATCATTTAGGGAAAACAATCAAGTTTCTACGATCGGATCGTGGAGGGAATACTTGAGCCAAGAGTTTGGTAATCATCTAAAGATTGTGGAATAGTTCCACGTTGACTCCGCCAGAACTCCACAATGGAACGGAGTGTCCGAACGGAGAAATCGCACCTTGTTGGACATGGTGCGGTCGATGATGAGCCAAAGTGATCTTCCGTTATCCTTAGGGATATGCTCTTGAAACATTGCGCTCACACTAAATAGAGTTCCATCTAAGTCGGTTGAAAAGACACCATATGAGATATGGACAGGGGCAACCCCTAGTTTGTCTTTTCTCAAAATTTGGGGATGCGAAGTTTATGTAAAACGTTTACGTCGACAAGCTCACACCCAAATCGACAAGTGCTTCTTTGTGGGATATCCTAAGGAAACTAAGGGATATTACTTTTATAATCGGGAACAAGGCAAAGTGTTTGTCGCCCGACACGGTGTCTTCTTGGAGAAAGAGTTTCTTTCAAGAAGGGTTAGTGGGAGCAGGGTGCATCTTGAAGAAGTTCAAGAAACACCGAGAAAATGTTTCGGACCACGTAACCACAACGGAGGTGCAAAGTGTTGCGCCACCGGTTGTAGATACACCCGCCCACGGAGGTCGAAAGATCACGTCGTGCGCTGACGAGTACAGTGCGGAACAACGTGATATATTGTTGTTGGACAACGATGAACCTAAGACCTATGAGGAAGCGATGGTGGGACCCGATTCCAACAAGTGGCTTGGAGCCATGAAATCCGAAATAGAATCCATGTACGACAATCAAGTTTGGAACTTGGTTGATCCACTGATGGTGTCAAAACCATTGAGTGTAAATGGGTTTTTAAGAAAAAGGCCGATATGGATGGAAATGTTCACATCTATAAGGCGCGATTGGTGGCGAAAGGTTTTAAACAGATTCAAGGAGTTGATTATGATGAAACCTTCTCGCCCGTCGCAATGCTTAAATCTATTCGGATTATCCTAGCGATTGCTGCATATTTCGATTATGAGATATGGCGGATGGATGTCAAAACGGCTTTCCTAAATGGAAACCTAAGCGAGGATGTATACATGATACAACCTCGGGGTTTTGTCGATCAGAATCGCTGGAAAGATATGCAAGCTACAAAAATCTATTTATGGATTGAAGCAAGCATCTCGGAGTTGGAATATTCGTTTTGATGAAGTAATCAAAGGATTTGGTTTCATCAAAAACGAAGAAGAGGCCTGTGTTTACAAAAAGGTCAGTGGGAGCGCAATTGTATTTCTAATCTTATATGTGGATGACATATTACGATTGGAAATGATATCCCTATGCTTGAATCCGTCAAGTCTTCATTGAAAAATAGTTTTTCCATGAAAGACTTAGGGGAGGCACATACATATTGGCATTCGGATCTATAGAGATAGATCCAAGAGGCTAATTGGATTAAGCCAAAGTACATACATTGACAAGGTGTTGAAAAGGTTCAACATGCATGATTCCAAGAAAGGTTTCTTGCCCATGTCACATGGCATTAATCTTAGCAAGAATCGGTGTCCTCGGACACATGATGAGCGGAATAAGATGAGTATGGTTCCATATGCTTCGGCAATTGGATCCATCATGTATGCCATGCTTTGTACACGCCGATGTCTCGTACGCTTTGAGTGCTACGAGCAGATACCGATCGATCCAGTGAAGGTCACTGGATGCGTAAAAATATCCTTAAGTACTTGAGAAGAACTAAGGATATGTTCCTAGTCTATGGAGGTGAAGAAGAGCTCGTTGTAAGTGGTTACACCGATGCTAGCTTCCAAACAGGACAAGGATGATTACGATCGCAATCTGGGTTCGTGTTTTGCCGAACGGAGCGCATCGGTGGAAGAGTTCCAAGCGGGATACGTTGCTGATTCTACAACGGAGGCCGAGTACATTGCTGCTTCGGAAGCTGCAAAGGAGGCTGTTTGGATCAAGAAATTCGTTTCGAGCTTGGTGTGATGACTAGTACGACGTGGTCCAATGTCTCTCTATTGTGACAATAGTGGAGCCATTGCGCAAGCCAAGGAGCCGAGGTCACATCGAAGTCCAAACACATACTTCGGCGATATCATCTCATCCGCGAGATTGTGGACGAGGTGATGTCAAGATATGCAAAGTGCACACGGATCTCAACATAGCCGATCCGCCGACAAAACCTCTCCCTCACCGAAGCATGAGGCGCACACAAGAGCAATGGGTATTAGATACTTACATGATTGACTCTAGTGCAAGTGGGAGATTGTTAGTGATATGCCCTAGAGGCAACATGGAGATGTTGGATATCACGTCAATGTTTATGTATTTATGAATAAAGTGTTATTCGGTTCCATGAAATAGACATCTTGTATTGATCAATAAGTACGTGACTTATTTATGAGACTCTTTATGTATGAATCTATTTCTAAACGATCCACGATCATATGTCATATTGTTGGAACAAATATGATTCTAAGATCGGCATGTTTATTGATTGATGATCATGTCTCATAGATAATAGGTATGAAGATACCAAATCAATAAACATGGACATATGTGTTGGAGAACACATTGTTGGATAGACCCACCATGAGACACTACGGGAATTAATGTGCCATTAGTTGGTCTCGGGTAGTGTTGGTACAAAGTCCTTAGACCGAGATCACCATGGATTCCAACATGTGTAGTAGCCTACTTTGGGACTACCAAACGCTATTCCGTAACGGGTAGTTATAAAGGTAGTTTTCGGGTTTGCTATGAAACATGGAGTGGGATGTGAGTGATCAAGATGGAATTTGCCCCTCCTTTGGAGAGATATCTCGGGCCCTCGAGGTAATGGATTATGGAAATGCATGGCCATGCTAAGTTGATTGAGGAGTCAATCAACGGACGGATAATCCAATACGGTTCGAGTGAATGGTTAAGCTATTGAAGGGATGGCACACATCTTGCCTATAGCTTAACGGTATCGTGAGGCAAAGGGATTTGTGTACACATTACAGGTTCGAGCCGATATTATTCTTGTATACTATGGTGTCAATATGTGCTGCTAGGCGCCGCTATTGACAGTCGGCTGAGTTAGACTCGAGCCGACGATCGGCTAAGTTAGACTATAGCCGAAACCGAGTATACCTGAACCTACGGGTCGCACGCTTAAGGGGATAGAATAGATATTCGAGTTGGACTCGGATACGGCTCGATCGGATAGGGATCCGATCGGATAGAGTCCTATGGGCTTACGACGTAATGGCGGCCAACTCTATGAGATACGGATGAGATCCGATTCAAAATAGAGTCCTAATCGGCCACTAGTCCCGATCGGCCAACTCTATATAAAGGAGGGAGGGGTGGAGAGTGAAGAGACGTCAATTGCATCGCGTGCAACGAAGTCGCCGAGATCAATCTCCACGGAAACCCTCCCCACTTTCGAGCCAAACCCTAGCCTTGCATCGCGTGCTAGCACACGGGTGTTCGGCGTTCTGTCCCCGGACGTGTGGATACCGGTAGAGGCGCTGCTACGTTGCGCGCTGTTGATCGGCTTCGGATCGGCTGCAATCGGAGTGATCGGCTGTAGTGGAATCGGCTGCGGTCGGGCGCATCGGAGCGAGGCGTGAGAACGCGGCTGGACGACTCGAATCGGCTGATTGGCGAATCGGCTGTCTCCGGGAATCGGCTACACTGTTCCGGATCGGATTGCCCTGATTGGCTATTCCGCTGCACTCTACTCCAATCGGTAACGATCTATCGGCCCTTACTTGCAAGTGTTCCTGTTTTGCGCGGTAAAAGTTTTTGTTTTTGGCTAGCGTAGCCTCCGCGTAACCCTTCAACATCATCATCGCCGCCTTCCAGAAGGGAGTCCGTGATGAGCTGCTGATCGGGAAGTTCGGGCGCAAACCACTGAAGACGGTGAAACAAATGTTCGAGACGGCGAATTCATACGTCAAATCCAATGACGCCATTAAGGCCGCCCGTCAAGACCGGCCCGATAGAAGGGAAGACAAGCAAGCGGGAGGGAGCCGTAATGCTAAGAAGGATAGCGGCAACAACAGCAACCAGGCCCAGAAAGATCGCAAGCGCCGATCTGAGGACCTCGTGGCCGCAACCTCCAACACTCAACGCCGTCCCCGAGTCGCCGCCTACAACGCCATCATGAACGCCCAGTGCACCCATCATCCGAATCATAAGCACGCGGCGAAGGACTGTTTTATCTACAAGCAGTTCGCCGAACAGTACGCGGCGCAGCTCAACAAGAAGCCGACTGACGAGGCCGGACCGTCAGGCGCCAAGAAGAACAATGCGGCTGAAAACGCCGAACCTTTCCAAGACCCTGTGGGGGAGCTCAACCACATCTTCGGGGGACCGCTAGCCTATGAATCCAAGAGGAAACAAAAGCTAACTGACCGAGAGGTCAACGCGGCTCAACCCGAAGTCCCTCAATATCTGCGATGGTCGAAAGTGGCCATCACTTTTGACCGCTCAGATCACCCTGACCGAGTGGTTCACCCGGGGCGCTATCCACTCGTCCTGGATCCCGTGGTCCGCAACATCAGGCTTAAGCGCGTCCTCATCGACGGGGCAGTGCCCTCAACATCCCTTACCAAAACCATGGATGAGATGCGAGATCCCGAGGGCCGAACTAAAGGCAAGCTCAGCCCCCTTCCACGGAGTCATCCAGTGCTGTCTTCTACACCACTCGGGCATATTTCCCTCCCAGTCACCTTCGGGGCCCGAGAGAACTTCCGAACGGAGAACGTCACTTTTGAGGTGGCCGACTTCGAAACAGCATATCATGCCATTATTGGAAGACCTGCGCTCGCCAAGTTCATGGCGATCCCTCACTACACCTACCTCGCATGAAGATGCCGGTCCCAACGGCGTCATCACTCTTCGCAGCGACGTGAAGCAAGCCTTCACTGCGATAAGGAGAGCTGCGACATGGCCCAATCTCGCGAGAGATTACGTGGCCAACAAGAAGTCCGATTGGCTGCATCGACTTCGGCAGAGGGCGAAGTCCCCGCGAAGAAGATAGCCAAATCGGGATCCGGCGACGCCAAGACCAAGAAGATCTCCCTTGATCCGTCGGATCCCTCGAACTGCTGTAATCGCGCTGACCTAGATCCCAAATAGGAAAGCGCGCTCGTCACCTTCCTCCAAAATAATAAAGATGTTTTTGCCGGAAACCATCCGATATGCCCGGAATTTCGGGAGGTGATCGAGCACTCTTTGAACGTCAAAGATGATGCCAAACCGATAAAACAACGATTACGCAGATTCGCGCAGGATCGAAAAGACGCTATCAAAGAGGAACTCGCAAAGCTCTTGGCTGCCGGCTTCATTAAAGAAGCTCTTGGCTGCCGGACGACCGGGATGAAGCAGAACGCGTCCGGCGTCGTTGCCAAGCATATGTCATGGTTGACTCCGATTTGTACAAGAGAAGCCCCTCCGGCATCTTAATGAGATGCATCGCACCCGAGGAAGGGAAACAGCTACTCCAAGACATCCACTCGGGCATATGCGGAAGCCACGCGGTAGCACGCACTCTAGTCGACAAAGCTTACAGGCAAGGTTTCTTCTGGCTTACCGCGGTCTCCGACGCGGATAAAGTCGTACGAACCTGCGAAGGCTGCCAGTTTTTCGCCCGACAAAGCCATGTCCCGGCCCAGGAGCTTCAAACAATCCCACTTTCCTGGCCGTTCGCGGTATGGGGCCTGGACATGGTCGGCCCTTTCAAAAAAGCTCCAGGAGGATTCACACACCTCTTTGTCGCAATCGACAAGTTCTCCAAGTGGATTGAGGCCAAGCCGGTCGCCGCCATCACCGCCGACAAGGCACGGGATTTCTTCCTCAACATCGTGCACCGCTTCGGCATCCCAAACAGAATCATAACTGACAACGAGACTCAATTCACGGGAGGCATCTTCAAGGAATTCTGCGAAGACTTCGGAATCAAGATCTGCTACGCATCAGTAGCCCATCCCAAAAGCAATGGACAAGTCGAGCGAGCCAACGGCATGGTCCTCCAAGGCATCAAGGCCCGCGTTTTCGACCGCCTAAACCCTTACGCCGGCAAGTGGGTCCAAGAACTTCCCTTGGTTTTATGGTCGCGCGGACCACACCCGGTCGGGCTACCAGCCAAACTCCTTTCTTTTTGGTCTATGGCGCAAAAGCCATGTTGCCAAACGAGATGGAATATGAGTCCCTCCGGGTCTGCAGCTTCAACGATGAACACTACGACCCCGACCGAGTGGATGACCTCACCCGATTGGAAGAGACCCGTGAGGCAGCCCTCATCGAGTCGGCCAAATACCTTCAAGGGCTCAGAAGATACCACAGTCGCAACGTGCGAGCACGATCTTTCATCGTTGGCGACCTGGTCCTACGCAAGATCCAGACCACCAAAGACCGACACAAATTATCTCCCTTATGGGAGGGACCGTACATAATCGCTGAGGTGACTCGGCCCGGTGCATACCGGCTAAAACGTGAAGACGGATCTATGGTGGAGAACTCCTGGAACATTGAGCATCTTCGACGGTTCTATGCCTAATTTGGCTAAGGCTTCATGTTTTCCTTGACTGCCAACCTCAAGCAAGATGACTTCTTGAGTCAGCAGTCGGGGGCTGTACACATGTCAATAAAGCTCAAGTTTTCCTCATCAACTTTTGTGCATAATTTGGTTTATCATTGTTTAATATCCTTCGATTCGAGTTCAGTGTCTAAGGACTGAGAGTTTTCCGATGACCTAATCGAGCCTAGGCTTGGTGACAGCCAGACGAAAACTACTTAAGAAATTTCACGCAAAAGCTCGGATCGAGGCATTAACATAAATAAACTAAATATATCACAAGTTCTACATCAGAGCGTTACGATTATGCGACATTCACAAGATAAAGTCAGAAAGACAAATCTAATCTTGAAATTGTTTACTACATCAATGGATATTTTCTTCGCCGCCTCCTGCGCCTCACTCAGCATATCCAAGGCCTGCTCGTCTGTCGTTCCGTCAGCAAAGCCTTCCCCGACCGAGTGGATGTCCACTCGAGGGTAAAGGGACTTGGTCTGCAGTAAGAGCCGCACCAGCCCCATGTTGGCGCCGGTGATGTTGGCCGGATACCGATCGGGAGCGCCCGCGGCTTGTCGAATATTTCTACCGGCTCTAGCGAACTGGCCCCAACTCCTTGATCGAATAAGGATAGCAAGATCGGCATAGCGGCGTTGGCGACCTCTTCCCGAATCTCGTCGCTTTGTTTGAACCGCCCAAGCATGACATCGTATTGAGCTCGGGTCTTAACCTTGTAAGCTGCCAAAAGCCCCGGGTCATTCAAAGCACTCGGAAATGAAGCAGCGCAAGAAGTTTTACTCCAAAGAGGCTTACCTTCAAACTCGGCCTCCATTTCGGCTTTATCGAGGCTGACTGCCTCTAGCTGGACTTGAAGCGAATGGACCTCCGAAGAATTTTCTACAACAAAAGAAGATCGTCAACAACCGAGATCAACATGAGAATCATGAAGAAACTTGGAGAGGCGGGCTTACTCCCGATTGATCCTCGGAGGTCGAGGTTCGCCTCCCGAAGCTCTGCGATCTCTTTCCTTAAAGCCGCCTCCCTCGACGCGGCCTCCTCCCGAGTGGCCTTCAGCTGTCGCTGAACGTCCTCTAAGGAGTTCAGGTGAGGGACCAGCTTCTCCAGCACCTCGGACTTTGCCATGGAGCGGCAGTACTCCTTCTGCGCGTGAAAACAGAAGAGTGACCGACTGAAAGATAATGATAATACAATTAAAGAGAAAGACGAAGGCTTACGTTGAGCAGCCGGGTCGCCTCGTTCAAGCTTTCGACAAGGGCATCCTTTCATCTTTCTCGGCTTGCCGGTCCAGGATGATGCCCTGCCTTTCGCCTTCCGAGTCCCGCCACTCGATCCTAATCGGGGGAACCCAGGTTTCAGAGGACTGCAACCTGGGGATTTCCTCCACTGTGGCTGGCAAATGAGAAAGACAAATGAAGACATGAGAGATTCAAGCTGAAAGAACAAAAGAGTACTCTGATACAAATCTCACCAGCTTCGGTGGCTGCACGCTTAGTTGGAGCGGCCCGGCTGTCCTCCTTCTTCTGGCTCTGTGCCGAGTGGCCCTCACTCGGGGCTGATCGAGCCGCGGCCTGAGGTTTCCCGGCCGTTGACTGGCTTCCAGTCGGGACATCTCGGCTGGCGGCCGGGGGCTCCGTCCTCGGGGCATCCTTCCTTGGAGGCGAAGGTTGCTTGCCCGGAGCGCTTGCACTTGGTTGTGGGCTCCGGGGCTTCGGCTCTGCTGGCCTTGGCACCTCGGGAGCGGTGGCTGGGGTCGGCCCTTCACTTCCCCCGGCAGGATCTATGTCCTGGGGCCTCCTGCGAAAGTGAACACAGCAGGGGTAAAGATAAATAAAGTTTTTTAACGAAAAAGTTCGGACTTCGGTTATAGAGCATACCTGGACGACCGGTGGATCTTCGGCGCCGTCCGCGGCGATCGCCTTAGAGGTGGGGTCTCGATTGGAGGAGCCGGGACGTCGTCATCCGAGTCCTCGATTATTATCCTCCTCTTGCTCGCCCGCTTGTTTGTGTCCTCACTCGGGGCCGCTCGCTTCCCGACTGGATCGCTTTGGATTTTGATCCCGCTAGCCGGCTTCTTGGCGGGGTGACGCGGCGCGTCATCGTGGGATACCTTGTATGGCTTGGAGGTGACAGAAGCATTTTCCTGCAGAAGAAAGAATGCACAACGCTAAGAGACAAGACATCAAGATTGAAAGACGTTATGAAGTAACCAGTCGGCTTACCGGAGGAGGAGGTCGGTGGATGCTGAAGGGGAGAACCGGCAGAATGAGGGCCCGCTCAACTGCGATTCCAGTCGAGAAGATCTTGTACATCTGGATCTTCAGGATCTCGTAGCTGAGTGGATCTGGATCTTCCCGATTGGAGTCCTTTCCGCCTTCATACTCGAAGGTCGGCTTCGACCGTTCCTTGATCGGCGCCAGTCGGCACCTAATGAAGTGCCGAGTGATCTGTTCGCCGCGAAGACCTTTCTGCTTCATCTCCAGGATCTTGGCGAGCAGTTTGTTGGCCTCGTCCCAATCTTGGGCTACTGGAACAGTGCTCCAAGTTGGCCTGGGGACAGGGGGAAGACCGACAAAGGTTGGCAGGCTGGGTTCGAGGCTGTTAATGTAGAACCAGCCTGCGTGCCATCCCTTATTGGAAGACTTTAAAGGAAGAGAAAAATACTCCTTGTGGAGAGATCCGCGGAGTTGGAAACCTGCCCCGCCAACGACGCATGGGTGGTCCTTGTTCGGATGTGGCTTGAGATAGAACATGCGGCGGAAGAGTTGGAAGTGGGGGAGGATGCCAAGGAAGGCTTCACATACGTGAATGAAGAGAGCGATGTGAAGCATCGAGTTGGGGTTCAGATGGTAGAGTTGAAGCCCATAGTAATCCAGAAGCCCCCGGAAGAACTCGGAGGTGGGACGGCTGAACCCGCAATAGAAGAAAGAAGTAAAAATGACGAGCTCACCGGTGTTCGGGGTTGGGAAGTCCTCCCCCGCCGCCGGGCGCCATCCCACGATCTCCTTTGGCGGAAGCACGCCGTGCTTCACCATCTCTTTGAGGGTGGATTCCCTCACATCCGAAGCAGCCCATTGGTCGAACGAGATCCTTTTTTCCTCCGCCATGAGAGTGGTGTTGATGGGAAGTGGATCTGGTCGGAAAAGGCAGGATTTTGACAAAGGAACATGGGAGATTTGGCTGCGGAAGCTGGTTGTTGCAAAGAGCGAATTCCTAGATGGATGGATTTGGGAGCGCGCGAGTCTAGGGTTCTCCGCAGTGAACTGGTGAACAGTACTGCGAAAAGGGGAATTTTTGGAAGATGAAGAGGCGGGGACGACCTCGTGCCTTTATAGAAAGATTTGAGGGTTGCGCTAGGTTTTCTTGTGATTGGGCCGAGCCCATAAGAAAATCTACGGCCCGGCTAAGGTGTGGCCCGATGCGTGTCCTTAGGGACTTAAGCGGATGAGCTTAAGCAGATTTGCCCGGCAATATGCGCGTGTCCGAGTGCCCCGTACCTTTGAAAATCCTTCCATACCGTGGTTTGCTTGACTTCATGAGAAGTCGGCACGATGCAACCAGCTAAGTTTTTATAGCTGACTTGATGACGAGGGCTGTTTGGTTTTTAGGCATTTGATCAAGTAATCTTATCAATGCTATCTATTTTTTCACCTTGGTGAAGATCTTTATAGATTGAGACCAGTATTATGGCATAAGCTATTTAATAACTTGGTCATATTTTTCATACGATTGAAAGAACTTGTTTTCCCATGAGGGTTGATTAAAATATTTGTTCCGGGATGACTCGGGCAAATCCACTCGGATAAGCATGAGCTTACCGAGTGCTTTTCGCCCACGAGGGTTGATTGAGTTAATTGTTCTGAGATAACCCGGGCAAATTCACTCGGGTAAAGCACGAGCTTGCTGAGTAATAAAGTTGCTTTAGCATGAGCTAAGCATCTACATGAGAATGATTTTTTGTAGTTCTTGACTATATGCTTAGTCTGTTTATTGACTAACCACATAGTCGGGGGCTACACCTAATTAGGTGCATCAGGAGATGCACCTAGATATTTATTTTTAAGAATTTTTTAGATACTTTCAGCCCTTCATAGTCTTTGGAGCCACTCGGGAAGATTCAGGCAGAGATGATGGAATCACTCGGCGCCAGAAGCACTCGGTCACAATAGGTTTTTGGCTGTGTGCTGTTTTGGTCTGAAGCTGAGTTGTCTCGTCGACTGAAAAGGACTCGGGGGCTACTGTGGAGATCATGGTAATCGGGTATTTACATGGCAAGCTTATCCGACTGGAGGTAGGGATAGATTGTGCCTGTCATATCTGTAAACTGAACATGACTTGGGTGTTACGATTGCCGATAGAGATAAGGCAATCGGCCTATAGTCACGGTTTGGTAAGATTGAGGAAACCAACTTAGAGTAAGATAGGGTTTCCGATCTGTAAGCCCTCCTCCCAAGACTATATAAGAGGGGTAAGGGGCGTCCCTTGAGGGATATCTTATGTTAGATCAGCTTTGAGCTTTGAGCCTTAGATCACGAGATCAATAAAGACACTCGGCGGATCGAATCCATCGAAACAGGAGTAGGGTATTACCTCACGAGAGGGCCTGAACCTGTCTAAACCTTCTTCTTCTTCTAACCCATTGTGCTTGGTGATCTTGACTGCGACCCCAGAAATTATATTGCCGAAACCAAGTTTCGACACAAAGCATTGTACGCCTTGTTTGACTGTCCAGATAGGTTGCCAAGTGCTGGCCAATCCTTGATGGTAACGAACAGCAATGCTCGTAGGTTAAACTGCTCATGTTTATCCTCATCCCACACGGGGACACCTTCTTTCTTCCACAGCAGTTTTAGATCTTTGATCAACGGTCTCAGGTACACACCGATGTCGAAACGAGATTGCTTTGGGCCTTGAATAATAATCGGCATCTGAATGTACTTTTGCTTCATGCATAGCCAAGGCGAGAGGTTGTAGATACACATTGTTATAGGTCAAGTGCTGTGGCCACTGCTCATCCTTTCAAAAGGATTCATGTTGTCCGTACTTAAGCTGAACCTTATGTTTCTTGCATCCTCGCCGAAGTCTTTGAATGTTCTATTGATGTTTCGCTACTATGACCCATCGGCGGGATGTCTCAACATGTTGTCTTGTTGGCGTTCTTCTGCGTGCCAGCGCATCATCCTTTCATTCTCTTTTTTCCTAAACAGACACTTGAGCCATGGTATTATAGGAAAATACCACATCACCTTAGCAGGAACTCTTTTCTTTGAAGGCCTTCCATCAACTTCGCCTGGATCATCTCGTCTGACCTTGTATCGAAGTGCTTTACAATCCAGGCATGCTTCTAGGTTCTTGTACTCCTCACCGCGATAGATGATACAATTGATAGGACATGTGTGTATCTTCTGTACCTCCAGTCCTAGAGGGCAGACTAACTTCTTAGCTTCGTACGTTGATTCTGGCAATTCGTTTCCCTCTGGAACAATGTTCTTCACGAGTTTTAGTAACTCGTCAAATGCCTTGTCACTGACAACATTTTTAGCCTTCCATTGCAAGAATTCCAGCGTGGTACCCAACTTTTTGTTGCCCTGTTCACAACCTGGGTACAAGGACGTTTTGTGGTCTGCCAACATACGCTCTAATTTCTGCACCTCCTTTTCACCTTTGCAGTCCTCCTGTACGTCGCGCAACATCTGACCAAGGTCATCGGCATCGTTGTTTTCTTCAGCATCCCCGTCCACCTCGCCTACTGTATTCTCTACAAACCCACCGTATTGACCACAGTCCGGAATGTTGTCATTGTCTTCTTCATCTTCTTCCATTGCAACCTCTATCTCTCTGTGCAATGTCCAGCAATTGTAGTGAGGCATGAATCCCAACTGAAACAAGTGGACATGAATAATTCTTGATTTAGAATACTCCTTCTCGTTTTTGCACTTTTGCATGGACAACGTATAAAACCCTTATACTTGTTGGCATTGACCACACTCAAAAAATAATGCACGCCTTGAATAAACTCTGTCGACCGTCGGTCCATGGTGTACATCCATTGCCGATCCATCTACATGAATTGCATAAAAATTGTAAGAAAAATCCATGAAAGTCAAACAATTTTAATAATATTACAATAGTTATATATATAAAATCCAGTGTTCGCCTAGACGGCGCCTAGACGGGTCTAGACGGTAGACGGCGGCAACTCGTGCAGTTTAAGGGGTAGATGGTGGGCTAGACGCTAGGCGGTCCTAGACGGTGCTAGGCGGTCCTGGACGGTCTAGACGGTTTCTAGACGCGTTTAGACGGTTCAAAACCTGACTAGGCCGTGGTCTAGGAAATGAAACATTATTTTTTTCAGCGCCTCGACTTCCCTCCCCACCACGCCACAATTTCTATTTTTTCCCCACATCGTGCAAGCTAGGGTTGGAGAAGAGACTAGAGAGAGACGCCGCCAGGCGCCAGCTCCCTGCAGCCGCCGCCGTCAGCTCCCTGCAGCCGTCGTCGTCGCCTTCCACCTGTTGGTGGCACGGCCTCTCCCCCTGGCGCGGCTTTCCCTCCCTCCAACCCTCCCTGCCGGCCTCTCCCCCGGCACGCTAGCGACCTGCAGCCGCCGTCGTCGCCTTCCATCGACTATGGTGGCGCGGCATCACCCCCGTGCGGCTTCTCCCGGCGCCGCATCTCCTCCGACCCTCCCTACCGTGCCGGCGCAGCGCTCGCTCCGCCCCTCTCGCCTTATAATTTCCTGATATGCTCTCATAATTTTACCCGGTATGCTCTCATAATTTGATGTTTCAACACTTCAAAACAAGGTATGTCTTCTAATCTCTGATTTATTGCTCTGAAAATTATGTACAAAACAAGATATATATTGTATTTTTCCAAAAATAGAAAAATCGTCTAGACTGCCTAGACTCTAGACAGTGAGGTGTCGTCTAGGAGCCGTCTAGCGTCTAGGAGAACACTCATATAATCAGATATAATAAGCCAACATACATAATGTGTTGTACTTAAAAAATTAGAATTATTTTGAAAAGTTCTTTTAAAGTTCTAAATATATTTTTAAATGTACATAGTATACTTATTTTTAACTATTTTAATGATTTTTAAATTATCTAAGTTTTCTAACCTACTATCAAATTTTCTATATTTTTCTTTGTCATCTATTTTATAATATCTTTTGTCCACAAGTTTCTCTCTCATCATTTTCCATAAAATTTTTAGAGATAAAAGTGTATGTAAAATATACCTATAAATGTAATGTGCTAAGCATATTTAGAGGATGGAGTTGTGTATTTTAAGAAGTAAAATAATTTTCCCACACAAATTTTCTCTCTTTTCATTTTCCATTGACCTATTTAGAGATAAAAATGTATAGAGATAAACCGTAAAAAGTAATATGCTAAGCATAGATCATAAGAGAGTGAAGTTGCTAACCTTGTAGATTCCTCAGATTTGTGTATTATCACCAAAACAATTTCATAAAAAAATTTGGCAGTACCTCCCTTCTAGAGCAAACCTCTAAAGATACTAGATCGAGCTGGAGGAGAAAGAAGAAGTATGTAAAGCACCTTCACTTTAGTTTCGGTTGGTGTTACCAGCCAGTACTAAAGATTATTTGGATCTTTAGTCCTGGATGGTAACACCAACTGGGACAAAAGATAGCATCTTTAGTCCCGGTAGCTGTTACCAATTGAGACTAAAGATCCATGGCGCCCTGACAGGTTCTGACAGGAATCTAACCGGGATTAAAGATGATCTTTAGTCCCGGTTGATGACACCAACCGGGACTAAAGATCCTAGAGAGCCGATGTTTTTAAACGGGGCTAAAAATCTTTTCTCTCGGTTCCAATAGGAACTGAGACTATTATAGATTTTGGCCAGTGGATCAAAGATCATTTCTCTTATGTTAATTTTGATGAAAATCACAATGAATGTGAACAAGAAATCGATAATTATTCCATGATTGACTCGCTTAGGACTATGGTATTCCATCTGTATTTGCATTTTCTTATGTTTCTGGCAATCTTTGTGCAATTTTTTAATTTCTTATGCCATCAGCGGGGAAAAATTGTTAGTGTGCAATTTTTGTTAATTTGCCTCCCTAATCTAATCAGTCACCTACACGATGTCTAGACTAAAGTTGCACTGATGTTAACCTAAACTTGCATGATTGGAAATGCACAACTTCAGTATAAACAATGCACAACTTTAGTATAAATGACATGCAACTTTAATGTCTACTTTGTATTTTTCATTAATTCAATCAATCTAGCTGCATTTTTTATTGTTATATAGCCAGTGCTAGTAGTTAGAGTGCATTTTTTTGCATATAGGGGAGTGATAATAGTTCAATTAGTGCCAACCACAAATTTTTGTTTTTTGCAACGTTATGCAATGTCCCATACAAACACACATGGCTCTCATAAATTTCCAACTACTGATAGGTGAATTCTTTTGGGTGCCACTACTGGGGAAATGGTTTTTCTGGATGAGGCTCCCGGTAGGTTCTAGGCAAGCCATAAGTGGCCACACCTGGAAAAACCGGTCCCTAGGGGCCGGTTGTTGGACTGCACATGAAGATGCATTATCCCGTACGGTCCACTTAAGCGACCGACAGGATAATGCCGCAACATCCCGTGCGACCCACTTAAGGGCCCACATAGGATAAGACATTTTCCCATACGGTCCCTTAAGTGGGCCACACGTGATGATGGGCCATAAATATCTCTTGGTGTTGAAAAGATCCACGCATGTATTAATCATTGTGTACTTTATCGCAAGGAATATGCAGACTTGGACAAGTGTCCAATCTGTGGAGCGAATAGGTACAAAACGGGTAACAGTGCCGCCGATTGTTTGATGCGTACCGTCGGGAGTATTTTACTCTGCATGCTATATATCATATTCGTTACTATAAATGATCCACCAACAAATTTTTCCCTCTCAGGAAAGATTAAAGAAAAGACCGGATGTCTTATATATCTGGACAACACATCGTACATATACCTGGCCTCGTCAAAAGAGTTAGTTTACATGCGTCATCATGGTTTCTTACCATAGAAGCATAGGTACCATGCGATGGCTAATTTTTTGACAGAACTGTTGAGGAAGGTATTACACCCTAAGCAAAGGATGGTTCCACGGTGTTCAAGCTAACAAAGAGCATAAAGGTCATGTTTGGTAAGGGAAAGACTGCTGCAGGCAAGAGGAAGAAAGAAGTGGTAGAAAACACGCTGCTCTTCAAGAAACATTCAATTTTTTTCAAGTACCTGACATACTAGAAATACTTGGAGATTCGTCATGCCATCGATTGTAAAATCAAAGTGTGTTTGGTTCTTCATTTGATGATGAACAATTGGCATCTGGGATTATTGCTTTGTGTGTTTTGTTATTTGGAGATTTATTGACAAAGTGGTTTTGGACATAGTTGAATTTTCGGATAATGAATAGTGTTCAGTCGGCTGCATAGCCGGTCTGACTGGGATTGTACTGCCAGTCTGACCGGAGGGGTTCGTGCGGTCAGACCGGGCAGGCAACTGCGGTCAGACCGGTCGAGTCAGTCCGACCGGTTGCCGATTTCGATTCGGTTTTGGTTTCGGTTTGTTTCCTTGCATATACATAGGAGTTTCGTGTTCCTATGCATGTGTATGTTCATTTATGCTAACAATGAGTAAAGTTGGAGATAGCTTGTGCTCGGATATGGTATTCTTTGTTTAATTGTGTGCAGGTAATCTTTACGCCTCGGAAAAGTGTTGCCGATGATCGAGTTGGAGTCAACTTGGAGATAAGGTGACGTTCAAGATGGAGATCATGCGGGATGCTGAAGTGTAGAGATTGATGCACATAATTGGTGAAGTTCCCATATGGCATACAATGGAGATATTGTGTGCATATAGAAAGCGAAATTTCGGTGTTGGAAAGACCGAGATTGTGACGGTCGGTTTATATCAAGTTTGTACTTATATAGGAAGGTTTCCTTGGTGTTTAGGACTTTGCATATGAGTTGGATTCGTGGCTTTTGGCTGCGGATCTTGTGTATAAATAGTTAGCGGAGGCGTGGCCTCTTGGTATCACTTTGGTATCGAGTTTTAGAGAGTTTCGAGTTAGGGTTTCAAGTTTAGCTTGAGATTTTGTGAGGAGTGCTTTGTTTGCACTTTGTAAACACAGAGAGATTCAATAAAGATCAATCTTTTGGAGAATTCTTTGTGTTTTCTTCTTCCTCGGTGTGGCGGTCTAAACAGCGGTTAGACCGACTCAACTCACCGGTCAGACCGCACGAAACAAGTGGTATCAGAGCCTTATTTTTCTGCTTTAGATTTTTATCGATCTAAAGTTTTTTGCCATGTCGGATAAATTTTCCACTAAGCCGCATGTTTTTGATGGAACCGACTTCGCTTATTGGTGTACTAAGATGCAATCTTACATCATGGCTCAAGATTATGATGTGTGGCAAAAGGTTGCTATTCCCTACACTATTCTCGAAGCGATTAATTCTGATGTTTTGAAAACTGAGTTTAATAACAATTGCAAAGCTCGCAATATTTTGTTAAATGGGATTTCTCGTTCGGATTTTGATCGTGTTTCACATCTTCAAACCACCAACGAGATTTGGAATGCTTTGAAAAACTTTCATCACAGAACTACTAATATAAAAGAACTTCGTCGAGACCTTTTTAAAAAGGAATACATAAAATTTGAGATGAAACCTACTGAAGCTTTGGATGACTATCTTGGTAGGTTTAATAAAATCTTGAGCAATCTTAGATCTGTTGATTCTTCTTATGACACTAATTATCCATAATCTGAGATTTCTCGTCACTTGTTGAATAGTCTTGACATGTCTATTTGGGAGATGAAAGTGACTTCAATTCAAGAATCTGTCAATATGGCTACTTTGACTTTGGATTCTCTTTACACTAAACTCAAAACTCATGAGATGAACATTGTTTCTCGAAAAATTGAGTCCAAGTCAAATGCTTTGGTTTCTTCTTCTTCAACTTCTTCTGATGTTGCATCTCCATCATCTCCAAGTGCTATTGCTTTGATTAATGCCATGTCCGATGAACAACTCGAGCAATTCGAGGAGGAGGATTTGGCTCTTGCCGCTAACAAACTTTCTCGAGCTATGAACAAAGTCAGGTTCAAGAAAAGAGGAGGACCAGCTCGGTGCTTTGAATGCGGCGCTTTGGACCACATCCGCTCCAACTGCCCCAAGCTTGGGAGAAGCAAAAAGGAGGACAAGAGCGGGGAGAAGGCGAAGGACGACAAGCCCAAGGGGAGGCGCTCGAAGGAGATGATCAAGAAGGTGTTGAGCGAAGTTTATGTCGCTTTTAACTACTAAGCGACATAGACTCCGATAGCGAAGAAGAGAAGGGCAAGAACATCTCCGGCGTTTGTCTCATGACACGTGGAGATGAAGATTCTGAAGAGGAAGGCAATGAGGTAAGCTCGCTTGAGGAAGCAATTCTTGTTTGAAGTGCAAAGAATAAAAAGTGTGAAAATATGTTTAAAAAACAAGACTTTGTGATTGAATCTTTGAATGCTGAAATTTCTAGATTGAAATCTCTTATTCCTAATGATGATGATTGCAAAAATTGTGAGGTTTTAATGCTTGAGATTTCAAAAATTAGAGATTCATATGATTTGGCTACTAAACCTTGTTTAACTTGTGATGCTAATGAATTGAAATTAAAAGATGCTTTAGCTCGTGTTAAGCACATGGAAGATATAGTTAAACAAGATGAGGTAGCTTCTTGCTCTAAATGTCGCAAAGGTAAAGATGTCATGATTGGTTGTGAAAATTGTGTTAATCTTGAAAAGGAAGTTTCTTACTTGAAAAGTTCTTTGCAAAACTTTTCTGACGATAAGAAACAACTTAACATGATTTTGGACAAATCTAGAGTGTGTAGCGACAATAAGGGAATAGGTTTTGATGCTCATGACTATTTCACCAAAAATCCTCCAAATGTTTTAAGAATGACTGAAAATGGTGAAATCTTGACAAAACCTAATACCATGAAAACAGTTTTTAAATCTGCTGAAAATTTGCCATCTCTTTCTGTTTATCTAAAAGAAACTAAACCTAATTTTTCGAAACCATCCACACTAAAGAAAAGTTTTCTTGCTCTTTTTGTGGTAAAGATGGTCATCTTGTTGGTTTTTGTTTCGATTAGCACGAAAACAAAAAAGAAAAGATTGTAAAATCAAAGTGGCAAAAATTTGGCTTTTCCTCGGGAAGGCTGGTCAGGACCGCGGTTGGTCCACCGGTCGGCCGCCGTGGCACCGGTCGGGCTGTCGGCACTACCTTGGTCGACCATCGGTACCCAGTGAGTCAGGGACCGCCCCGAAGGAATTTTTCTAAAAATTCCAAAACTATTTTTGCTCGTGGATTTGTGCCTATTGAATCTGTTGGTCGTGTGTCTCAGTACTGGATTCCTAAATTTCTTTTGAATAACCCCAGTAGTGAGGCTTCGACATCTTTCGTTGTGTAGGCTTTCGTGGCGAGGAAGGAGAACGTGTGGATCGTGGACTCCGGTTGTTCGCGTCACATGACCGAAGATAAAAATTGGTTCTCCTCCCTCAAGATGGCATCCAAGACGGAATCGATAATCTTTGGGGATGCTTCAACAAGTGTCGTTCTTGCTACCGGATCCGTCAAGGTAAGTGACAAATTTGAATTAAAAGAGGTAGCTTTGGTCGAGGATTTAAAGTACAATTTACTTTCAGTTTCACAAATTGTTGATGAAAGCTTTGAAGTTCATTTCAAGAAAACTGGAAGTAAAATATTTGATTCTTGCGGTGATTCTGTTTTGAACATTTCTCGTTATGGGAGAGTTTTTAAAGCTGATTTTGAAAACCCTGTTTCTCCTGTTGTAACATGCTTAGTTGCGAAATTCAACAACGATTTGATGTTTTGGCATGGCAGACTTTGGCATGTTGGTTTTGATCATTTAACTCGATTGAGTGGTTTGGATCTTGTTTGTGGTTTGCGTAAACTCAAAAGGGATTGTGATTTGGTTTGTGCACCATGTCGTCATGGTAAAATGGTTGCTTCTTCACACACACCGATTCTTTCGTGATGACGGATGCACGGACAGCTTTTACACATGGACATTGTTGGTCCAGCTAGAGTGCAATCTGTCGGAGGAAAATGGTATGTGTTAGTTGTTGTTGACGACTTTTCTCGATATTCTTGGGTTTTCTTCATGGCGACATAGGATGAGGCCTTTGGACATTTTCGGAGTTTGGTTCTTCGCTTAAATTGTGAATTTCCCAATTCTTTGAAAACAATTAGAAGTGATAATGGTGGTGAATTTAAAAATGCTTCTTTTGAACAATTTTGCAATGAAAAAGGCTTTGAACATCAATTTTCTTCTCCTCGTGTTCCTCAACAAAATGGCGTTGTTGAAAGAAAAAATCGCTCTTTGGTTGAGATGGCTAGGACAATGCTAGATGAATATCACACTCCTAGAAAATTTTGGGCCGAAGCTATTAACACTGCTTGCTATGTTTCTAATCGTATTTTCTTGCGATCTAAACTTGGCAAAACTCCTTATGAGCTTCGTTTTGGTCGCCAGCCCAAAGTTTCACATTTGCGTGTTTTTGATTGCAAGTGCTTTGTTTTAAAATCTTGAAATTTGGACAAGTTTGAATCACGTTCAACTGATGGTTTATTTATTGGATACCCCACACACACTCGTGGCTATCGTGTACTTATTTTGGAGACTAATAAAATTGTCGAGACTTGTGAGGTCACTTTTGATGAGGCCAGTCCCGGTACTAGACCAGAATTTTCAGGTACATTGCCACAGGCTTAGGGGGAGGATGGTCGCATCTTCAAAGACGAAAGCGATGACGAAGACGACGAAGTCGACCTGCTCGGTCAGACCGGCCGAGTGCCGCCGGTCGAGGCGGAGGAGGCTGCCGGTCGGACCGGCTAGAGGCCCGCCGGACCGGCGGGGCGGACATCTTCGGATTCGTCGATTCTAATCAATATGATTTGTCGGGGACTACAACCAGTGCTGAACCAGAACGTGAATCAACTTCTGAGATCACTGCACCTTTGCACATTCAGCGACAACATCCGCCGGAACAAATAATAGGTAATTGACATGAGCGGACGACGATATCTAAGGTAACTGTGCATGATTTTGCGAATTCTGCTTTTGTTGCTTCTTTTGAACCCAAAGAAGTTACTCATGCATTAACTGACGAGTCGTGGATTAACGCCATGCATGAAGAACTTGAAAATTTTGAAAGAAACAAAGTTTGGTCTTTAGTTGAACCTCCTTCTGGACATAATGTTATTGGAACCAAGTGGGTTTTCAAAAATAAACAAAATGAGGATGGTTTGATTGTTCGAAATAAGGCTAGACTTGTTGCTCAAGGTTTTACTCAGGTGGAGGGTTTGGATTTTGATGAAACTTTTGCTCCTATTGCTAGGATTGAAGCAATTAGACTTTTGCTAGCTTTTGCTGCTTCCAAAGGTTTTAAATTATATCAAATGAATGTTAAAAGTGCTTTTCTTAATGGCTTTATACAGGAGGAAATTTATGTTAAACAACCACCGGGTTTTGAAAATCCTGATTTTCCCAACCATGTCTTTAAATTTTCAAACCCCTTGTATGGTTTGAAACAAGCACTTAGAGCATAGACTTAAGAACTTTTTGCTTGAAAAAGGTTTTCAAATGGGAAAAATTGACAAAACGCTTTTTGTTCTTAAGCATGGTGAAAATCAACTTTTCGTTCAGATTTATGTTGATGATATCATCTTTGGTTGTTCAACTCACTCTTTGGTTGTAGAATTTGCTGAGACTATACACAGGGAATTTGGAATGAGCATGATGGGTGAAATGTCATACTTTTTGGGATTGCAAATTAAGCAAACACCTCAAGATACGTTTGTCCATCAAACAAAGTACACCAAAGATCTTTTCGCAGGTTTAAGATGGAGAGGTGCAAGCCAATATCTACACCTATTGGTTCTACTGCTGTTCTTGATCCTGATGAAGATGGTGAAGCTGTGGATCAAAAGGAGTATAGAAGCATGATTGAATCTTTGTTGTATCTAACTGCTTCTAGACTAGACATACAGTTTGCTGTGTGTTTGTGTGCACGCTTTCAAGCTTCTCCTCGTGCTTCACATCGTCAAGCGGTTAAGTGCATTATGAGGTATTTGAATCATACACTTGAGTTTGGAATTTGGTATTCTACTTCATCTTCTATTTGCTTAAGTGGATATTCCAATGCTGATTTTGCGGGTTGTAGAATTGATAGAAAATGTACTAGTGGAACATGTCATTTTCTTGGAACTTCATTGATTGCATGGTCCTCTAGGAAACAATCTAATATAGCTCAATCCACTGCTGAATCTGAATATGTTGCTGCTGCTAGTTGTTGTTCACAGATTCTTAGGCTTATTTCTACCTTGAAAGATTATGATCTTGCTTTTGAAAAAGTGCCTCTTTATTGTGATAATACAAGTGCCATAAACATTGCTAAGAATCCTGTTCAACACTCATGCACTAAGCACATTGATATTCGCTTTCACTTCTTGCGGGATCATGTTGAGAAGAAGGATATTGAATTGAAATTTTTGGACACAAAATTGCAACTTGCTGATATTTTTACAACACCATTGGATTCTTCTCGCTTTGCTTTTCTTCGAGGGGAGCTGGGAATCATTCATCATTTTGGCATGTTTTAAGGGGGAGTTTTTGTGCTCTTTGTTTTATCAAGCTATACATGATTAACATAACCTGAAAAGAGAGTTTTATCCATACATATCGTTGTTCATGTGCATGCTAGCAATATTATGAAGGTTTATTTATCACTAGCGTAGCTTATATGTATTCTAGTATTTTTATGTGATCTAGATTTTATATTTAAGTAAAATAATGCATGACATTTTAAAATCATACTTGAATTAAAGAAATATGCAATGCTGATACTGTTGGCACCTTTTTTGGCAAAAGGCACGAACACGATCGAATCACCTAAAGCCTTGCTGTGGTTCTTGGTACAGAGTCGCCAACCACTCCAATCTAGCAAGAAACTAGAGCAAAGTGGGTTTTGTAGATCAAATCGGCTAGCAGAACCGATTTAGATGGATAGATTGATAACTACTTGTCTCGTGAGTAAACGGAAAGTTTTCAAGACAAGCTTACAAAGAATTGTCGCACTCTCGCAGCGGCGGCGGACGGTTTTCGGCGCAAACCGACAAAGATGGACTAAACTAGGGCAAAGTAGAAAATAGGGCTGAAAATAAGGAAAACGATTCAAATAGATTGATTGTATGTTGTGTGTTTTGATATTACAATTGAACCGGCCTTGACCCTTATATAGGGTTTGGTCTTGCCCTCCACAGGCCCTTCTCCACATCTAATTCGGGATAAACATGTTTGGAAACCCGAGATATACCGTATGGAAGAAGGAAACCTGAATACCGACAAAATCGTCTAGGTTTCGGACTCTGCCGGTCAGACCGGCCATATGCCTTCGGTCTGACCGGCCCCACTGCCCGGTCTGACCGGCCTATACTCGGCGGTCAGACCGGCCTCTCCGAAGAAACCGACAAATTTTCAAATATTGGCAATCTTTCCTATTTTGATTCCTAAGTGCCAATTTTGGGTGTAAACACATGCCCCCTGCCTTTTATGATGAACATCGTGAATCTAAAAGCATAAGACATGTTTTAACTTGGGACGATAACTCAATTATCGGCCACACAACTCCCTAAGCATCTTGCCAAATACTCGGGAAGTATTTCTTCAGATATTTACCGTTGATAGCCCACTGAAACCGTTCTCCTTGAAGTGTCTCCAAGAAATACGCATTGCCTCGAACGATTCCATATATCCGATAAGGTCCTTCCCAACTTGGTAACCACTTACCGAATTCTTTAGATCGGGAACCTAAAGGCAAGATAGTCTTCCATACTAGATCTCCTACTTGGAACGTCTTTGCCTTCACCCTTTTGTTGTATGCTTTGGCTACTCTCTTCTTTTCTTTTTCTATCTCTTCCAAACCCTTCAAACGTTTGTCGACCACTTCAATCAAGATTATCACCCATCAAGAACCTGTAGTCTTCAGCTGACAAATCGTCTTGCTTTATATATCGAAGAGAACCAAGATTTACCTCAACCGGTAAAACGGCTTCTTGCCCATAAACGAGCTCAAAAGGGGTCACCTTGGTAGCACCATGCTTGGATATTCTATGCGCCCATAAAGCTTCAGAAAGAACCTCATGCCACCTTCTCGGATATTCCTCGACCTTCTTCTTGATTAGCTTCAACAATGTCTTATTACGAGACTCGGCTTGTCCATTAGCCTGAGCATAGTAAGGAGACGAACTCAACAGCTTAATTCCATAAGATTCGGCAACATTTTTCACCTCTTTAGACATAAAAGAAGCTCCTTGATCTGTAGTTAATGTTTGAGGAATGCCGAATCTATGAATAATATGCTTCATAATAAAATCAATTACCTCCTTATGTGTCATATTCCTAAGTGGCACGGCTTCGGCCCACTTAGTGAAGTAATCTGTCGCAACTAGCACGAACCGATGCCCCTTTGAAGACGTAGGATAAATCTGACCAGCAAAATCTAAAGCCCACCCCCAGAATGGCCATGGTTTAATTATAGGATTCAACACCGAAGCCAGTGCCAATTGAACATTGCCGAACCGTTGACAAGCTTCACATCCCTTATAATACCTGAAGCAATCATCAATCATCCTCGGCCAATAGAACCCCGCTCTTCTGAGCAGCCAGTTCATCTAATGGGCCAATTGATGAGTCCCGCAAATTCCTTCATGAACTTCACCCATAGCAACCTTAGATTGATCGGCATCTAAACATTTCAGTAGTACACCATCTATATTTCGGCGATATAGCTTTTCATCAAGCAAAGTATATTTATACGCTTGCCGCCGAATTTCCCGATCAACCCTAAGACTAGGATCCTTCAAATAGTTAATCAAAGGAAATCTCTAGTCTTCTTCTGTGTCCTGGGCACAAATGTCCGAATTTACAATTAATTCGGCCTCTGAATCAAGTGTATCGTGCCCCCAGCTCCTTGTTCAAACCCGGTCTGACTGGCCACACAATGCCGGTCAGACTGCCACCTCTCATCGGTCAAACCAGCCATACAAAGCCGATCAGACCGCCGGCCACCTACGATCAGACCGGCAGTGATGCGCCGGTCAGACCGCCCGCAGTCTGTGACTTTGCCAATTTTGCTCAAGGAATTAAAATCAAGCACCGGCTTTTAGAGTATTAAAAATACTCCCTTTTTAAAATCATAGCCAAATGCTTGTTACATCAAATTATTGAACCAAAATTCACTCTTTCTTGATTTCTTCATGCGCATATTAATGTCTTGCCCCCCGAGCAAAATCGGCTTTCTTGATCGCACGATTTCGAAGGCAAGACAAACACCGTAGTAGCATCCATAGCAATATGTGTAGGAGACTTACCTCCAATGACCGATAATTCTTCTCTCATTGAATTTGATTTATCACTATTCTGGGAAATCACCGGTCTCTTAAGTTCTTCTTGCTTAGGTCTCCACACTTGCTTGTATATCGTTTGAGGCTTTAAATTATCACATGTTTTGTTCTCCAAATCTTTGGCCTTCTTTTCTTTTTGATCTATGGCTCGAAGACGTTGTAGCCTCCTCTTTTGAGAGCGAGATAAGCTAGAAGGTATCCACTTCGGCTGTGGTTGTTTTCTAGGAGCCAAGCAAAGATTTTTTATATTTGTGGTCGAAGTAGAAGCTCCTATGTTGCCCTCAATTTTTTTACTCATCTCAGATGCCCCCCGGTCAGACCGGCCTCTGGGCCCAGTCAGACCGGCTGTGAATCGTCGGTCAGACCGGCCTGATGGTTCGGTCAGACCGGTCCTAGGCTGACGGTTAGACCGCTCAACTGTCCCGGTCAGATCACCATTGTTGGCAGTCATGATCTCGGCTTCGGTCTTCTCCGCTTGTAGCTCCTTTGTCGCATCTCCAGTAGGTACTTGAACATCTTGAGACTCCTCCTTAATAGTACTAACCTCCGAAGCTTTGACTTCTTTTCTCACCCACACCTTCTTCATCTTGTTTGCCTTTGATCTACCGGACCGATTCTTTTGTGAGAAACGGTCTTGTCTTGAGTTGTATGAATGTCATGGTACTGACCTAGGTGATTCTTTCCATTCTTGATGAGACGGCATAGGTGGTTGAGGCATCCATTGCATATAATACATAACAAGATAACCGTATAGTGATATTGGATATGGATACCATAGCACCGCAACCGGAAGTTTGTATGGAGTTGATGTTGTTGATGGTTCCGATTGCTTTGGCGTTTGACCAAATCTCTTTCTAGAAAGTGATCTTGGTCCTTTTGTATCACTAGTACGATTACCAAGCCGTTGACCAGCTAATCCCTTCTTGTATTTAGCCATAAGCATCTCAAAAGTGAGCTTCGGCTTTTTAGTCTTTATAGAACTAGATGACCCATCTTTTGTAACTTTACGATCTTCGGCCTTAGCATTATTGATCCTAATTATCCCGGGCCAAGGATCCCTAATAATAACACTTTTTCCTTTTGTATATTCGGCTTGGCTAGACCGAATCAACACTTTCTTGTCGTCAAAATCAATAGAAACAGTAGGAAGAGAATCATGAATAATTCCGGTCTTAGCAATAGATGTAACCGAAGTATTATCACAATTGACCGATAAATTATCAATCGGTCTTTGCTCCATTAAGCTTGCATCTTTAAAATAATCATGAAACTCATGCTCCATTTGTGACCATGTAGAAATTGAATTAGGAGCAAGTAAACTAAACCACGTAGATGCAAAGTTTGACAAAGAAAGAGGGAACAATTTTAACTTAAGCAAATCATCATTACCAGCCTTACCACATTGATCAATAAATTGTCCGATATGCTCCTTTGTTGTCCTAGATTCTCACCTGTGAATTTTGTGAAGTCGGGCACCTCAAATCCTTGTGGGTATGGAACCGAATCTATATGTTCAGGATACGGCCCTTCACATGTATACAATGTTGCTTTAAACTCTATTCCATCACCATCCTGCAAGACACTGCCACTATCCCTTTCAACATTCACATGAGCGATCTGTGACTCGGTCTTAGGTGACAATACTATCTCACTATCGCCTATGGTACAATCCGAACCGTCATTTAGTTAAGCTATATTTTCAATGATGCTATTATCTAAGCTAGCAAAACAATCCGAACCAATACTTGATTCAGCTATACATGCATCGTTATCCAAACTAGTGACACAATCCGAATCATCATTTGGTTCGGTTATGCATGCTATTCCATCATCAATCAAAATAGAAACACAATCCAAACCAACACTTGGCTCGGCTATATTGGTTATTACATTATCATCCACTCGGCTTTCCTGAACCAGAGCTTCATGCAACACATGATCAATATAAGGAAATATTTGGCCATTCAATCTCTCTTTAATAGAATCAAGCAATCCATTATATGCAATGTTGGCCAAATCTTTTTGAATTATGTTCAAATTGAAACATCGGTTTCTAGCATCTCTAGACCTTTTGATATAATCAATGACAGATTCATCGTGTTTTTGCCTAACCGATGGTAAATCAGACAACTTAAGCTCAATTTCGCAGATATAAAAGTGATCATGAAATTGTTGCTCTAATTGATCCCAAGTATGAATAGAATTTGCCGGTAAAGAAGTAAACCATGTAAAAGCAGTACCAGACAAAGATAAAGAAAACAAGGGCAATTTGAGAATATCATTAGTGCTAGCTTCACCACATTGTGCAAGAAATTGGCCTATGTGTTCCCATGTATCCCTATCATCCTCACCACTAAATTTAGTGAACTCAGGAACTCTATAACCCCGAGGATATGGGATATTATCAAAATATTTAGGATACGGCTTTTAGTAAACCTCAGCACGATTCATTGGCTCAATTCCAAATGATTCTCTAATTATGTTCCTAAATTGCTCTTCCATATTCTCAGGCCTTGGTTGTGGATTTGGCGGCCTAGGAATAGATGGTTGTTGCGGCACAATATGATTATACTGGCCATAATGCGTGTTTTGTGCCAATCCATTGATTTGATGATTTTGCACTGGCTCATAGCAACTGTTGGCACAAATAGTATGAGTATATGGGATAACATGACTAACAGTATCAATAGGTGATGAATAATAATTAGAATTAGTACCGTTAGTCGTGGTATGGAAACCTGACGAAATTTCCAGGGAACCGGTCTTACTGGCTATAGATAGCCCGGTGTGACCGGCCAAGCACTCGGTCTGACCGGCCCATGGACCGGTCTGACCGGTGGTCAGTGGTGCGGTCAGACCGGCTGTAGGAGGCACGATCTGGCCGATATAGGGCACAGTGTGACCGGCTATGGTAGGCACGGTCTGAGCGGCATAGCACCCAGTCTGACCGGTGGTCAGCGGTGCGGTCAGACCGGCCACAGGAGGCACGATCTGGCCGAAATAGGGCACGGTCTGACCGGCTATGGTAGGCACGGTCTGACAGGCATAGAGTGCGGTCTGACCGATGTCATGCGTGGTCTGACCATTGGCTAAATCTTTTGTATAACCGATTCCTGGGAAGTCGGCTGTGTAGATGCCCGTGGATCTACCCATAGAATTATAGGTATGTTGTATAGATGTAAAACTAGAAGTAGCATTGTACTATTGTTAATTGGCTATTTTAGAGCCAACTTTCTCAGCAGCCTTATCAAAATTAGTTCTGAAAGCATTTTCTATCATATCATAATTTTTATCAATATAAACGCTCAAAGATGCATTTATACATTGATCAATATGTTTTCGAATAGCAATAGATGGATCAAGCGGATTGGAGGTTACCTCAAATTTAGGAAGAGACCCAGTCTTGAGAACCTCACCTTGATTGGTCCTGATTAGCGATCTTGCCGACATCTCCTCCGATGTGATTTCATTGACCTCGTTCCTGCTCGCCATGATTGATGAAGAAATTCTTTGATTAATTTCGGCCATATAGCTCGTAACCGAAAATTGACCGAATAAATTAATATATGGTCTTGAAATATCTTATATGTTACTGTACTTTGTACCTAGCAAAATTTACCAGAGAATTGATTTATTGAATTATTTTTTCTTTTCCTTGCACAGTGGATCAACTTTAATTTACTCTGTCCTTTTCGGTGACTGCGCCCAACAGAAGGAACATAACACGTTGTTGCTCCCTACTTTGACACGTGCTAAACTAATCAATTTGATCAGTCTTAACTAGAGATACACCTCTAGTGGTGAAACAGAGATCAATTTGATTTGTCCCTTTTTTGGTAACCGCGCGTGGCAGCAAAAGGAAACAATGTTTGCTACTGCCTGTCTCTTGGCAGATCGGCTTTGATTAATAGCCTGATCTTTTCTTTCTATAACATATACGGGCAGCAAACTGAACAGGATCTTTTCCTAATTTTAAGCTGCTGCCGCACAAAAATCATGTTGCTGCTGTTTCCTTTTATGCACACAGCAAATCGGCTTGGATAGCCTGATTTGTTTTAAAACATGTGTATAGTAGTAGATTGATTCTCTTGTTAATCAGACCACGATCCGCTGAATAAATTAATTCGACAAGATGTGCAATTGATTTCGGCCAAATTGGACAGACCGAAATTCGTCCCCAGCGGAGTCGCCAAAAATCGTGTTGGCACCTTTTTTGGAAAAAGGCACGAACACGATCGAATCACCTAAAGCCTTGCGGTGGTTCTTGGTACGAGTCGCCAACCACTCCAATCTAGCAAGAAATTATAGCAAAGTGGGTTTTGTAGATCAAATCGGCTGGCGGAACCAATTTAGATGGATAGATTGATAACTACTCGTCTCGTGAGTAAACGGAAAGTTTTCAACACAAACTTACAAAGAATTGTCGCACTCTCGCAGCGGCGGCGGACAGTTTTCGGTGCAAACCGACAAAGATGGACTAAACTAGGGCAAAGTAGAAAATAGGGCTGAAAATAAGGAAAACGATTCAAATAGTTTGATTGTATGTTGTGTGTTTCGATATTATAATTGAACCGGCCTTGACCCTTATATAGGGGTTGGTCTTACCCTCCACAGGCCCTTCTCTACGTCTAATTCGGGATAAACATGTTTGGAAACCCGAGATATACCGTATGGAAGAAGGAAACCCGAATACTGACGAAATCGTCTAGGTTTCGAACTCGGCTGGTTAGACCGGCCATATGCCTTCGGTCTGACCGGCCCCACTGCCCGGTCTGACCGGCCTATACCCGTCGGTCAGACCGGCCTCTCCGAAGAAATCGACAAATTTCCAAATATTGGCAATCTTTCCTATTTTGATTCCTAAGTGCCAATTTTGGGTGTAAATAGATACTAGTGCTTGTGTTGGATTATAAATGCTTCTATATGTATTATGATTGAATTTTTATTCCTCAAATTACTTTAAATTTGCTCATTGTGAAAAGAGACTACATTATTATCTATGAGAGAAAAAATGAATACCGAATCCTTGGAAACAGTCTTGACGACAAGGACATATTCAATGCGAGCAAAAATAATGGGTGCCGAATCCTTGGAAACAGTCTTGATGACAAGGACGTACCCAGAATAATTGAGAGAAAAAATATGAGCAACAAATATGGCTCAAATCAATATGAAAATTTTTTCTCTTGAATTATGTGTGCAAAAAGGTAACTTTGAGAAAGAATAAAAATCGCAATAGGTATATATATTCAGGTTTATTTTTCAACCTATGTGCTTGTAAAGATGTTGCATTATAAATCGTTTGAATCCATGATTTTTTATTGTGTTATTGATCTTAATTTTAAAATCTTTGATTCATGCTTATACTCTAGTGCATATTTGCTACATAATTGATGAGTTTATCTTTGTATTATTGCAACACATGACATGACTTGCTCTATGTATGTGCTAAGCTGTTGAACATTTATAAACATAATTCCTATGCTTGATGAATTCATTGTCAAAAGGGGGAGAACAAATGTTGTTTTTTGATTAAATGTCACATCGGGGAGAACAGACAAGGTTTTTTCATGGGAGAATAAAAGTCACAAGGACAAAGTGCAAGTTTTTTTGGGGTCAAGGGATTTTCTTTCTTTTCAAAAGGGGAAAATTTTCTCGATTTTGAGCACTCAAATGCTTTTTATCATTTTTGTTTTTAATTTTCCAAACACCAAAACAACACTTTTTATTTTGTTTGCCAATGTGTTCATCAAGGGGGAGATTGTAAAATCAAAGTGTGTTTGATTCTTCATTTGATGATGAACAATTGACATATGGGATTATTGCTTTGTGTGTTTTGTTATTTGGAGATTTATTGACAAAGTGGTTTTGGAGATAGTATAATTTTCGGATCAATGAACGGTGTTCGATCGGCGTACACTGGCCCGGTCTGGCCTGGGCTTATGCGCCGGTCTGACCGGAGGTGTTCGTGCGGTCGAGACCCGAGCAAGCAAGCTGCGCGATCAGACCGGTCGAGTTAGTCCGACTGGCTGCCGATTTCGATTCGGTTTTGGTTTCGGTTTGTTTCCTTGCATATACATGGGAGTTTCGTGTTCCTATGCATGTGTATGTTCATTTATGCTAACAATGAGTCAAGTTGGAGATACCTTGTGCTCAGATATGATATTCTTTGTTTAATTGTGTGCAGGTAATCTTTACGCCTCGGGAAAGTGTTGCCGGTGATCGAGTTGGAGTCAACTTGGAGATAAGGTGACGTTCAAGATGGAGATCATGCGGGAAGCTGAAGGGTAGAGATTGATGCACATAATTGGTGAAGTTTCCATATGGCATACAATGGAGATATTGTGTGCTGTATGGAAAGCGGAATTTCGGTTGTTGAAAGACCGAGATTGTGACGGTCGGTTTATATCAAGTTTGTACTTATATGTGAAGGTTTCCTAGGTGTTTAGGACTTTCTATATGAGTTGGATTCGTGGCTTTTGGCTGCGGGTCTTGTATATAAATAGTTAGGGGAGGCGTGGCCTCTTGGTATCTCTTTGGTATCGAGTTTTAGAGAGTTACGAGTTAGGGTTTCAAGTTTAGCTTGAGATTTTGTGAGGAGTGCTTTGTTTGCACTTTGTAAACACAGAGAGATTCAATAAAGATCAATCTTCTTGGAGAATTTTTTGTGTTTTCTTCTTCCTCGGTGTGGTGGTCTAAACGGCGGTTAGACCGACTCACCTCACCGGTCAGACCGCACACACGACTACGGTCAGACCGTACTTCATCGGCGATCAGCTGCATTCAGGGAATTGGCTAAGGCACGGCGATCGGCTACACGGGCGGTCCGACCGGCGTATATCGGGCGGTTAGACCGGCAGCACACTTTCGGTCAGACCGACTTGTTCCAGATCAGAGGGTAAGTTTTATTTCCGCTAAAACTTGTTTTTGGTGTACATCAACCATTCACCCCTCTCTGGTTGGCTTTACTTTGAGTATTCGATCCTACATCGATGTCATGCACCTTGAGAAAAACGTGTTCAACATCACCATTGGGATTTTACTTGACATCCCTAGTAAGACAAATAATAGATTGAAGTCACATAACGACCTAGTCAATTTGGGCATAAGGAAAGATCTCCACTCGAAAGAGCTAATGAATGGTAAGATAGAGATTCCATCGACATGCTACTCAATGACACTAGAAGAGAAAAAAAGCTTTCTGTAAATGTCTTCATGGTTTGAAAGTGCCGAATGGATTCTCATCAAATATCCGGAAACTAGTATCAATGAAAGATTTGTCGATTTCGAATACAACGCTCACGACTATCATAAGATGCTTACGATATTCCTCCATATAGCTATAAGGGCGATGAAGCCAGTGCACACCAAGGTAGTGATAACAAAATTGTGCTATTTTTTAATCGAGTTTTGATCCAAAAGAATTAGGACCCCTTCAAAAATTCACAGTCGAGACAGTTTGCCAGCTAGAGATGTTTTTTCTCCATCGTACTTTGATATGATGGAACATCTCATTGTTCATATTGCCCCTCAAATTATTGAACTTGGTCCTCTATACCTACATCAAATGTGGGGCGTACGAGCGATGGCTGTTGTGAAAGGGTATGTCCGTAATCATGATCATCCGGAGGTCTGGATGATAGAGGGTTACACAACTGAGGAGGTTTTCGAGTGTTGCCTAGATTATATGAAAGATGTCAACCCCATTGGGATACCGATGTCTCGACATGATGGAATGTTATCTGGGAAGGGGACTATGAGAAGAAAATGTTTCTACGACAACGATTACAAAGCGGTATCAAATGTACACGGCAGTATGCTTCAACAATTTGCCACCGTTGAGCCCTAGATTGAGCAACACATTTTCGAGATCAGAGCATGCAATCCTAGGCGATCCACCGATTGGGTTTCGAAGGAACATAATCATAGTTTTTCCCAACGGTTGAAGGATCAAAAGCTACCGTCTGGTGAATCACTCAAGGAAAAAATAATAGAAAGACTTGTAGATGGCTAAGGAAACGAATTCACATATATTTGCCATCTCAAAGAATATTTAAACTAAGTGATTGGGATAGATCGGCTGCGCCGAGATAGTATAAACCAGTCAATCTAAATATACACTAGAATAATAAATATATGCATTCATGGCCTAGCCGATACTGTAGACCTAACTGTGGATCGGCTAATACTCCGATACTTCTTATGAAAAGATATTAATCTATCCTAAATGAGTTAAACCTAGATCAATCGGTTGTCGGCAAGTGCTGACAGATTGACACCGATGTCAAGCATTTAACCAGATTAAGATCTTAATATAATAGGCAGCTCTAATAAATCTAGTAGCAAATAATACTAAAAGAAGTATTAAAACAGGTAAGGCCGGCTGAAACCCCAGCACTGTCTCTACAAGTTTACATCTAGCCGAATAGATCATAATACTTCTAAAAGTGACTTAACAGATCATAGATGATGCAACATTGAGTACAAAAAGATAGCATTGGATCTATATAGACTGATGTAAACCCTTCGAGACGGTGGATACAACATATAATCCACGCCAACGTCTAGATCTAGCTCTATCGGCTGCTGCTTCCTGAGAAGAACAAGCCGATGGCAAGATAGATCTAGACATTGTTCTAGATTATATGTCGTATATGATAACTTGCGCAGTCTAAAGCATCAAACCTAGAGTATCATAATGATGGAAGCACTAGATTAAACGAAATAAACCACTAATAACAAGCATTTACCTTAATCGGGGATCGAAACGATGCAGCCCGAAGCTGGATGAAGAACTCATCTAAAAGAAAATGAGAGGCGATGCGCCGAGATTGTATTGATTGTGATGTTATATTTTACAGGGGTCCCAGGTCCTATCTATACCCAAGAATAACATTATCCGTGTAAACCACGGTTTCTATCTAATCTACTATTCAAAATACGACAATATCCCGGGATATGTCGCATTACAATATGAATATCTAAACAAATCCCTAATTTACATATACAATTGCCGTTACAGGACTCTATCCATAGATGGCAATACCTTTAACGCGCAATTTGGGAACTGAATCTACCATTTATCTTCAAGCTTTCCACCGGAAACGATCTCATCTTCCTCTCTGAATCGGAATCGGCTATCGGCTGTTCCCAGCCGATTTGGCCTTAGCCGACTGGTTTCCCAGCCGATTGAATCATAGCTGACGCGGCCTCAGTTTCTTCGCATATCACTTTCCCGATCCGATTCCGCTCCAATCTTGGCTCGGGCTTACGGATTTGGTTACCAAATTTGGTCGTTAACACATGGCCTTCAAGTCCATGATATGAAATGTTGTGGATTTTAGGCGATCCAAATTCCCAGCGCAATCCTAGCCCGATTCTTTTTCGACCGTTACAAAAACTCTTCAAATACCGCCCCTCCAGCCGCCAACCAAGTCACGTCGTCAACAGATAGCCACCCCACCAAATGCCCTCAAGCTCTTAACCACTCCATCCATCTTTCAAGACCCGTGGCGGCGATCTTCTCCCTCAACGATCCGCACACAAACGATGGCCTCTTCCGCCGCCGCATCGGCCGCTGTGCCTGCTGAGTTCCCTAAGGTAAGCCCTAATCAGCTAAAAACCCTCTTTTTATCGCTTTTATGTATAGATTTGCATTCTAGGGTTTCTAGCTATGAACCTTATTCTTCCTTCCGATTGTAGCATCTCACCCATCGGATGATGATCCCTAGCCTTGTCCAGAAGAATATATACTTTCTAGGGCCTATCGGCAATAAGGACCCAACTGAGTTTATAATAGTCAAAACCAATAGGATGCCCTACAATATGAGAAAACCTTCTCTGAACCATTGGGCTGGCACCTTCAAATCTTGGCCCTCAATAGATAAGTCCTGGCCTGAATGGTACAAAAGGCTGCAGTCGGCCAAGCAAACCCACTGGGAGGAAATAGGGATAGCCCAATGCTTGGCCTTGCCAGTAGCCGACTTGGAAAAAGATGAACGTTAAAGTCGGCCGCCACTTATTTCTGGAATGACACCTTAAACGTCTTCATATTCTAGCAAGGCCCAATGACAATTACCTTAGCCGACGTAATGATGACAACCGGCTTAGATATCCTCTCATCGGCCAACCCCGAACAACTGACTAGAAAGGGCCAACATCAACTCAAGACCAAGGCCATAGGAGGATGGAGTGGCTATGTGGCCATGAACATGAAAGACGGGCCAGTTAGTCCTAGAGAGCATGCCGCATTCCTAATGATGTGGCTGGAGAAATTTCTGTTCTACGGATCTAGCTGTGGGCCGACAGCCAACTGGCAAGTTGTAGCCGAAGCTTTGGCAGACAGGAAAAAAATCCCCTTGGGAAAATATCTCCTCGGCTATTTGTATCAAACCCTCCATCAGGCCATCACCAAGATAGCTGCCAATGCCCCTAACAACACCGGCGGTCCATGGTGGTTTCTTCAGATTTTGTTAGTGCTAATGACCCAAAAAATATCCGGCCGGCCGCCTCTGCCTGAAGCACGTTTCTCGCGATTGGAGCCGATTGAAGATGACGATGGGAATGAGATAACCACCATGAGGTGCCTCCGCTGTGGCGAAGCAGTAGCTATGCATGTCGTGTCCAAGCAATCGCCTGAGTTGTTGGCCGAGTGGTTCATGTCCCTATATGACGGATTCGCCAAGGACAACCGCTGCTGGTACTTTTACAGGGAGAGGTCACTCTTTGAGCTGCCCATTGAATTCAACTTGGAAGAAATCAACTCAGACGACTACCCCAAGTGCCGGGAATTGTTCACAGCCGCTCTCACCCCTTGCATCCTACCGACGGGAATCCACCAGGGCCGATTAGTAGCCAAATCTTATGAGTTTTATTATCCCGTGTCGGCTGCCCAGCAACTCGGACTTGGGCAACTGCCCGTCGGCTGCTATTATGCTGACAAGATTGAAACAACGGGGATAGTGGACCAGGCCCCAATTATGAGCAAGTTGATGGATTAATCAGCCCCCCTCTTGGCAGCATTGGCGACATGGTGCTAGTCTCCAAGAAAAGCACAATCTATGACCGGTGGTGGATCAAAATCAAACATCACTTCTTTCACCAGCGGTCCTCTCACTACATCACCTTGCTCCTGCCCGACGAAATCCCTTCGGTGAGTTCCGAATTCCAAGTTATTTCTCCTTCTTGAGTCATCAGCTGATTTAATCCGATAACACTTAAACTTTTCTTTCCTTGCAGGTGACAGAAACAAAACGGCCGACAGTGAGTAACTCTGGCATCCCTATTGAATACCGCTTGGGCGTCTTACCGAATGGGTGTGGGTTAGCTCCATCGGCCATTGGCTGGGAGGCGTCAAAGTTGAAGTCACTGCTACATGGGCAGACACGCCAGCCGCTGGCTAGGCAAAAAAGAGCAGCTCCAAGCACAAAACCATCGGCTGCAGCTGCAAAGAAGCAGAAGAAGAAACAACCAACCGCACCAGCCGATAGCCTCCCGTCTGTGGATCCAAATGTCGACCAGTTCCTTAACGAGGAGGTTGCGGACGAGGAGATGTCAGCAGCTATCGGGGCAGCGGCCGAATCAAGCGATTCGAGCCTTAATTCAATCAGCCCTCCAGCCAACAGCCCACCAGCTCCAAGCCCGCCCACGAAGAAACGGCGGGTAACCCCTGTCTTGTAAAATTCGGCTTTGAAAATAAAATCACTTTGCACTTAACCGAAGCTGTTTTGTGCAGGTCAAGCAGTTGGCTCGTCGTCCTCCGCTTCGTGCTTCATTAGTAATTATTTTCGGCCTGTATTTGTACTTTGCCAACCCTAGCCGATTTACCAACTGACACTTGTCTTTTCTCGCAGTCTCCTCCATCTCGATCGGCTGCCCCCCAGGTGTCGAGCTAGCACACGGCATCGGCTGTGGGCGGCCAGGAGGCTGAGGACGTTGCGAAGCCAGCCGATGAACACGTCGATGCAGCAACTTCGGTCAGTGGTCATGTTGAAGAAGACACCATTCCAAACGACCCAGCCGAAGTTGAAGAAGCTATCCCCATGCCTGCAGCAAGAGTGACTTCAGCCTTATCTCTCTTCTCCAAACACTTTAAATAATCGGCCATTTTAGCTGTGACTTAATCCTGTCATTCCTTTTGCAGCCTCTGGCCGATCTACTCTCCTTCGACATAAAAGAGTTCATTGGTGACGAAGAGAAGGAGGCAACTAGCCCATACAAAGCCCTAGCCGACGAGCTTAAGGAAAAATTGCAAGGCATACGCCGTTGGCTAGATATTGACATAGATAGGCTAGTCGAGGAGTGTGGATCGACCAAGTCTCGATTCTTTGAAATCGAAGGCCAGCTCCCTGAAGACCTCGCCACCAAAGTATCTGCTGCTGTTTGTATCGATCAACATCAGCCAAGGCTTGGGCGTGCAATGCAACGGATGATTGAAAGGCTTGCCCAAGCCGATGTGATTGCCAAGATCGAAGACACGGTCAAGAGTGTGGAGGCCGAACAAGCAAAGCTGAATGAACTGAAGACGACTCAACCACTTCTCAAACCCAGATCGCCAATCTGAGAACCAAAGAAGCTGATTTGTTGCAACAATTAGAACAATGCCGAGCTGAGATTGCTGCCGAAGAATAGGTGTTGGCCGACTTGCCGAAAGCTACCAAAGATCAAACAAGCAGATTGACGGCCACCATTAGACATTTGAAAGAGCTTCACAAATCTGCCAAGGTAGTCCCCGTCTCCGACACCGAAGATCAAGCAATGATTGACGAAGTAAAAGCGATTCAAGCGACGACAATCTCGGCTATAGATGCGTTTTTGAGCCTGTAGTAGATGTAGCAGTCTCAATCCTTGAACGCTTGTTGTAATCGTCCTGAACTCGTTTTTATCTTGTAATCAGCTTATACCGTGTCCTTCTTATTGTCATGATTGCCGATCACATTTTTGTCATAACCTTGAAGGCGTCAAAAACTTGAAAATTTTCAACAATGTCTTCTCGATTTTGATGTTCTAATGTCTGCCTTCTTGATCGTGTATATATATGCCCCCTAATTTTGTTGATGTCTGTGATGTCGACAAAATTATGAAATCCGCAACTTCTGCCGCTGTCGTTGTTGTCGGCTAAACTTAGCCGACTGTAGAAAACTAGGGGGAAAAACTTAGTGTGGAAAAAACCTAAAGGCGATGCTGGCATAAGTCAAGACATCGGCTAACATGAATCTGCAAGAATACAGCCAAATCATGAACTGATCCAAACGCTTTGGTAGTATTTTTTCAAATATTTTCCGTTTAGAGCCCTTCCAAATACTTCTCCATCCAATCCTTCTAACATGGTGGCCCCTTTAGAGACGCATTTATGGATCTTGGAAGGCCCTTCCCAATTAGGTGACCACTTGCCGGATTTATTATCTCTTGATCCAATCGGCAGTATCAATTTCCAAACGAGTTCGCCCTCTTCAAAAGACTTAGGCACAACTTTCTTGTTATAATGACGAGCTACTCATTCCTTATCCCTTGTTACTTTTTCCAAAGCCCTCATCCATGACGAAACCAGGTATTCTGAATCATCTACCATTAAATTGTGATAATCATCAGCCGTGAGCTGATCTTGCAACTGAATCCGTCTTGAGCCGATGATGTTTTCCCATGGTAGGACTGCTTCATGCCCGTAGACCAATTTATATGGAGGGACTTGGATAGATCCGTGGCATGCCATCCGATAGGCCCAAAGTGATTTGACTAACCGGCTGTGCCATTGCTTGGGATACTCAGAGATCTTCCTCTTTATTAGCTTGATTAGGCTTTTATTTGAGGCTTCTGCTTGCCCGTTGGCCTGAGCGTAATACGGCAAAGAATTGAGCAACTTGATTCCCATGCCGTTGGAAAACTGGACAAACTCGTCCGATATGAAGATAGATCCCTGGTCTGTTGTTATGGTCTGAGGAACACCAAATTGGTATATGATATGCTCCTTAACAAACTCGATTGCGTCCTTAGAATCAACTTTCTTAAGAGGAATTGCTTCCACCCACTTCGTGAAATAATCGGTTGCCACCAATATAAATTTGTACCCTTTACTCGAGGGTGGATGGATCTGGCCGATCATATCAATTTCCCATCCTCTAAACAGCGAAGGTTTTATGATTGGGTTCATAGCCGATGCTGGTGCTCTTTGTATAGTTCCAAACTTCTGACAATCCTGGTAGCCCTTGTAGTACTTGAAACAATCTTCCAGCATCGTCGGCCAAAAATACCCCGCTCTCCAAAGCAACCACTTCATCTTGTGAGCCGATTGATGTGTGCTGCATATTCCTTCATGCACTTCTCCAATAGCCACCTTGGCTTGATCAGCACCGAGACACTTTAACAACACACCATCAATCGTCCTGTAATATAAATCTTCATCAAGCAAAACATATTTCAAAGCCTTGTATCGCAATTTCCTGGAAGCCAATTGAGAAGGGTTTTGTAAATAATTGTAGACCTCAAACCTCCAATTGTCGGCTGTCATGACAGCAACCTCTATCTTGATATCCTTTGTCATCGGCCGATAACCCGATGTCCCTTGAGCTAAATCATTGGCTTCTGTGTTCTGCTCTCTGGGGATATGCTTTAATGTGACTAGCCAAAAGTTGTCCATCAAGTCTCGGCATTGTTGATAATAGATCATCAGCGCATTATTTTTGCATTCATATTTCCCTGACAATTGGCTGACGACCAACAGTGAATCCCCCAGGATCTCGATGGCGTCGACTTCAACCACTTTGAGAAGATGCAATCCCTTGAGCACTGCTTCGTATTTGGCTTGGTTGTTTGTGACGTGGGGGTTGATTGAGAATGCAAATTCAAAACTTGCCCCCTTTGGGATATAATTACCAAGCAATACTGCAACCATTTGTGCAAACCGAGCCATCAAATGTTAACGTCCAAGGCATGATTTCCACTGGGGTGATTGAGTCTTTCCTGTGTTCCACTATGAAATAGGCTATAGCTTGTCCTTTAACAGTCCTGGATGCCTGATATCTTAAATCAAATTCTGTTAAAGCAAAAATCCATTTTCCAATAGCATATATTTGACTACGTCGGCTTAACTTGGTACATGAAAAATACAGGCAAATACATAACTTCTCCATGGGTGAATACCTTGTTTCTGCATCCAACAGCCGTCGGCTGAGATAAAAGATTGCCTTTTTCTTCCCTTCGACATCTTGGATCAAAACCGAGCCGATTGACTTGTCGTCGGCTGATAGGTATAACTTGAATGACATCCCTTTTTGTGGAGAAATCAAAACTGGAGGCGAGCTCAATAATCCTTGATATTATCCAATGCCATCTGCTGCTCTGTCCCCCAAGTGAATGCTTGATCGGCCTTCAGCCGAAGCAGTGGCGTGAACGGCTCCATCTTCTCTGAAAGATTGGCTATAAATTGCCTGATAAAGTTGATTTTGCCGATCAAATATTGTAATTGCTTCTTGTCCTTCGGAGGTTGTATTGTCTTGATAGCATTGATGCTCCTTGGTGTAATCTCAATTCCTCTTTCGTGAACAAGAAACCCTAAAAACTGCCCGGCCGATACGCCGAACGCGCACTTCAATGGATTCATCTTAAGGCCATATTTCCTTGTCCGCTCCAAAACCTGCTTGAGATCGGCTATGTGATTTTCTGTTTCCCTGGACTTGACGAAAACATCATCAATATAAATCTCTACTAGGGAGCCGATCATGTCGTGGAAAATGTAATTCATGGCCCTTTGATAAGTTGCTCCAGAATTCTTCAACCCGAACGTCATAATGACCCACTCGTCCAAGTCGATTGCTCCTGGGCATCTAAAGGCAATCTTGTGGATGTCTTCTTCGGCCATAAAAATCTGACTATAACCTGCATTACCATCCATGAAACTAATGATCTTGTGGCCTGAAGCAGCATCCATGTGTAAATTGGCTGTTGGCATCGGTTACTCATCCTTAGGAGTAGCTTTGTTTAAGTCCCTGAAGTCGATGCATACCCTAAGTTAACTGTTCTTTTTCATTACTGGAACAATATTTGAGACCCACTCGGCATATCGGCAAGGCCGAATGAATCCAGCGTCATATAGCCGAGTGATTTCGGCCTTGATTGCATTGTACATATCGGCTTTGAACCTCCTGGGAGGTTGTTTGAATGGCTGATAACTCGGTTGATAGGTAGCCGATGCATGACAATTGATGGGCTAACAGCAGGCATCTCGAAATAATCCCAAGCAAAACAATCTTTATATTCCTTTAATAAATCAATAAGCTGGGATCTACAACGAGAAGACAAATTCTTGCTAATATATGTCGGCCTAGGCCTGTCTCCAGAGCCGATATATATTTCCTCTAGCTCGTCGGCCGACATGAAACCTTGCCCATGCTTTCCATTGTCGTCGTCTGCAATGTCCTTGCCATAGACGCTCGAGCCCTCCACGACGCCTTCAAAGCAGTAGCTACGGCTCCTCCTGATTGGCTATATAGCAGAATCGGACACTTTAAGAAAATCGGCTTGCCAGATTTTCCCGGACAAACAATCGATGCCATCGATCTCCCATAATGGCAAATCGGCATTAGCAATGCTTACTGACCTGTCGGCTGGTACAACTTCGATCTTGTCGCCGTCCCATTGTATCAGACTTTGGTGCATGGTGGAAGGGACGCAGCAATTTGCGTGGATCCAGTCCCTCCAAAGCAGCAGGCTGTAAGACCCCTTCCCATCGATGACAAAGAAGGTTGTGCGCACGGTTTTGCTGCCGACGGTCAACTCCACATTGAGTACACCCTTGGCCTCTAATGGGTTGCCGCCGAAGTCTTTAAGTACCATATTTGTTTTGATCAAGTCTTCAGCTCCCTTGCCCAATTTTCTAAAAGTTTCATAGGGCATCAAATTTACCACAGCCCCTCCGTCGACCAGCATCCTGGACATCGGCTTGCCGTTGACAAATCCCTTCACATAGAGTGGTTTGAGATGCCGATTTTCAGTTCCCTCTAGTTTTTCAAAGATGGCTTGATCTAGGGATAAGGCTAGCTTGGCCAGGGTATCCTCAATGCTATCTGCATCGGCCTCGGTGACGCCGAATTCGACTGGCAATATGAAGACCATATTGACCGATGCAGTAGCTTTTCCTTTACTTTGGCTGCCCTCCTGGCTTGATTGACTGGGCTTTCTTCGACTTGGCTTTCGTCAGCTGGTGCAGTTTTCTTCTTGGGCCTCTGTTTCCTGCCCAACCGGCAACGCTGATCCTGTATCATCTGCCAAACTTCTTTTTCCTGTCCCTCGCGTTTCAGCCTCTGGATTCTTCTCTTCTGAGTTTTAGTGAACATGTCAGAATGGCACTAATTGTGGTTAGCCGATTGATCATCATCGGTTGCCTCTTTTCGTAGTATTCGTCATTCTCGTCTTCCTCGAAGAAGTCTTGATGGATCGGCCCAAGCCGTTCGTGGACAGACTGCCATGTCTGGTTCAGCTGCACGGCCCTAGGGACGAATTGAGTTGGGCTTCGAATCGGTGGGTCTCTGTACTAGTCCTCACGGTACTTACTGCAGGCCAGGCAGTTTTCGATCATCGGCAGCCTAATCCCCGATTCCTAGCAGAATCGGAAAAAACTCGCATCGCCAGTGCAGATCGCAGTCGCTGTGATGCCCAATGTAATGGAAGCCTGTAATCTCGAGCTCCCTCACATAAGGCCTATTGCACCAAGCTTCTTCCCGCCAAAACCGTTGTTGAAAGCGGCGTCAGCTGTCAATACGGATCGACCGTTGATCAGCCGATCGGCCAGCGGGACGCACCATGTTGATTGGCGCGGCTTGGTCTCCAGTCGGCTTCTTTTCTGCCTTGACCCCTTTGAGAGTTTCGGCTAGGCTGTTCATCATTCTGTTCTGCCGATCAGCTTGCCTGGGGCCGGCTTTAACCATGTTGATCGGGAAAGGGTTCCCGTCTACCTTCATCGACCGAGGTGAATCGGCGAACTTGAGTTTCCCGGCCTCGATTGCCAACTGGATCTACTGCCTGAAAACTATACAATCATTAGTGGCATGGGAGGTGGAGTTGTGCCACTTACAGTACTTCTTCTTCTTGAGTTCTTCGGCCGATGGGATCACATGATTCTCGGGTAGTTGGATCTGCTTCTCCTTTAGCAATAAATCAAAGATCCTATCGGCCTTGGTGATGTCAAAATCGTATTTCTCCTCCTTGGCCGTTTTTAGCAGCCATTGGCAGACGATGACCTTTTTGTTCTTGGTCCATTCAGCTATCGCGACCTCTGTGTCATCGTCGCTGGAATCGGAGGCTGATTCGACGATGACTTGAGATACTTTCTTGACGACCTTCCTTGATTCTTGAAATCTCTGTTCATGGGCCATCACCTTCTGCGCGAGATGTGCCAAACTGTCAAAGTCCTGAGCCAAGAAACGCTCACGGATCGGCGCGATTAGCCCCTGGAAGGCCAAATCGGCTAGCTGGGCAACGGATAGACCCAGGCTGTAGCATCGGTTCCTCATCTCTCTGAATCTTTGAATATAGTCCTGAACCAATTCGTCATGCTTCTGCCTAATGCTGGTCAGGTCCGATAATTTCATCTCATGATTACCGGTGTAGAAATAGCTGCGAAACTGTTTCTCGAGATCGGCCCACCTCTGAATAGAGTTGTAGGGCAACGAAGAAAACCGATCCCGAAAGTGAAAGAGGGAACAAACGAACTCTCAAGGTGTCTGTCGAAACTTGGTTTCGGCAATGTAATTTCTGGGGTCGCAGTCAAGATCGCCAAGCACAATGGGTTAGAAGGAAAAGAAGATTTAGACAGGTTCAGGCCCTCTCGTGAGGTAATACCCTACTCCTGTTTTGGTGGATTCGATCCGCCGAGTGTCTTTATTGATCTCGTGATCTAAGGCTCAAAGCTAAAAGCTGATCTCCTCTCGGAATTATCTGATATCCCTCAAGGGAGGCGGGCTTATAGATCGGAAACCCTATCTTACTCTAAGTCGGTTTCCTCAATCTTACCAAACCGTGACTATAGGCCGTTGCCTTATCTCAACCGGCAATGTAACACCCAAGTCATGTTTGGTTTACAGATATGGCAGACGCAATCTATCCCTACCTCCAGTCGGATAAGCTTGCCATATAGATACCCGATTGCCATAATCTCCACAGTAGCCCCCGAGTCCTTTTCAGTCGACGAGACAGCTCAGCTTCAAACCAAAACAGTACGCAGCCAAAAATCTCTTTGGCCGAGTGCTTCTGGCATCGAGTGATTCCATCATCTCTGCCCGAATCTTCCCGAGTGGCTCCAAAGACTGTGAAGGGCTAGAAAATATCTAAAAAATTCTCAAAAACAAATATCTAGGTGCATCTCCTGATGCACCTAATTAGGTGTAGCCCTCGACTATATGGTTAGTCAAAATTAGACTAAACGTATAGTCAAGAACTATAAAAAATCATTCTCATGTAGAGGCTTTGCTCAAGCTAAAGCAACCTCATCACTCGGCAAGCTCGTGCTTATCCGAGTGAATTTGCCCGAGTAATCTCAGAACAAATAACTCAATCAACCCTCGTGGGTGAAAAGCACTCGGTAAGCTCATGCTTATCCGAATGGATCTGCCCGAATCATTTCGGAACAAATATTTCAATCGTCCCTCATGGGAAAACGAGTTTTTCAATCGTATGAAAAATATGACCAAGTTATTAAATAGCTCTTGCCATAATACTGGTCTTAATCTATAAAGATGTACACCAAGGTGGAAAAATAGCATCGACATAATCACTTAATCAAATGCTAAAAAACCAAACAGCCCTTGTCATCAAGGCAACTATAAAAAGCTTAGCTGTTGGTCACCTCTCAAATTGCATCGTGCCAGCTTCTCATGAAGTCAAGCAAACCGCAGTATGAAAGGATTTTCAAAGGTATAGGGCATTCGGACACGCGCATATTGCCAAGGCAAACTTGCTTAAGCTCATCCGCTTAAGTCCCTAAGGACACGCGTCGGGCCACACCTTAGTTGGGCCGCAGATTCTCTCATGGGCTCGGCCCAATCATAAGAAAACCTAGCGCAACCCTCAAATCTTTCTATAAAGCCTCGAGGTCATCCCCGCCTCTCCGTCTTCCAAAAAATTTCCTCTTTTCGCAGCACTGTTCACCAGCTCCTTGTGAAAAACCCTAGACTCGCGCGCACCCAAATCCATCCACCCAGGAGCTCGCTTCTTGCCACAAACCAGCTTCCGCAGCCAATCTCCCAAGATTCCTTGCTCAAATCTCCATCCTTTCCGACCAGATCCACTTCCCATCCAAACCACACTCATGGCGGAGGAAAAGAGAATCCCCTTTGACCAATGGGCCACATCGGATGTGAGGGAATCTACCCTCAAGGAGATGGTGAAGCACGGCGTGCTTTCCCCCAAGGAGATCGTGGGCTGACACCCGGCGGCGGGTGAAGATTTCCCAACCCCGAACACCGGTGAGCTCGTTGTATTCACCTCTTTCTTCTATTGTAGGTTCAGCCTTCCCACTTCCGAGTTCTTCCGGGGGCTTTTGGATTACTATGGTCTCCAACTCTATCATCTGAATCCCAACTCTATGCTTCACATCGCTCTTTTCATCCACGTATGTGAAGCTTTCCTTGGCATCCTCCCCCACTTCCAACTCTTCTGCCGCATGTTTTACCTCAAACCACATCCAAATAAGGACCACCCATGCGTCGTTGGTGGGGCGGGCATTCAACTCTGCGGATCTCTCCGCAAGGAGTACTTCTCTCTTCCCTTGAAATCTTCCAACAAGGGATGGCATGCGGGCTGGTTCTATATCAGCAATCTCGAACCCAGCCTGCCAGCCTTTGTCGGCCTTCCCCCTGTACCCAGGCAAACTTGGAGCACTGTTCCAGTGGCTCAAGATTGGGAAGAAGCCAACAACCTGCTGGCGAAGATCTTGGCAATGAAGCAAAGAGGTCTTCGCGGCGAGCAAATCACTCGGCACTTCATCCGGTGCCGACTGGCTCCAATCAAAGAGCGGTCGAAGCCAGCCTTCGAGTACGAAGGCGGGAAGGACCCCAATCGGGAAGATCAAGATCCACTCAGTTACGAAATCCTGAAGATCCGGATGTACAAGATCTTCTCGACTGGAATTGCAGTCGAGCGCACCCTCATACTGCCAGTTCTTCCCTTCAGCATCCATCGACCTCCTCCTCTGGTAAGCCGACTGACTTCTTCGTACTGTCTTGCAACCTTGATGTCATGCTTCTTAGTACTGTGAGAATTTCTCTTGCAGGAAAATGATGCGGTTATTTCAAAACCGTACAAGGTGCCTCACGATGACGTGCCGCTTCACCCTGCCAAGAAACCGACTGGCGGGATAAAAATTCAAAGTGATCCAGTCGGGAAGCGGGCGGCCCCGAGCGAGGACTCCAACAAGCGGGCGAGCAAAAGGAGGCTCGTCATTGATGATTCGGATGATGACGTCTCGGCTCCTCCAGTCGAGACTCCTCCTCCAAGGCCATCGCCGAAGATCCGCTGGTCGTCCAGGTACACTTCACGGATGAAGTTCGAACTTCCCTCGTTGAAAACTTTCTTTGTCTTCATTCCAGCTGTATTCGTTGTTGCAGGAGGCCCCAGGACATAGATCCTGCCGAGAAGGGTGAAGGGCCTACTCCAGCTGCTGCTCCTGAGGCATCCAAGCCTGCGGAGCCAAGACCTCGGGGCCCGCTCCCGAGCGAGAGTGCTCCGGGCAGAAAACCCTCGCCTCCCAAGAAGGATGTCCCGAGGAAAGAGTCCCCGACCGCCAGCCGGGGCGCCCCGACTGAGAACCAGTCGGCAGCGGGGAAACCACAGGCTGCGGCTCGGTCAGCCCCGATTGAGGATCAGTCGGCCAAAAGCCAGAAGAAGGAGGCCAGCCGGGCTGCCCCACCCAAGAGTGCAGCCGCTGAAGCCGGTAGGTCTTGAATCAAAGTCTTGTCTTTACTCTCTAGTTTGAATCTTTCATGTCTTCATTTGTTCTTCCTATCTGCCAGCCACAGTGGAGGAAATCCCCAGGTTACAGTCTTCTGAAACTTGGGTTCCCCCGATCAAGATCGAGTGGCGAGACTCGGAAGGCCAGAGGCAGGGCATCGTCTTGGACAAGCAAGCCGAAAGCGAAGAAAGGGATGCCCTCGTCAACAGCCTAAATGAGGCGACTCGGCTACTCAACGTAAGCCCAGATCTTCTCTTTGTCTTGTATCATCATTTTTTTTCAGTCGGTCAATCCTTGGATCTTGCGTGCAGAAGGAGTATTGTCGCTCCATGGCCAAGTCGGAGGCGCTGGAGAAGCTGGTCCCGCACTTAAACTCTCTGGAGGATATCCAGCTGAAGCTGAAGACCACTCGGGAGGAGGCTGCGTCGAGGGAGGCAGCCCTGAGGAGGGAGATAGCGGAACTCCGGGAGGAGAACCTCGACCTCCGGGGATCAGTCGGGAGTAAGCTCATCTCTCCAAGTTTCTTTATGATTCTCATGATGATCCCGATTACTGATGACCTTCTCTGTTTATAGAAAATTCATCGGAGCTCCACTCGGTCCAGGTCCAGCTGGAGGCAGTCAACCTTGACAAGGCCGAATTGGAGGCCGAGTTTGAAGGTAAGCTTCTTCGGAGTAACATTCTTTGTTCTGCTTTATTTCCAAGTGCTCTGTGTGATCAGATTCTTTTGGCAACTTACAAAGTCAAGACCCGAGCTCAATACGACGTCTTGCTCGAGCGGGTCAAACGAGCCGGAGAAGTCCGGGAAGAGGTTGCCAACGCAGCAACGCCGATCTTGCTGTCCCTATTTCATCAAGGGGTCGGGGCCAGTTCGCTAGAGCCACTGGAAATCTTTGACAAGCTGCGGAGGGCCCCTGACCAATACTTGGCGAACATCACCGAGACCGCCAACATGGGGGCTGGTCTGGCTCTTGCACAGACCAAGTCTCTCTACCCCCGAGTGGATATCAACTCGGTGGGAGAGGGCTTCGCTGACGGGACCTTGGATGAGCAGGCCTTGGACATGCTGAGTGAAGCGCAGGAGTCAGCGAAGAAGATTTCCGTCGACGTAGTGAATAACTTTCGGATTTGATTTGTCTTATGAACATTGTCTTGTAAATGTCGTATGATCGTGATGCAGACTTGTGATATATTTGGTTTATTGTTGTTAATGCCTTGATCCGAGTTTTTGTGTGAAATTTCTTAAGTAATTTTCGTCCGACTGTCACCGAGCCTAGGCTCGATTAGGCCATCAGAAAACTCTCAGTCCTTAAACACTGAACTTGAATCGAGGAACATTAAACAATGATAAACCAAATCATGCACAAAAGTTAATGAGGAAAACTTATGCTTTATTGACATATGTACAGCTCCCGACTGCTAACTCAAGAAGTCATCTTGCTTGAGGTTGGCAGTCAAGGAAAACATGAAACTTTAGTCAAATTAAGAATAAAATCGTCAAAGATGCTCGATGTTCCAGGAGTTGTCCACCATAGATCCGTCTTCATGCTTTAGTCGGTATGCACCGGGTCGAGTCACCTCGGCGATTATGTATGGTCCTTCCCATAAGGGGGATAACTTGTGACGGTCTTTGGTGGTTTGACTCTTGCGTAGAACCAAGTCGCCAACGATGAAAGCTCGTGCTCGAACGTTGCGACTGTGGTATCGTCTGAGCCCTTGAAGATATTTGGCTGACTAGATGAGGGCTGCCTCTCGGGCCTCTTCCAGTCGGGTGAGGTTGTCCACTCGGTCGGGGTCGTAGCGTTCATCGTTGAAGCTGCGGACTCGGAGGGATTCATACTCCATCTCGTTTGGCAACATGGCTTCTGCGTCGTAGACCAAAAAGAAGGGAGTTTGGCCGGTAGCCCGACTGGGTGTGGTCCGCAGAGACCATAGGACCGAGGGAAGCTCTTGGACCCACTTGCCTGCATAAGGGTTTAGACGATCGAACACGCGGGCCTTGATGCCTTGAAGGACCATGCCGTTGGCCCGTTCGACTTGTCCATTGCTTTTGGGATGGGCAACTGACGCATAGCAAATCTTGATTCTGAAGTCTTCGCAGAATTCCTTGAAGATGCCTCCCGTGAATTGAGTCCCATTGTCGGTTATGATTCTGTTTGGGACGCCGAAGCGGTGCACGATGTTGAGGAAGAAATCCCGTGCCTTGTCAGCAGTAATTGTGGCGACCGGCTTGGCTTCAATCCACTTGGAGAACTTGTCGATTGCGACGAAGAGGTGTGTAAATCCTCCTGCAGCTTTCTTGAAAGGGCCGACCATGTCTAAGCCCCATACCGCGAATGGCCAGGATAGTGGGATTGTCTGTAGCTCCTGGGCTGGGACATGGCTTTGTCGGGCGAAAAATTGGCAACCTTCACAGGTTCGTACGACTTTGTCCGCGTCGGAGACCGCGGTAAGCCAGAAGAAACCCTGTCTGTAAGCTTTGCCCACCAGAGTGCGTGCTGCCGCGTGGCTTCCGCATATGCCCGAGTGGATGTCTTGGAGCAACTGTCTCCCTTCCTCGGGTGTAATGCATCTCATTAGGATTCCGGAGGGGCTTCTCTTGTATAATTCGGAGTCAACCATGACATAAGCTTGGCAACGACGTCGGACACGCTCTTCCTCATCCCGGCCTTCCGGCAGCTCTTGCTGTGTTAAGAATTTGATGAGAGGTGTCCTTGAATCGGCCTCAGTCATGGTGACTTCGTTTGCAGCTTGTTCGTTGGAAGTTGTCTTCGCCGTGATGGTTGGCTCATAAAGGTGCTCGATAAAGACGTCTGTTGGGGCTGCTTCACGCTTGGACCCGAACTGTGCCAACTCATCAGCTGCTTCGTTGTTGTGTCTCAAGACGTGTGATAGTTCGAGCCCGTCAAACTTGTCTTCAAGTTTGCGGACCTCTTGTCGGTAGGCCTCCATGGTGTCGTTTAGACAGGACCAATCCTTCATTACTTGGTTGACGACCAGCTGAGAGTCGCCTTTCACGATGAGCCGACGTATCCCGAGTGAAACTGCGAGGCGCAGTCCATGTAGCAGGGCTTCATACTCGGCAACGTTGTGTGAGGCGGAGAAGTGGAGGTGAAGGACGTATCTTAGCCTTTCCTCAGTCGGGGAGATCAGCACAACTCCTGCTCCCAGGCCGGTGATCCTCTTGGATTCGTCGAAGTGCATGGTCCAGTGTTGGAGGTCTTCCCGAGGTACGTTCTCTTCTTCCTCAGTCCACTCGGCCAGGAAATCCGCCTGGGCTTGTGACTTTATGGACGTCCTCGCCTTGAAAGTCAAGTCCGGTGGCATCGCTCTAGAGCCCATTTAGCGATGCGCCCGGTTACCTCTCGGTTGTGGATAACATCGCCGAGTGGAAAGGAGGTAACGACGTGCCCAAGAGACCACGAAAATAGTGTGCCAATTTCCTCGCGGTTATCGGGACACCATAAAGCAGTTTTTGTACCTGAGGGTAGCGAATTTTGGCTCCTGCCAATACTTCGCTAACAAAGTAGATCGGCCTCTGAATCTTCTGAGCCCGTCCTTCTTCTTCGCGCTCGACCACGAGGACCGTACTAACCACTTGGTGAGTGGCTGAAACGTACAGCAGCAGAGGTTCCTGGGGCTGAGGCGAGGCCAGGACAGGCGGCATTGTAAGGAACTCTTTGAAATCTTCAAAGGCCTTGTCGGCTTCCGCGGTCCACTGGAAGTCGTCTGTTTACTTTAACAATCTGAAGAAGGGCATGCCTCGTTCGCCGAGTCGAGAGATGAAGCGGCTTAGCGCTGCCATGCAGCCAGTGAGCTTCTGGACATCCTTCTGGTTACTCGGGGGCTTCATGCTTAGGATAGCGTTGATCTTCTCTGGATTGGCTTCAATGCCGTGATGTGACACCATGAAGCCGAGCAGTTTGCCTGATGGGACGCCGAAAGTGCACTTCTCCGGGTTCAACTTCATTCTGAAGGCTCGGATGTTTGCAAAGGTTTCTTCTAGGTCAGCGATCAGGTCTTCTTTCTGCTTGGTCTTGATGACAACGTTGCCGACATAAGCTTCTACGTTCTTGCCGATCTGCGTCTGGAAACATCTTTGGATCATGCATTGGTATGTGGCGCCGGCGTTCTTAGGCCGAAAGGCATGGTGATGTAGCAGTAGGCCCCAAACGGCGTGATGAACGATGTCTTCAGGCTGTCGGATTCTTTCAAACTGATCTGGTGATAGCCCGAGTAACAATCCAAGAAGCTCAGGAGTTGGCAGCCGGCTGTTGAGTCTACGACTTGGTCGATGCGAGGCAGCCCGAATGGATCTTTGGGACAGGCTTTGTTGAGGTCGGTATAGTCAACGCACATGCGCCATTGCCCCGTCTTCTTGCGGACCAGGACTGGGTTGGCTAACCAGTCGGGATGTAGGACTTCTTTGATGAAGCCGGCAGCCAAGAGCTTTGTGAGCTCTTCCTTGATAGCGTCTTTTCGATCCTGCACGAATCTGCGTAATCGTTGTTTTATCGGTTTGACGTCATCTTTGACGTGCAAAGAGTGCTCGATCACCTCCCTAGGAATTCCAGGCATATCAGATGGTTTCCAAGCAAAAACATCTTTATTATTTTGGAGGAAGGTGACGAGCACGCTTTCCTATTTGGGATCTAGTTCAGCGCCGATTACAGCAGTTTTTGAGGGATCCGATGGATCAAGGGAGATCTTCTTGGTCTTGGCGTCGCCGGATCCCGATTTGGCTATCTTCTTCGCGGGGACTTCGCCCTCTGCCGAAGTCGATGTAGCCAATCGGACTTCTTGCTGGCCGCGCAATCTCTCGCGAGATTGGGCCATGTCGCAGCTCTCCTTGTCGCAGGTGAAGGCTTGCTTCACATCGCTGCGAAGAGTGATGACGTCGTTGGGACCCGGCATCTTCATGCAGAGGTAGGTGTAATGTGGGATCGCCATAAATTTGGCAAGCGCAGGCCTTCCGATGATGGCATGGTATGATGTCTCGAAGTCGGCCACCTCGAAAGTGACGTTCTCCGTTCGGAAGTTCTCTCGGGCCCTGAAGGTGACTGGGAGGCGCCAACTGTCGAAACTTGGTTTTGGCAATGTAATTTCTGGTGTCGCAGTCAAGATCGCCAAGCACAATGGGTTAGAAGGAAAAGAAGATTTAGACAGGTTTAGGCCCTCTCGTGAGGTAATACCCTACTCTTGTTTTGGTGGATTCGATCCGCCGAGTGTCTTTATTGATCTCATGATCTAAGGCTCAAAGCTAAAAACTGATCTCCTATTGGAATTATCTGATATCCCTCAAGGGACGCCCCCTACCCCCCTTATATAGTCTTGGGAGGCGGGCTTACAGATCGAAAACCCTATCTTACTCTAAGTCGGTTTCCTCAATCTTACCAAACCGTGACTATAGGCCGTTGCCTTATCTCAACTGGCAACGTAACACCCAAGTCATGTTTGGTTTACAGATATGGCAGACGCAATCTATCCCTACCTCCAGTCGGATAAGCTTGCCATGTAGATACCCGATTGCCATAATCTCCACAATGTCTGTAGCCAATGCCTCACCGCACTGACGTGCTCGTATGTTGAAACATTGTCCTGCCCTGAGAATTTGGAGAAGTCCGAGACCTTGTATCGGTTGGGCAGTGGAACCCGCTCAACGTGTTCCGGATAGGGGTACCGATACATGTTCCCAGAATCTTTCGGCTTGAGGCCGAATTGATCGCGCATAACATCGGCAATCAAATCGGCCCAAGCCTTGTTGTCCTGAACCTGCTGTATCGGCTCGTATTGTTCGTATTGCATGGTGCCTGCTGATACTGAGGTGGCGGTGTTTGAGGGCGGTAATGCTGGTCGTGATGATCTCCTTGGTACTGGTACTGGAGTGGGTTGCTAGCAGGAGGCGGCCGATTCGCCGGCGGTGGTGTCTGTGGATCTGGAAAAAGCTGTCGGCCACCAGCGTTGTACTGCCCTCCTTAGCCGATATGGGCAATCGGCTCTTGTTGCCGACTGTTGTTGAACATGCCAGCCAACTGATCTTGGGGAAGGGGTTGTTGCCGGTTGAGCATAGTGATCGGCTATCTTGAGGCCGATCCAAGAGGATTTGGTCTGACTGGGGACTCCTGACGGCCCTGGCTGCACTGGTGGTGGGATCGGCCGATTCTGTGTGACCAAAGTCCTGTAACCGGGAAACTGGTCGTCTGCAAAGTAGGTTGGCCCCCTCTGTAGCTAATCGACAATCTTTGAATCAACCACAGTGGTAATCATGTTGTTCAAGGTGTTGACCAAAATGCTGCTCTGTTTGACAAGTGCATGATGCACAGCCGAATCAATTCGATCCTGCAAAGTATGCAGCTCCGAATCGTTTTGTTCCTGTTTCGGCTCCTCCATCTTGTGTTTACCTTTCGTATCGCTTGAGGAGGATGCCTTGAAATCGTCCATGCTGAACTTGTATTTCTGGAGGACGGATCCAGATCTGGTCTAGGCGAATGATTGCAGGTAATTAGCCTGCAATTCTTCTACCATTTTCTTGTAGTTGGCCTGGTGTTCAGTCGATAGTTGTTCCATCTTGATTGGAGTCACATTCTCTTCAGTGATCTCTGAGTTCTTGATGTTAACCATCACGTCCGATGCTTAGTGATCTGCCGATTGTCCCACCGGGCGTGCCAAGAAGCGTGTTGATGAGAAAATTCTCTCACGCGCTGGCCTGGGATATCTGCTTAACTCCAATGCAGGTCCTTTTCTCGGCTGTCTGATGTAACTAAGTGATTGGGATAGATCGGCTGTGCCGAGATAGTATAAACCACTCAATCTAAATATACACTAGAATAATAAATATAAGCATTCATGGCCTAGCCGATACTATAGATCTAACTGTGGATCGGCTAATACTCCGATACTTCTTATGAAGAGATATTAATCTATCCTAAATGAGTTAAACCTAGATCAATCGGCTGTCGGCTAGTGCTGATAGATTGACACCGACTTAAAGCATTTAACTAGATTAAGATCTTAATATAAGAGGCAACTCTAATAAATCTAATAGCAAATAATACTAAAAGAAGTATTAAAACAGGTAAGGCCGGCTGAAACCCCGGCACTGTCTCTACAAGTTTACATCTAGCCGAATAGATCATAATACTTCTAAAAGCGACTTAACAGATCATAAATGATGCAGCATTGAGTACAAAAAGATAGCATTGGATCTATATAGAATGATGTAAACCCTTCGAGATGGTGGATACAACATATAATCTAGGCCAACATCTAGATCTAGCTCTATCGGCCGCTGCTTCCTGAGAAGAACAAGCCGATGGCAAGATAGATCTGGACATTGTTCTAGATTATGTAGGATCGAATACCCAATGAAAAGCCAACCAGAGGGGGTGAATGGTTGGTGCACCCCAAAAACAAAGTTTTAGCGGAAATAAAACTTTACCTCTGTTATGAATCCGGTCTGACCGCTCGATAAGGCCGGTCTGACCGCTGGGTGTTCTCCGGTCTGACCGCCCGTACTGCTGCTCACCAAGTACTTAGCCGATTTGCCTGGTGTAGCCGATCGCCGCCAAGAGCCGATGATGGCCGGTCTGACCACCGATGTGCTTGCAGTCTGACTGGGAAGAAGACGCGGTCTTACCGCAGTAGATCTTGCGGTCTGACCGGTGAATAGATCCGGTTTAGTAGACAATCAGGCCGCCGCACCGAGGAAAATCACAACACAAAGAATTCTTCAAATAGATTGATCTTTATTGAACCTCTTTGTGTTTACAAAGTGCATACAAAGCACTCCTCACCAAAAACTCGAGCTAAACTCGAAACCCTAAATTTGTCTCAACTTGAATCTCTCTAAAAATCCATACCTAGGAGGCGCACCCTCCCTCTCTGTTTATACACAAAGTCCGCAGCCTAAAGCCATGAATCCTACTCATATAGAAAGTCCTAAACACCTAGGAAACCTTTCCATATAAGTAGAAACTCTTCCATAGATCAATCGTAACAACCCCGATCTTCCTAAAACCAAAATTCCACTTTCCATACGCAACAATATCTCCATTGTATGTCATATGGAAACTTCACCAATTATGTGCACTAATCTCTACCCTTAAGTATCCCGCATAATCTCCATCTTGGACGTCCTCTTATCCCCAAGTTGACTCCATCTCGATTACCGGCGACACTTTCCCGAGGCGTAAAGATTACCTGCACACAATTAAACAAAGAATACCATGTCCGAGCACAAGCTATCTCCAACTTGACTCATTGTTAGCATAAACAACCAGACACGTGCATAGGAACACGAAACTCCCATATAAAAACAAGGAAACAAACCGAAACCGAAACCAAAACAAAAAGGTCAACAGCCGGATTGTGTTGGCTAGTCTGACCGCACGCAACTACCGGTCGACCGCCCAAACACCTCCGGTCAGACCGGTAGAACAAGCCCGGTCAGACCAGTTGTGGCAGCCGACTGAACATTGTTCATTGTCTGAAAATTCAACTATCTCCAAAACCAAATTGTCAATAATCTCCAAAGATCAAAACACACAAACCAATAACCACAGCAACCAATTGTTCATCATCAAATGAAGAATCAAACACACTTTGATTTTACAATCTCCCCCTTGATGAACACATTGGCAAACAAATAAAAAGTGTTGTTTTGGTGTTTGGAAAATTAAAAACAAAAATGGTAAAAAGCATTTGAGTGCTCAGAAATCAAATAAAATTTCTCCCTCTTTTAAAAAGAAAGAAAATCCTTTGACCCCAAAAAAAACTTTGTTCTTTTAAAAAAAACTTGCACTTTTGTTCTCCCGTGCAAATGTTCTCCCAAACAACATTATTTTCTCCCCCTTTTGACAATGAATTCATCAAGCATAGGAATTATGTTTATGAATATTCAAGAGCTTAGTACATACATAGAGCAAGTCATGTCATGTGATGCAATAATAAAAAGATATACTCATCAATTAGATAGCAAATATGCACTACAGTATAATAGTATAATCATGAATCTAATATTTTATAAGTAAGATCAACAATGCAATAAAAATTCATGAATTCAAATGATTCATAGTGCAACATCTTTACAAGCACATAAGTTGAAAAATAAACCCAAATATATATACCTATTGCAATCTTTATTCTTTCTCAAATTTACCTTTTTGCACATATAATTCAAGAGAAAAGTTTTTCATATTGTTTTGAGCCATATTTGTTGCTCATATTTTTCTCTCAATTATTTCGGGTACATCCTTGTCGTCAAGACTGTTTCCAAGGATTCGGCACCCATTATTTTTGCTCACATCGATTACGTCCTTGTCGTCAAGACTGTTTCCAAGGATTCGGTATTCATTTTTTTCTCTTGTAGATAAACATTTTATTCTCTTTACACAATGAGCAATTTTAAAGTAATTTGAGGAATAAGAATTCAACATAATACATATATAAGCATTTAAAATCCAACACATGCACTAGTATCAACATTGCATATTTTTTTAATTCAAGTGTGATATTAAAGTGTCATGCATTATTTTCTTAAGATAAAATCTAGATCACATAAAAATACTAGAATACACATAGGCTATGCTAGTGACAAATAAACCTTCATAATATTGCTAGCATGCATATGAACAACAATATGTATGATAAAGCTCTCTTTTCAGTGTAGTTTAAACATGTAGCTTGATAAAACAAAGAGCACAAAAACTCCCCCTCAAAACATGCCAAAAGGATGAATGATTCCTAACTCGCCTCGAAGAAAAGAAAAGCGAGAAGAATCAAACACGAATGCACAAAAAAACATAAACTCCCCCTCAAATTAACCTCCAATTTTCCCAAGAAAAAATAAAGAAGAAATTAAAGATCTTTGAAGAAGACATCCAATTGCAAATGATATCACCAAGGTTCTCATAAAATAACACATATTCACTTATACTAACACAACTACTACCTCAAATACTAGCATATAAAAACTAATAATCAAGAGAGTAGAAAAAAAATTATGTCAATCCAAAATTACCTTGATGTCATCGTGAAAAGTAATCATTGTCTCCACATTACACACATATGGGGAGTATGCCATCAAAATACCTACAAACAAGAAGATGTCAAGGCCTCCATGTTGGGGTTAGAAATAAGAAATTTTGGAACCCAACACTGAGTCACACGACCAGTAGAACTAGTAGGTACATATGAACAAACAAAATCAGAACCAGACTTACCTGAAACATTACCTTGTCGCTTCACAAAGGTCTGATTTGAACTATGCACAAAACTGCCCTGAGGCCGGTCTGACCGCCGCTGTACCTGCGGTCTGACTAAGCCTGGCTGCCGGTCTGACCGCCTGTTCAACTGCGGTCTGACCGCTGGTCATGGGCGGTGTGACCGACTAGTCAGTGTTGGTCTGACTGAGCTCCTCGAACCAAAACCTGATTTTTGCCATCGTTGCTTTGCAAAAGCAATTTCTCTTTCCTTTTTCTGTTTACGAGCAAGTCTAAAACAAAATCCAACCAAATGTCTATCTTTTCCACAATACAAACAAGTATATCTCTCATGATAATTAGAAGCACAAGTAGAAACAGATGGTTTTGAAATATTAGTTTTAGTTTCTTTTAAACAAACAGAAAGAGATGGCAAATTTTCAGCAGATTTGAAAACTGTTTTCAAAGCATTAGGTTTTGTTAAGATTTTACCATTTTCAGTCAAATTCAAAACACCTTTGGTGAAATAATCATGAGCATCAAAACCTATTTCCTTGTTGTCGCAACACACTTTAGATTTGTCCAAAATCATGTTAAGTTGTTCCTTACCATCAGAAAATTTTTGCAAAGAACTTTCAAGTAAAAAACTTCTTTTTCAAGATTAGCACAATTATCACAACTTAACATGACATCCTTGTTTTTACGACATCTAGAGCAAGAAACTACCTCATCTTGTTTAACTAGATCTTCCATATGCTTAACATGAGTTAAAGCATCTTTTAATTTCAATTCATTAGATCGCAAGTTAAACAAGGTTTAGTAGCCAAAACTTGAGATTCGTTGATATCTCTAATCTTTGAAATTTCAAGCATTAAAACCTCACAATTTTTGCAATCATCATCATTAGGAATAAGAGATTTTAATCTAGCAATTTCATCATTCAAAGATTCAATGACAAATTCTTGTTTTTAAACATTTTTTCACATTTTTTATTTTTAGCACTTAAAACAGGAATTGCATCCTCAAGTGAGCTTACCTCATTGTCCTCATCTTCAAAGGCTTCATCTCCACGCGTCATAAGACAAACGCCGGAGATGCTCTTCCCCTTCTCTTCCTCGCTATCAGAATCTATGTCGCTAAGTGGCTCAAAAGCGGCATAGACTTGGCTTAGAACTTTCTTGATTATCTCCTTTGAGCGCTTCACTTTGGGCTTGTCATTCTCCATTTTCTCCGCGCTCTTATCCTCCTTCTTGCTTCTCCCAAGTTTGGGGCAGTTGGAGCGAATGTGATCCAAAGCACCGCACTCAAAACACCGAGCTAGTCCTCCTTTTTCTGAACCTGACTTTGTTCACAGCTCGAGAGAGTTTGTTAGCGGCAAGAACCAAGTCCTCCTCCTCGAATTGCTCAAATTGTTCATCGGACATGACATTAATTAAAGCAAGAACAGTGGAAGCTAATGAAGAAACAGCTGATGAAGAAGCAGCCAATGAAGAAGCAACAACAGAAGAGGAAGTAACCAAAGCACTTGACATGGAATCAATTTTTCGAGAAAGAATGTTCATCTCATGAGTTTTGAGTTTAGTGTAAAGAGAATCCAAAGTCAAAGTAGCCATGTTGACAGACTCCTGAATTGAAGTAACTTTCATCTCCCAAATAGACATGTCAAGACCATTCAAAAAGTGACGAGAAATCTCGATTGTGGGTAATTTGTGTCATAGAAACAATTAACAGATCTAAGATTACTCAAAATTTTGTTTAACCTACCAAGATAATCATCTAAAGCTTCAGCGAGTTTCATCTCAAATTTTATGTATTCCTTTTGAAAAGATCCCGACGAAGTTCTTTTATATTAGTCGTTCCTTGATGAAAATTCCTCAAAGCAATCCAAATCTCGTGGCAGTCTGAAGATGTGAAATGCGATCAAAATCCGTACGAGAAATTCCATTTAATAAAATATTGCAAGCTTTGCAATTGTTATTAAAATCAGTTTTCAAAGCTTTAGTATTAATAATTTCAGGGATCTCGTAAGTAAGAGCAACTTTTTTCCAAATATCGTAATCTTGAGCCATTATATAAGATCGGATCCATCAAAAACATGTGGCTTAGTTGAAAAAATATGAGACATGGCGAAAAATCTTTAGATCAATAAACATCCAAACCAGAAAAACGTGGCTCTAATACCACTTGTAGGATCGAATACCCAATGAAAAGTCAAGCAGAGGGGGTGAAAGGTTGGTGCACCCCAAAAACAAAGTTTTAGCAAAAATAAAACTTTACCTCTGTTCTGAATCCTGTTTGACCGCTCGGTAAGGCCGGTCTGACCGCCGGGTGTTCTCCGGTCTGATCGCCCGTATTGCTGCTCACCAAGTACTTAGCCGATTTGCCTGGTGTAGACAATCGCCGCCAAGAGCCGATGATGGCTGGTCTGACCGCCGATGTGCTTGCAGTCTGACAGGGAAGAAGATGCGGTATGACCGAAGTAGATCTTGCAGTCTGGCCGGTGAATAGATCCGATTTAGTAGACAATCAGGCCGCCGCACCGAGGAAAATCACAACACAAAGAATTCTTCAAATAGATTGATCTTTATTGAACCTATCTGTGTTTACAAAGTGCATACAAAGCACTCCTCAGCAAAAACTCGAGCTAAACTCGAAACCCTAAAGCCACGAATCCTACTGATATGGAAAGTCCTAAACACCTAGGAAACTTTTCCATATAAGTACAAACTCTTCCATAGATCAATCGTAACAACCCCGGTCTTCCTAAAACCAAAATTCCGCTTTTCATACGCAATAATATCTCCATTGTATGCCATATGAAAACTTCATCAATTATGTGCACTAATCTCTACCCTTAAGTATCCCGCATAATCTCCATCTTGGATGTCATCTTATCCCCAAGTTGACTCCATCTCGATTACCGGCGACACTTTCCCGAGGCGTAAAGATTACCTGCACACAATTAAACAAAGAATACCATATGCGAGCACAAGCTATCTCCAACTTGACTCATTGTTAGCATAAACAATCAGACACATGCATAGGAACACGAAAGTCCCATATAAAAACAAGGAAACAAACCAAAACCGAAACCGCAACAAAAAGGTCAACAGCCTGACTGTGCTAGCCGGTCTGACCGCACGCAACTGCCCGGTCTGACCGCCCAAACACCTCCGGTCAGACCGGCAGTACAAGCCCGATTGGACCAGCTGTGGCAGTTGACTGAACACTGTTCATTGTCTGAAAATTCAACTATCTCCAAAACCAAATTGTCAATAATCTTCAAAGATCAAAACACACAAACCAATAACCACAACAACCAATTGTTCATCATAAAATGAAGAATAAAACACACTTTGATTTTACAGATTATATGCCGTATATGATAACTTGCACAGTCTAAAGCATCAAACCTAGAGTATCATAATGATGGAAGCACTAGATTGAACGAAATAAACCACTAATGACAAGCATTTACTTTAATCGGGGATCGAAATGATGCAGCCCAAAGCCGAATCAAGAACTCGTCTAAAACAAAATGAGAGGCGATGCGCCGAGATTGTATTGATTGTGCTGTTATACTTTACAGGGGTCTCAGGTCCTATTTATACCCAAGAATAACATTATCTGTGTAAACCACGGTTCCTATCTAATCTACTATTCAAAATACGACAATATCTCGGGATATGTCACATTACAATATGAATATCTAAACAAATCCCAAATTTACATATACAATTGCCGTTACAGGACTCTATCCATAGATGGCAATATCTTTAACGCGCAATTTGGGAACCGAATCTACCATTTATCTTCAAGCTTTCCACCGGAAACGATCCCATCTTCCTCTCTGAATCAGAATCGGCTATCGACTGTTCCCAGCCGATTTGGCCTTAGCCGACTGGTTTCCAAGCCGATTGAATCGTAGCCGACGCGGCCTCAGTTTCTTCGCAGATCACTTTTCCGATCCAATTCCGCTCCAATCTTGGCTCGGGCTTAAGGATTTGGTTACCAAATTTGGTCGTTAACACAAGCCCTAACCCTATCCCTCTTCATCCTCTATAAGTAGCTCCTTTTCCCTTCCTTTCCAATGCCACCGCCGCCGTTGCGAGCTCCAGCCATCATCGCCACCTCCTCCCGAAGCCGCCATCAACGCTGGTAAGCTTTGTGCCGCCTCCCCACGCTGTCTCCTCTCTGTTCCCCTCTCTTTCTTTCTCCGATGTCCACCGCCCGTCGCCAAGCACCGTCCACACGCCATCTTGGAGCCCGGTGCTGCGCCGCTAGTCTTGTCTCCATCTCCTTGTTTCAGTGCCGCCTTCCGTCGTCGCCACCGAATGTCGTCGTGCCGTCGCCCGTCCCGGCCATGATGACCGTGCCCATGGCCGGCGCCGAGCCAAGCCTGGCCAGCTCTGCTCCCTCCTCCTACGCTCTGTGCCACTGACATGTGTGTCCCGCATCCAAAATCCCCAAACAAATCTGAGTCGTCTAAATTCGAGATCAAATCTCAACCGTCAAATCTACCAAAGCCTAAACCTTGCCACGTCAACCCTAGATCCGTCCACGTCAGCACCACTCTATCCTTTTTGTCCACGTGTTGCCATGTGTCAGTCCACGTCAGCCGATCCAGAGTACACCAAGTCCACCATGCACCATGCCACTGACCAATGGGTCCACCTATGTTTTTCCTTCAAAAATAATTTAATTCCCAAATTAAAAATCCAAAGAATATTCCCAGAATATTTTTTCTTTTTATCCTTGGATTTTCTTTGAATTCAAACTTCTGGAGGCCATAACTTTTCCGTCCAAACTCTGATTCGACCTGTTCTTCTTCCTAAATTCTTCTAAAATTGAGCTCTACTTCCTAGTTTAGTTGGTTATTTCATTTGGTGTTATTTAGCTAGCCTTTTATTTTGTTTATTTGTTTCTCGTTTGCAATCGTGTAGACGTTGGAGCAGAGGAGCAATTCACTTCAGAAGACGCAGTGCAATGACAGGACTGGGAGCAAGGCAAATGCACTCTTTGAACATATTGAACCCACTTTATAAAATCTTTTGTGTGAGCATGCATTATTTTAATTATAAAGTTTCCATGGTAGTGTGACCTAATTGTTATTATACCATGCCTCTGATAATTATTGATTATCTGTGGTACCTTGTTGTTCTAGTCTTTGTGAGTTGAACCGTTCAACTTAGGATAGAGTAGATATGCTTAGCCCCGCTCAAGGTTGTTTTACAAGCAAAACATAATCTTGATTACTCATATACATATAATTACTTTTATATAAATTGTGTGGTTATGTGCTATCTTTCCGGTAGCATGTGTTGCATCGTGTATTGAACAACGGGCAGAAAAAACATTTTGGACCTGGGCGATGGATGGTTTCGTGTGAACCTGGTTAGGTGATGATGTATCTATATGATCGTTACTAGGTATGGTCTCTGTGTGAGCCTGCTGTTAAGCTATGTGCTAATTAGTTGTTCAAAGGGCCACACTAGTACAGAATGCCTCATAGGTGCCAGTTGGAAAACCCCCTTAGGTGTCGGTTTTTCCAACCGGCACCTATTGGTCGGCACCAATGACTTTGGTCATTGGTGTCGGTTCTTCGACCGACACCTATTCGGGCAAATAAGTGTCGGTTCGTGTAGAACCGACACCTATACGGACCAAACACCATTCAATGAGGTGCTCCCAATCTTTTCTTATGGGCCCACTCCTTTAGCCGGACCCACCATATTTTTTCACGTGGGCGCGGGCCCGCGAGATAGAGCTACATGCACGAGCAAGCGGTTCGGCGAGCGGTTCTACATGACGAGCGAGCGAGGCACGGACCTATTTAAGCTGCTGTTGCTCTGGTTCGGCGAGCGGTATGGTACTAATCGAGGGAATAGTGTTTTTCTGAGAATAGGTGGTGGTTCGTGTTAAGAACCGCCACCTATAGTCTCAAATAGGTGCCGGGTGAACAGTAAAACCGCCACCTATAGTATAAGTGGCGGTTCGTAATAAGAATCGCCACCTATTCACGAAAAATAGGTAGCGGTTCGTAATAAGAACCGTCACCTATACTATAGATGACGGTTTTACTGTGCACCCGGAACCTATTTGAGACTATAGGTGGCGGTTCTTAATACGAACCGCCACCTATTCTTTTGCCGCCACCTATATACATTATAGGTGCCGGATTTGGTTTGACCGGCACCTTTTGGGGCAACACCAATGAGCCTTTCTGTAGTAGTGGCAACTATGTGTCCTTAAGCTGCTACCCTATGTTATGTGCTACTGTAGTTTTGACAAGTTGTCCTAATCAATTAAGGACTTCATTTCATAAGCCTTTGATCTGAGCCTACCGTACAACCACATGTTCTCATGGAAAGACCTGGCCCAGTAGGATTCTGAGTCTTAACATTGTCGGTCCAGTAGGCTAGATGATAGGCTTTAAGGTTAGCCATGTGTACTTTCTTGTTTGTATGAGGAAAGGTGTCCCATGGGGGAAGATAGTGTTGGGGCGGAGTTTCTAAAAAGCTTTGTTACAGACTCCTTGGCCGCACACAACCTAATGTGTGACATTTGCGCATGGTCATTAAAAGAACGATGTATCTTGTGGAGCTGTATAATCTCTACATAGTATTAAACTAATCCATTTAAATAGTCGCGTTCGTGGTCATGAATATGCTCGGTGATTTCTCATAAAGGGTAGTTTGTGAAAACTGAGAATAAGTTGTGTGCAGGTTAATGAATATAGCTATGTGGTAACGTGTGGACAGACCCTGTGTCTCTGTTGTCCCGTACCCAACAATTAACGGTATTTTGACGGTACGTAATAATTAAAATTTAATCGCTTGTAAGTGGGTGAGCCGTCCACTAAGTGAGGCGTGTGATGACAGAGGGGCGACTAATTTCATGTAACGTTCGCTGGCTCCAGACAAACATGGCAGTGCAGCACGCTCACTATATATCCTTCTCCCTGCTTCGGGTCTATCTTACATATATACGTGGTCTATGTTTCCATTGCCGAGTATATAGATGCAAGAAAGGACAGATGTCCCACTGCTTCACACATGGTCCCATAAGTTTTGCTATACCTTTGTTCAGTTGGTACGACTAATTTGTATGTCTAGGGAGTAGGGACTACAGCGCTGCCAGCTGCTTCAAACAGAACGGGTCATCTTTGATGACTTAATTAAAGACTTATCTGTAACGGCTGTTTAAATTAACCATTAGAGATATCTAATGGGGTCGACAGTCGTCACCGATGATTGTTTTCGTTAACTGTTTCAAATGAGGAGCCATTATAGATATCCATTTATTCATATTGGTTTAGTCATATGTAATAGCTTATAATCACTACTGGAGAAATGATTTTTGCTTATGGACCGAAAGACATTTTTCCGTGCAGAAGGCCAGCCCACATGTCCGAGAAGGTCTGGGAAAATCAACTTCACTACTGGAGAAACGATTTTTCCGTGCAGGTCAAAAAACATCTTCCCATGCAGAAGGCTTGCCCGCACGCCGCGAGTAGGTCTGGGGAAAAGACCATTTTCGCGTGCAGACGGCCCAACCGCACGGGAAGATCGATTATCCCGTGGGGTCCACTTTACCCGACCACACGGGATAATCGATCTTTCTGTACGGTTCATTAAGTCGACCGCACGGAAAGATTGGCTCCCATGCCCATTATTTTATGTGCAAAGCTCTCTCTAGTGTCCTCTCTGATCACCCTCTCTCCTCTCTGTCCTCTCTCTCTCCTCTTCTCTCTCTGTCAGTAATATTATCGGTCGATTGAGATGCATGTATATATATTTCGTACGAGAAAAAAGCCATTTAATTATATTATTTCCTCATAAAAGATATAAATGTACACATCATGCATGCATGTTTACATACATACCAAGTTTCATCTCACAAATTACAATAGTCTCGCAATTTACAGATGGTCTTTTTCCCACTCCCTAAGTCTTTTGAATTTATCGTCTGTCGCAAGCTCGCTCTTCGGATCGTAGAAATCGCCCAAATGGTTGCAGACATCGCGGCGGATGAAGCGACAAATATCTGCAACCAAGTTGAGCATGGTTCGATTGTCGAACCGGTTCGCTACAACTGGAACGGACTCGATCTGTTTAAGAAAGAATACACATAGATACGATTAGAAAAATTATACAAGATCGATCTTAACGTGTAGAAATATGTTTTCTCTAAACTTACTTGTTCAAACTTTATAGTGTATATCCCATAGATTCTTAGCATCTCGCACACGTAGTACCCGCATAGACTAGTGCCTGGTGGTTGCTTATAACACTGTGTTGAATAAAATTGTATATGTATGTCAATAGTTGAAATTGAACACAGTATAAAATATTGGCATATAGCGGGCATATAATTACCGACCATTGTGTCTTCACCAGAAGCTTCTTCTTTTGTGGATCCTTGACCAGTCCACTGTGTCTTACATAATATGTGTGTGCTCTATGTAGACAAAGTAATTATTTCAGTCAATTGTTTATTTGAGAGTAACAACAGACAAAATTTATTAAATGGTGTATGATAGTACTTACAAATGTAACAAGATGAGGAACTCTTTGAATGTGTCCTCCTTGTAGTGTGTCGGATCAAGCACTATGGCCACGTGGTCCCACGGATATACTAGAAAAAGTATGTAATGATCACTGCGATAGAAAAAATATGTTAGTTGTAGGTGATATCGTAGTAAAATATCGGTTGTTCGGAAGAATATTACGTACCGCAGCGCATAAGGGACCATGAGGACATTTTTTGTCTTTGTGCTCCATCATAGCTTGGCCCAAGTAGAGTGCTACCGCGACCATTTTCACCTTGTGCATTTTTTTAATGGTCTCGTCTCTTTGGGACTTCGTTTTGCCTTTGAGCTCATCGCAATCTGCACGAATATGAACCTCGTGTTCCGTCCAGCATATCTTTGTTGGGTTAATGTATCCAACTGGATAGTTAGTCTTTAACACGTCTTGGAATTGCATCCTAAGTAATGCAGTGGGTAATTATTCAGAAGTTAGTTTGCAAATGAATTCATTAATGACATTAAGTGCGATTGATACTTACAGGCAAAGCATAGCAACGAGATTTATGTCCATTTTTTCATCTTGAATAATGCGTGAAGGTCGTTGAAATCGATGACCAGTATCCCATTTAGGCCACTGGTCAAAGCGTTATCTACGACCTTCACGGTAATCATGCTGAGCCCCATTCTGGACGCCATTAGGTACCAGTCATGCATTAGCCTAATTTCCCATGGCATGTCCTCCATGACGTGCCACGGCAGGAACGGCTTGCCGTACTCGTACTTTGTTGGCACTTTGTTCGAAGTCCAATTTTGCAGGTCCTTCGCTTGGTTTTTCACCGATTGTTGTGACTCCGACAACTTTGACGGTTGATCCTGCTTCTTGTCAGTTAGCGATCTCCCCCTGAAAGCCTGGAACACTAAGTTCTACTCGTATACGGCCATTTCGTTCTTACCGTAGGTTGATCTAACCATTTTAGGGATAACCCGACGAGGTTCAAGCTTGCTCGGACTTGGAAGACTTGTGGTTTTCAGGAGAGGCCTTTCAGGTAGCGCCAATGCTGACTGTTATGTCGGAGGAGATTGTTGAATATGTTGTACATCGGTTGGAGGTTGTTTTGCGGCGACTTCAGGGGCTGACAGCTTTGGCGAATCAGGACCTTTATCCTTAGGGGGAGCGAGGTGGGGAAGCAGGCCAATTAGGTGGCGAATCTGGCCCTGGTGGAGAAGGCGGTGCAGGAGTAGCAGCAATCTGAGGAACCGACTCGATTGGGGATGCTGACGGTGGATCGACCAGCAAGATATATCGTTGATGCCATAAAATGAACTGATTCACTGCATCCCCAAGCAATTCTATCCCTTCAAGTGCTGGAATATCTAGCTCTAAGCTGTTATGCTCTGCATGCACCTTGGCCACCTGCACCCTTACATATTCCTCAGGGATTGGCGTGTTGTGAAATTCTCTTCAACTTGTTTTGCTATCTTCTCTTCAAGTTTGTGTTTGTACCTGTCCCGTTTCTTGTAACTTGTAGCTTCCTCAGGTAACCCTTCTTTCCAACTTGTCCTTGACGATACACCCCTTACTCGTCCAGAATGTTCGGGGTTGCCCAATGCAGCTGTCAACTGATCGTGTTCCCTCTTGGCAATAAATTCCCCAGTTTTCTCTTTTTTAGCAATGTCCTTTCGACTAGTGGTCACACGCTCGATATCCGGATCCTCGAAAAGGATCTCTCCCTCGTCGGTGACATGGCCCGTGCTGCGTGCCCACACCCAGTTTTTGCTTCTTTCTTTTAGTGCATCTACAAGCAGGGGCTTTCGTTGGGCGGAAAACTTTTCTTCGGTTGCTCGCCACTTCTCTACGTGGCCATCGTAGCCGCCGGAACCCAATCGGTGTGGGTACTTGTTCTTTTTTGCGAGGTCGGACATCTTCTTCCTCCGTGCTAAGGCGAAAGGTTATACATAACCATGTCGGAAGGTTATACATGGTGAGCAGAACAAACCAAGTGCTGTGCGAGCTGCTTACGTCACCAAACGGATTCATTCCATCCGTGCTCAACGCAAACCTGACATTTCTTGGATCATTTGCAAATTATGGGTGCTTCGAATCAAAGTTTCTCCATTGTCGAGCATCGGCGAGATTTCGAATCATACAATCCGTCTTTCGACCCTCTTGATGCCATCTCATCAACTCGGCTTCGGTGGGGTTCAAGAACAATCGCTTCATGCAATCTTTCACTGGCAAGTACCACATCACAATGGCCGGAATCTTTTTTCCTGTCTCGATCAATGCATTTGGTTCGGCAACAGCACTATCGGCGGCATTGTTATCCTTTTTGCACATACTCACCCCACAAGTTGGACACTTGTCCAAGTCAGCATATTCCTTGCGATAAAGTACACAGTGATTAATACATGCATGGATCTTTTCCACACCAAGTGACAATAGACATATCAGTTTCTATGCTTGATAGGTGTTAGCTGGCAACAAGTTAGGCATAGGAAGCATAGCTCTCAGGAGACCCATCAAGTCGTTGAAACTAGTACCAGACAATCCGTGTCTGGCCTTCAATCTAAAAAGTTCTAGCACCCACGGAAACACTGTATAATCCACGTCACATCCTTTTGATTGATCGTACAAAAGATCTTTCGTTGATTTTTGCAACGCCTCCCAATTGTTTAAATCTTTTGCTTTCCCTGTTAGGACCTCTGGTTCAGCGTGCCGCAACATATCCTCAAGATCAAGATCAATATCAACCTCTGCATCGTCAAAACCAGAGCCGCCAAAATCTCCTGTCAATTCACGGGACATGTCCTCAATTATAAAATTCTCTACCTCATCGAACCAAATATCAGGAATCTCTTCAGGAGGGGCGACTTCCCCGTGATAAGTCCAAACCGTGTATTTCTCCACAAATCCACGCTGAATTATGTGTCCAAGAATTACATTCGGATTTATCCACATCTTTTGATTCTTGCAATCCACGTAAGGACAGAAAATATCCTTCCTATTCTCCCTCAAAGCATGTGTCTTAGCCTTATCAATAAATATTGATGCTTCTCTCATGAACACCGGATGAGTTCTCCGTGTCCCATACATCCATGTGCGATCCTTCTAAAAAAATTCACAGCATAAATTAATATTATATTACCAATATTTTCTAAATAAACAAATTAAACTTAAATCCTACTTTATAACTAAAACCTCATTCACAACAAGCAATAATACTGAGACAATATTAGTTACCAAAAAAATGGTTCAATAAAAAACAAAATATTTGACCTACAAATTACAAAAATAGGAAGGATATTTTCTGTGTTAGCATTTTGTTTGGAAATACTCTCTCTCTCTCAAAATGATACGCATACTACATATTGAGGTCATTAGTCGTATATATTTAAGCTAGAAAACACATAATTATATTCTCATAAAAAGATATATGTACGCATACACATATATACATATCATGTTATCATCTCGCATTGTACAATAATTCAATCGAAAGCACATAAAATATATGTCTCCGAAATGTTTGGTCACATATATTCTTTCTCCCACTCTCTAAGTCGTTTGAATGTATCTTCCGTTGCAAGTTGGCTCTCCGGATCATAGAAATTGCCCAAATGGTTACAAATATCGTGGCGGATGAAGCGACAAATATCTGCATACAAGTTGAGTATGGTTTGATTGTCGATCCGGCTCGCTACAACTAGAATGGACGGGATCTGTTTAAGAAGGAATACACATTGATAGTTAGAAAAATTATACAAGATTTTAATGTGTAAAAAGATATTTGTTGGACTTACTTCTTCAAACTTTGTAGTGTATCTCCAGTTGATTCTAAGCTTCTCGCAAATGTATTATCCGCATAAGTTAGTGCATGGTGATTGCTTATAACATTGTGTTGAATCAAACTGTATACGTCAATATTTTGAATTAAACAAGTATAAGAAATGTCAGTATAGCGGACATGTAATTACCGGCCATTGTGTCTTCACGAGAAACTTCTTCCTTTGTGGATTATTGACTGGTCTGTCATGGTCTATGTAATATTTGTGTGCTCTATGTAGACAAAATAATTGTTTGAGTCAATTGTGTCTTTGAGAGTACAACGACCAATACTTATTAAATGGTGCGTAAAAGTACTTACAAATTTAACAAAATAAGAAATTCTTTGAATATATCATCAGCGTAGTGTGCCGGATCCAGTAGTACGCCCAAGTGGTCTTGTGGATATACCAGAAATAGTACATAGTAATCGCTGCAAAGAAGATATATTAATTGTATGTGACATTGTAGTAAAATAACAGTAGTACGAAGAAATATTACGTACCGCACAACATAAGGGACCATGATGACAGTTTTGTCTTTGTGCGTGATCATCGCTTTTCCCAAGTACAGTGCTACACTGACTATCTTTTTCTTGTGCATTTGTTTGATGACCGCTTCTTTTTCGGCCTTTGATTTACCTTTCAGCTCAACAGAATGTTCATTAATTGCCACCGTGTGTTCCGTCCAGCAAACCCTTGTTGGGTTGACGTATCCTACTGGTCGGTTGGCCCTTTCGGCGTCGTGGAATTATATCCTAAGTAATGCAGGGGGTAATTTATCAAAAGTTAGTTTGCAAATGAATTCATTTATGTCATGAAATGTGATTGACTTACAAGCAAAATGTGGCAACTAGATTTATATCCATTTTGTCCAGCTTGAAAAATGCATGAAGGTCATTGAAATCGATGACGAGCATCCCATTAGATCCACTCATGAAAGTGTGATCCGGGACCTTCACAATAATCATGCCGAGGCCCTTTTTAGTTGCCTTTAGGTACCAATCGTGCATCAACCTCATATCCCAGGGTAGGGCTTCCATGGCGTGCCACGGTAAGAACGTCGGATCGATAAATCTATGCTCTTATTTTATGTTAATATACATTACATTCAATTAAAATTAAAAAAAGATGGTGTGACTTGGTATAGTGTATTCATCGGCTAGTATTTGAACCAGATCGATATCGTCAGTCGACCAAAAAAATTTCACGAAAATATAGAATACAAATATATGTAATCCTCCATCACCTTAAAACATATTTCACGAAATATAAATGCAACAAATTAAACACAAGGTGTACATGCATATGTAGTACAACTAATGGACCTATGGAATATATTTTAATCAGAGAATACGCCCATCCAGTATATATCAAAATCATATATCAAAATCATAAACGGTTCGAACCAGTATTAATTAATAAACCGTTCAAAATTCAAAATCATAAACAGTCAAATTTACAGTTCCAATTTACAAAATAAACAGTTCCAATTTAAATACCAAAACGAATCAACTCACAAGGATGGTGGAGGAGACGTTGCATATATGAAAGATTAGCTCTCCAAGTGACCATTTTAAATAATACTAAACATCGCACAAAATCCATCTAAGTTTGCTAAAATCTGCAATTTAATTACAACACTAAACCTACTTCACAATTTCACAGTATCCATACAAAATAAAGACAAGGTATTATCTATTTATAATTTGAGTTTTTTAACAAAATTTGAGATTTGAGTTTTTTTAACACTCTTTTAAGGTCAGCTTCCGAAATCCCCCAAAAAACAAAAAACAAAGCATATTATCTGTTCTTATAATTTGAGTTTTTTTAAAACAAACTTTGAGATTTTTTTAACACGCTTAAGGTCAGCATCCAAAATCCCAGTGATTTGTTTTCACACACTAAAATGCAGCATCTAGATTTTTTTAACACAATGAGTTCTAAGATTTGAGATTTTGTTTTTAACACACTGAAGATCAGATTTTTTTAATCACACAGAAGTTTAATATTTGAGATTTTTTTAAAACACACTGAAGGTCAAATTTTTATCACACTTAAGTTTAGTATTTGAGATTTTTTTTAACACACTAAAGATTTGAGATTTTTTTAACACCAAAGTTTAATATTTGAGATTTTTGAACCAACTGAAGTTTAATATTTCAGATGTTTCTTAACTTGAAGGTTAGCAGCATCCAGAAAAACACACTAATTAAAGGTTAGCACGATTCAAAAATAGAATAAACTAAGATATGCATCGTTTAAGAGAGGGATTGAACGGGAATAATTTTATATCACAATAAATATAGAATAAATTTCTTTTTAATCTTCCTCAATTCAACTTTGACAGAGATTAAATCAACAAGACATAAAGGTGCCGTGCGTGCAGTCGGTGCCGCGCTGGGCAGTGGTCGGTGATGGCGGTCAACGAGGCGGGGGCGGTCAATGAGGTGGTGCGGGCGGTCGGTGGCAGCGGTCGACGAGGTGGCGGCGGCGGCACGCGGCGGGGCGGCGGCACGCGGCAGGGCGGCGGCAGCGGCTAGCAGCGGGGATGTGGTTGTGGAGGCGATCGGTGAGGTGGTGGTAGGGCGTCGACAGTGGCTAGCGGCGGTCAAAGGATCTAGATTAAGTGGTGATGACGGAGAGAGAGAGACAGATGGGCGGCGGCGGCGGCTAGCGGCGGGGATGTGGGCTGTGGAGGCGGTCGGCGACGTCGGGTGAGACGGCGGTCGGTGGTGGGAGGCAGTTGCTAAAAATTTCGACAGCCTGACGACGCAAATCTGGATTTGCCGGGGACTTAGAAAAATTTCGGAGCCCGCGCAACTATATATAGGCGACAATTATCACGTGCGGGCGGCTTAAGGGCCCGCACGGGAAAACTATCTTTCCGTGCGGGCCACTTAAACCACCCACATGGAAAGATTATCTTCCCGTGCGGGCGGTATAAGCACCCGCACGAAATATAGTTTTCCGTGCGAGCCCTTAAGCCACCCACACGCGATAATCGGTGCCCTTATATGTAAACTATAAAAAATATCAATATTGTAAGTAATTGCATAATGGACCCTTATGAATTAACCTATAGAAATATTTTCATTACATACTCTTATAAATTTTTTATATGGATTAGATGTGTATATGTTGTTCCGAGGAATTTAAATTTTTTTGAAGTAAATACTATTTTATTAATTAACATATTAATTGTTTTATTTATTTTAATCAACCTTATGATTATTACTGAAAATACATTAATGATCCACACAGATATGATAAGTTGATATAGAACCACACAATCTCGTAACACCATAAGTTTTATACATTCGTTCACAAAAAAAGTGTACACATAAACAAACTAATGTTTCACAATTTTTGGATTAACATTCTTCCACACGGATGAAAACTTTGATTCGTTGAGGACACTCTAAATGCTCTTGATCCGAGTAGGAGGATCTGTAAATGACAAAATGGCATCACATTGATTATAATCAGACGCGTCTTCAATGTTGTCACTACCAATGATGTGTTGCTTGCCCGATACAATAATGTTCTATCGGAAGGGTCCTTCACATAAAAAACTTGTGCAACATGCTCGACAAGGACCCATGGATCATCCTTGTGTCCAGTTTTACTCTGTTCAACATACATAAATCCAAATTTGCCTACCATGTTGTCCTTTGCCCATTGGCATCTAAGAACAGGGATCTGAACAGGGATCTCGTAGTAAGATTTTTTCTGCCCTGTTGCGTCCAACGCTTCGACACAAACCCCACTGTTCTGTGCTGAGCTTTTCCTGTCTTTGCTGATTGTGTACAAAGAATATCCGTCGATGTCATACCCTTGCCATGAGGTCACAATGCTTGTTGGGCCAGCTGCAAGTCTTTCTATTGTTTTTTCCTCGAGTGATTCACCAGATGGTAGCTTTTGATCCTTCAGCTGTTGGGAAAAACTATGCTTCTGTTCTTTCAAAATCCAATCGGCAGATCACCCAGGATTGCATGCTCTGATCTCGGAAATATGTTGCTCAGTGTAGGGCTCAACGATGGCGAGTTGTTGAAGCACACTGCTGTGTGCATCTGATACCGCTTTGTAATCGTTGTCATAGAAACATTTTATTCCCACAGTCCCTTTCCTAGATAACCTTCCATCATGTCGAGGCATCGGTATCCCAGTGGGGTTGACATCTTTTATATAATCTAGGCAACACTCGACAACCTCCTCAGTTGTGTAACCCTCTATCATCGAGCCCTTCGGATGAGCACGATTATGGACATACCCTTTCAGAACATGCATGTATCGCTTGTACGCCCACATTTGATGTAGGTACAGAGGACCAAGTTATATAATTTGAGGGACAATGTGAACAATGAGATGTTCCATCATATTGAAGTATGATGGAGGAAAAAACATCTCTAGCTGGCAAGCTATCTCGACTGTGAATTTATGAAGGGGTCCTAATTCTTTTGGATCAAAAACTTTCTGTGAAACTCGATTAAGAAAATAGCACAACTTTGTTATCACTACCTTGGTGTGCACAGGCTTCACTGCCCTTATAGCGATAGGGAGGAATACCATAAGCATCTTATGATAGTCATGAGTGTTGTATCCAGAAATCAACAAATCTTTCATTGGTACTAGTTTCCTGATATTCGATGAGAATCCAGTGGGCACTTTCAAACCACGAAGACATTTACAGAAAGCTTTTTTCTCTTCTAGTGTCATTGAGTAGCATGCCGGTGGAATCTCAATCTTACCATTTGTTAGCTCTTTCGGGTGGAGATCTTTTCTTATGCGCAAATTGACCAAGTCGCTACATGACTTCAATCCATCTTTTGTCTTACTAAGGATGTCAAGTAAAGTCCCGATGGTGTTGTTGAACACGTTTATCTCGAGGTGCATGACATCGATGGCATGACGAATCTCCAGGTTTTTCCAGTACGTCAGTTACTTGAAAAAATTGAATGTTTCTTGAAGGGCAACGTGTTTTCTACCATTTCTTTCTTCCTCTTGCCTGCAACAGTCTTTCCCTTACCGAACACGACCTTTATGCTCTTTGTCAGCTTGAACACCGTTGAACCATCCTTTGCTTCGGGGGCAGTACCTTCCTCCACAGTTTTGTCAAAAAATGTAGCCATCACACGATACCTATGCTTCTGTGGTAAGAAACGACGATGACACATGTAAACTAACTTTTTTGACGAGGTCAGGTATATGTACGATGTGTTGTCCAGACATATAAGACATTCGGTCTTTCCTTTAATCTGTCTTGATAGGGAAAAATTTGTTGGCAGATCGTTTATAGTAATGAATATGATAGCACGCAGAGTAAAATACTCCCGGTGGTACGCATCAAACAATCGTAGACCCTCTTCCCACATTTCTTACATATCCTCCATCAAATGTTCAAGAAACATATCTTGGTCGATGCCAGGCTATTTTGGCCCTTGTATAAGGATAGTCAACAAAATGTACTTTCACTTTTTGACATAACCATGTAGGAAGGTTGTACATTGTGAGCAAAATAGGCCAAGTGTTGTGCGAGCTGCTTAGGTCCCAAACGAATTCATTCCATTCATTCTCAATGCAATCCTGACATTTCTCGGATCCTTAGCAAATTTTGGGTGCTTTGAATCAAAGTTTCTTCATTGTCGAGCATCGACGGGATGTCGAATCATACCATCTGTCTTTCGACCCTCTTGATGCCATCTCATCAACTCGGCGTTGGTGGGGTTCGAGAACAATCGCTTCATGCGATCTTTCACTGGCAAGTACCACATCACCATGGCCGGAATCTTTTTTCCTGGCTCGACCAATGACTGTTACCAAAAAAATTGTCATTCAAACAATATATTTGACCTACAAATTACAAAAATAGCTCAAAATGACCTATTCAAAAGAGTTTAAATATCTTCGCATTCAACCAATGAAACTTTTAAAAAATAGAAGCAAATGAAATAGAAGATCAAGCATGTTACCTTATATATTGATTGCAATCGAAGAATTCGAGTCAAAAACTATCGACGAATGGGTCGACAGTCCCCCAAGGGGGGTCCCCGAGGAGGTAGAAGAGAGAGTGTGGTGGGGAAGCTTGCCTCCACGGATCCGATGGTCGACTCGAATCTAACGATGAGCCAAGAAACAAGACACAATGAATTATACTGGTTCAGCCCTCCCGAAGGATAATAGGCCTACGTCCTATGTGCTATTCTTTCTTGGGGTGGATGATGAACAAGAGTTACAATGGAGTGTGCTAGTGTTTGGAACCTCTCGGATTGGGCTCTCGTGGATCAGATTGATCTCTTCCTCCCCTCTTGGCCCCGTCGCCCTGCCCTCCCTTTTATAGCTCAAGGGGGGCAGGTACAGATAAGCTTGGGGGCCAAGAAAGCTAAGACTAAGAGAGACAAAAGGCGGGGTACAAAGAATATCTGGTAAAGTACATGCTAGTGTGCTAGGTCCTGTACACCATGGGTATCTTGTGCTCCTATCAGCCCTGGGACCCTGCTCCTGTGCCGCCAGGTGGTGTCAGATGCTGCCGGGCTGTCTCCTCCCACTTCCTCCGTGCCTGCCAAGTTTCCTCCCAAGGATGCTCAAAGTCGGGCAACGAGACGGGGTCGAGAGAAGGGCCAAGGTTGGACTCGGGGGAACGCCGGAATGCCCGATTACCGGGGGGTCAGGCCCTCGGTCATGTCCCGAGGACACTCGATTTGACTTCTATTCGGGTTCAATCCGGGTTTTTGAGGCACCCCAGGATGACACCTCCCACAGCAGCCCCCGAGCCTAAAGAGGGATGAAGCATCCATCCTTAGGTTCAGAGTTCTTTCGAAGTATTGTCTTCAATGGATCCTCGGAGCTTTGAGCTAAGGCTTTGGTAGGTGCACCTAGGTGCACCTGCCAGGTGTAGCCCCCGAGCCTAAGGGTGAATGGAACATTCGGCCTTAGGGTTAAGCTTTCTTCCGAGGCGTCGATCCCTAGCAGTTTTTGTGAATCGAGATTTTGCAGGTGCACCGTCTAGGTGCACCTGGCAAGTGTAGCCCCCGAGCCTAGGGTCGGATGGCACATCCGAGCCTAGGGTCGAATCATTAAGAGTGCTTTGCCAATCTCCTGATGATCCGAGCGATGCTCAAGGTCCACCAAAAGGGGTTAGCCGAGACGAATATGTTTGCCGCCTGGAGGCGTTTGGCAGTCCTCGCTTCGACTGAGGAGTAGGCAATTTGGCCTCCAGCCCTCGAGTGGGAGAGTCCACTGCCCAAAGGCAGCGAGGATGGGCGAGGTGTTCGGGGCTACAGGCCCTAGGGCTCGAGGTAGCCCCGACCTCGCTTGTGGACTAGCTCGGAAGCCCACATTCGAGTCGTTGAGATCACCACCCTTGGGCGGTGAAGAACATTGTTATGGTCGAGACTACTACCCGGAGGCACACGGTAGTCCCGACCTCGACCAGGGGCTAACTCGAAAGCCCGCCCCGAGTCGAGAAGGCCATCACTAGGAGGTGATGGGAATCGAGGTCATGATCGAGACTACTGCCCGAGGGCGTATGGTAGCCCCAACCTCACTTGTGGACTAGCTCGGAAGCCCACACTTGAGTCGTCACGACCACTACCCTGGGGCGATGGAAATCAAGGTTATGGTCAAGACTACTGCCCAAGGGCGCATGGTAGTCTTGACCGTGGACTAGCTCGGAAGTCCACTCTGAAACGAAGGAGTCCAATACCTTTAAGTAATGGAGACGAGGTCGAGACCACTGCCTGAAGGCCATCTTTGGACTCGATCTCGATTGAGGGCTAGCTGGGAAGCCCTTCTCTCGAGGTGCCGGGGTCCCGACCCGGAGGTCTGCGATGGTTTAGCGTAGTCAAAGGGGAAGTTACCTGAACCTTGTCGCCAGTCGGTTATATAGTCGCGAGGTATTCTCCGCGAGCAGGGTCCCACCTGTCAACATGAACCGGAGTCCTGCTACGTCTCATCGGGAAACCGTGAAAACCGAGGCAATTCAACGGCAAGTCCTATTCCACTTCCCGCTTTCCCCATTGTGTCAGACGTGGCTGACGGTTGGGGTGAGAAGAGGGAATGTCACCGGCGATTTCTTTGGGAGTCGCAACAGGCACGCAAAAGGCGTTGTTACTCTCCTTGAGAAACGAACGGTCCAGATCGAACGCCCGGATGATGTGGAGATGAGGGGTTGAGAATGCCTCGGACACTCCGCACACGCCGTTAACGGCGTTGCGTGTTCTCCGAGATTGGCGCTGTCAGCCTTCCCATCATGCTCCCTTATAAACTCTGCCGCCGCCCAACTTCTCCTTTTCCTTATGCTTCCCAATCGCCTAGGAACCCTAAACCTCTCAAACACCCACAACCTTCCTCTGGCTCCACCTCGCTTCAAACCACAACGTCGCCATCCTCACTGCCGCTGCGTAGTTTGCTATCGCAAGGAGCGGCGGCTATTTTGGTTGAAGGCGATGGCACCGATGAAGTTGGTGAAGAAGACGAGAAAGGCCCCGGCGACGAGCGGAGACGAGGTTGAGACGAGCTCGCCCTTCGTTCCCTCACGCGCGGGGAGGGCAATGATTGAGGGACTGGTGCGGCTCGGCTTTCTACGCTGCCATGGTATTTCTTCATGGAGTGCCGCCCAGGGAGAGGCGTTCCCAACCCCGAACACCGGTAAGGTTGTTGTTTTCTCTGCCTTCCTCTTGCGCAGCTTCGGGGTACCGGCCCACCCCTTTTTTCGAGGTCTGCTAGAGCACTACGGGATAGAGCTCTGCAACCTCAACCCCAATTCTATCCTCCAAATCTCCGTCTTCATTCATCTCTGTGAGGCCTACCTCGGGATAGACCCGCACTTCGACCTCTTCCGCCACTACTTCTGCCTGCGGCGGTCGGGGAGCAGCGACATCGTCGGCGGAGCCAGAATCTAGCTCCGCGGAGGGATGGGCGAAAGCTACATCCCCATCGGCGCAACTTCCTCCAACAAGGGTTTGCACGCGGAGTGGTTCTACATTGTGAACCACAAGCTGGCCCTTAGTGAAGACATCCACAAGGAGCCATCGCCAATCTCAACTGGGTGCGCACCTGTCGCTCCTACGACCAGGATCAGGTCGACGAACTCGTCGAGCTAATCAAGGACCTGAGGAGGTGGGGTCTGAGCGGCGTCCACGTGGTGCGCAACTTCGCCCTCCACGACATCCATCCCTGCAAGCGTAGGGAGCATGCAACATTCCTGTGCTCGGGCAGCGCGACGGTGCTCGAGGAGTGCGTGCGCCACCGCCTATTAGGCTTCTTCCAAGGCATGGCAGATTCAGGTGAAGGGGGCCCGGAGCCTTTCTCGACGGACTACCCTCCTCCGACGGTAAGATCGACCCCTTTCTTTGTTTTTTTGAAAGTTTTTTGTTTGGGCCGATGTCTCACCTGCCAGGGGTCGAAACTGACAGGGTCGAGAGGCATATGTGTCCCTGGCCCTGATCCCCCAAGCCCACTCGATCGACATGCCGAGGGTCCAGAGGCCTTCCGCAAGGCCGGAGGGGGGAGGGGAAAGGGGCTTAGGCTCCAAGAACGGCAAGAGGAGTCCAGCACCGTGGCACCAGGAGGCACCAAGTGGAAGCTGGTGCTCAAGTCTTCCTCCGAGGAGGGATACAACGACTTGTCCGACTTAGACGTGTCGAGGGCGAAGCCCACGCTGCCGCTGAAGAAGACGGCGAAACTGGTCAGCTTCAAGTTCAAGGTGTAAGTGCAATCCTTGAACCCGAATGAAATTGCTCTCCTTCCTTTTTATGTTGAAAGTTTCCTTCTTGATCAAGCCCACTGGAGATGTCGAGCCCCACAGCGAGGCGGCTGCAGGGATGACCCAGTCGCCGAGCCAATCGCTGCAAGGGAAACCGGCCCTTCCCGCTGTCGTGGGCTCGGGGGTGGCGGCGCGGTGACTAATCTGGAGGAGAAACACCCGCCGGTAGAGATCGCCGGCGGGTCCAAGGAGGAGGCGGCCGAGAATGTGGCCACGCTGGCAGCCAAGGCTGATGCTGAGGCTGCGCGGGCGACTGGGGCACCCGCCGAGGCTGAATAGGTGGCCAAGGCATCTGTCGACACCGAGCAAGTGGCCCGGGCCCTTGCCGAGGCCGGGCGGCGACGGCGGTGGCCACGAGGCCAAGGTTGACGAGGCTGCCATCGGAGTAACCGCGATGGCCGCCAAGTTGGCCGCTGAGGCTGTAGCCGATTAGCTGGGGGCGGCGAGAACTCCTTCAGCATCAGTTGGGGCCGGTTCGGCAACATCGTCGACAACGATATCATCACCGAGTTGCCCATCGAGGGTGCTGCCGCTCCACCCACGACCGTCGTCGAGGACCTCCATGACGCCGGGGTCAAGAGGACCGGCACCATTGAGGTCGTCGACGCCAGGGCCATCGGGGCGAGTTGGAGGTCGGGGAAGGCTACGGATCCCAAGCCGATGACTTGTTGGAGCTCGACCACCATTTTGCCAGCATCTGAGGCTTGTTCATGGTAAGGCCTAGATCTTTTACCTTCTTTGCATGATTCTTGTTTGACTTTTTGTCGTTTCAGAGGCGCACTCGTCCGTCCGAGCCATCAGAGGCCGAGCGGGCACAGGAGGCTTGTCACCATAAGTCTGCTTACCTTCGCCCCTCTTGTTCCTCCTCCCATCCTGAAATGGTTATGTAAATTGTCACTGCGGCTCGGGACGCCCTCGAGCTAGCCGAGGTCTTCTAAGCCGAGTGGGACAGCAATTAGGAGGCCCTCAAGCTTTTCGAGGACGCTTGGAAGGCGGCCGAGGATGCCCAAGGCACCTTGGAGGTGCAGCTCGGGAAGGCTCGGGCCGAGATGGAGGGGTTGGCTCTAGTCAAGGCCGAGGCCAAAAAGGCTAGGGCCAAGGCCGAGTCTTCTAAGGCCGAGGCCGAGGTGGCCAAGGCCGAGGCCGAATCGGCTCGGGCCATGGCCGAGCAGGCCAAAGCCTTGGCCGAGTTAGCCAAAGCTGAGGTGGAGGCCGCCAAGGCAGAGGTGGAGGCGTCGTTGGCGAAGGTGAGGGAGGAGCTTTCCGCCACGGAGAGCGCAATGGCCAAGATGGCCAAAGAGCTGAAGGATGCCAAGGCTTCTGCGGAAGGTAAGCGTCACTTCCTACATTCATCCCCGACTCATTGTTTTCACCTCGATTTTACCCTCTCGGCCTCGTTCCCGCACAGAGCACGTGGAGATTTCCCGCTAGCAGATTGGTCACATCAAGGGGCTCCTGGAGGTGGCTGAAGCTCAGTTGGCCGAGGTTCAAGACGGTGCCCTCGCCATTCTGAACCGGGCCGACAACGACCATCCTCCCGCCCAAGAAACCCGCGATGAGTTCCTCAGCCGCCTGCGGGATGGTCCCCGTCGCCTCGATGTCTTTGTAAAGGATGCGTCGAAGGCCGCGGTGGGAGTGGCCCTCGGCATCCTCAGCCGCCGGTTCCCGAAATTACCGGTTGCCGACATCGGCCTGGAGTGGCCGCAAGGCCTTGAAGCCGGCGAACCCAAGGCCATCGTCGTCGAATCCGTCGAGACTGCCGAACGGGTTGTTGATCTCATAGAGTTTTAATCACTCCTTGCTGTAATAGCCTTGAGTAGGAAGGACAGAATATTTTTTATGTTAATATCATGGTCTCATGCCCTATCCTTTTGCATCGCTTTGCCGAAGGGTGTTCGACTGAGGCATGCATAGGTTCGACTTCACCTACTCGTATCATTCTCGACGTTTAGGCCTTAGAAAACAATCTTTGCCTGGAATAGCTAGGAGGATCCCCTAACCGGACTTCGACAGGTTTTGAATCTGCCTTTAGCATAACTGTCGTTCATTTCATGAGATAGGCGAAGTGAAGGGTCTCGGAAGACCAAATTTCCCGAGTAGTTTGATCATACTACGGGCCATTCCCGCGTTTCAACTTCAACCCAAGTTCGACTCTGGGAGGAAAAAGCCAACTCTGACCGGAGGGGGATGGGATTGAAGCAAACACGTCGGGCAAAGTCGTATTTCTCCAATCTCGGGAAAGAAGCCATATTGGCAAGTAGTCAGTGACTCAAACGATAACATTCTGTCCTGAGAGCCCGAAGCACATGGGTCGGGGCCGTGAAACTCAGAGCTGGTCATGAGCACTTGCGCAGAAGTTATCGAATCGTTTGGTCGTTACTTGTCCATCGGGAAACATCGCTAAGCCCCCAAGTGGCAAAGGCAAGCTCGACAAGCAACCTTCCGGAGAACCCCAACCAGGGCATGTCGGGGCCGCGTGGCTCAGGGCTGGCCATAAGCAAGGCGCGGGAGCTGTCGAGGGCGTGTTGCCAGCTCGACGGCTGAGCGGAACTAAGACAGAGAATGCAGGAACATGCAAGGATTATGCTTTTTCGGAAATTAAAAGAGAAGATAAAGAAAATGTATATGTTCAAAGACTTCGACGAAAAAAGGTAGATCTCTATCGAATCGCCCCAGGCAAAGAACAGCACCCCCTACCTGGCGCGCCAGCTGTCGATGGATGGGTCGGCAGTCCCCAAGGGGATCCCCGAGGAGGTAGAAGAGAGAGTGTGGTGGGGAAGCTGGCCTCCGCGGATCCGATGGTCGACTCGAATCTGGCCAAACTGGGGAAGCTGGCCAAGTCCCAATTATGTTTAACAAAAATAAAAAAAACAACTGCTAGCCTCAAGTCTCGCTCTCTACACTTGTCTCCGCACCGCTCCTCAGCGTTTCCTCCTCCCCTACCAGTGGCCCTTGTCCCCGCTGCCACAACTCCTTGGTGTCTCCTCAAGATGGTGACGACAGAGATGACAGACGACAACTATGGCATACGGGATTGGTGGTGGATCTAGTGCTTCCCTATGCAAGCCCCCTCCGATGTTGCTGATCCCTACCCTCCCTTGCCCAGACAGACAAAGTGAGCGGCCTCGGCGGTGGATCGAGTGGCTATGGGGAGCTACTGATCGAGTGGCCTCGGTGGCATAGTTCGGCAATGAGCAGCTTCGGTGGCTACGAGGAGCGGTGGATCTGGCCTTGGCAGCCTCACTCTCCCTTCGTCCCCATCCTGTGCACTCCACCACTGCTCCATCCCCGTGCTCTCCATGCCACCGAGGCCTCCTCCACATTCCTTGCTGCCATTCTCCTAGCCCCATGGTGGATGGTGACAATACGGCGGGGCAACAACAGCCCCCAACGACCACCTATCGGCCCTTTTTTTGCTTTTTTTATTTGGACTTACCATATCAGTAATGTCATCCTGAGCCGTTACAGATATTCCCACAACTGTGACCAAAAGGTTGTAATGGCTGGTAGAGTATGATTGTTTTGAGCCGTTATAGACAATGTGGGTCTATTCTACTGACATAGGAAATTTTTTGAAACTTTTGTTCACCATATACAACATTCACTTTCAGAATTAAAAAATATAAAAAATTAAAAACTAAGAACTTGTTTGATCAAAGGAATTCCATAGGAATTTTGAGGGAATTGAATTCACGATTCATGCGAAATGAAAATTCTATCTTGTATATGAACCTCTAAATTTAGCAAAGCTGGTGGGTGGTAAGTTGCCCATTTTTCGACTTTTATCTTAAGTTGGAGTTTCTGTTTGAATATGCTTTAAGCTGGTGTTTCTTTACTCATGAATATTCGATATGAATTTACTACAATACAGTTGATAGTCCCTCTCGCCCCTCCCCTCACCCCCCAAAAAAACTTTTAATTTATATCCCATCAGATTGCATTGAGATTGGTGTGGGGTAGGGGTGAGAGGGGGAGGGGTAGTTGCGTGGCTTATGTGCGCAAGGCATGGTTGAAACCTATGAACTTAGGCGGGAAGGCATGCGGTGCAAGCCAACAGGTTAAGAATGGTTTTTAAGATGGTTTTATATTTACATGTAAGCTACAACATAATTATAGTATAAATATTATCGACGGGTGGGTCGGTCGTCCTTCAAGGGGGTGCCCAAGGAGGTAAGTGAAAGTGGTTGGGAAGGCATCTCTTCTCTGGATCTGATGATCGACTCGAGTCACTAAGACGAGCCAAGAAAACAAGAGGCACGAGATTTATACTGCTTCAGCTCTCCCAAGGATAATAGGCTTACGTCCAGTGTTCTTAGTTGGGGTGGATGATGAAGTAGGATTACAAGTGTGAGTTCTTGGGGCTTAGAGCAAGCTGGCCAAGAACAAACTTTGAGAGATTGGTCTACTAATCCTCCTCCTCTCGGCCTGTCCTTCCCTCCTCCCTTTTATAGTCTAAGGAGGGTAATTATAAGGGACTTGGGAGCCAAGAAAGCTAAGACTAAAGATCTAAAAAGAAAGTACAAACAACATCTAAAAAGGTATATGGAATGCTCTCTGGGTCTTGCGCACCGTGAGTGTCTTGTGCCTTATCCTGCCTTAGGATCCATCCTTCACAGGTACCACCTGTACTGCGCTATCGGGTGACGTCATTCCTTACCGAGTTGTCCCCTCTTTACCTCCTTCAACTATCCTTGCAAACCAAGTCTTGTCCCAAGGAGACCGGATGTCGGGTCGAGGAGTCGAGGTCGAGAAAGGAGTGCCGAGGTCGGATCAGGGGGAGGTCGGGACGGCTGACCCCGAAGGGAGGTCGGGCTCCCGATCACGTCCCGAGGACTCGCAATCCAACTTCAGCTTGATTTCAACTCTGGTCCAAGTGAGACCCCTCACGGATATAATACAATTACACTCTAATTATACTACCATTACATTTAAATTATTAAAAAACTATTGAATTTAGCTATACTCTATTCAAATTACAAAAAAGCTGAGTAGATGGGCCTAGCCTGTCCAACCGTAATCCTTGCAAAAGATTGTCTTTTGTGTATACAAGTGTATGTATTGAAGTATACTTAGTACAGTAAGTTGGGCATTGAAACCGAGATACCATGCACATGCATAGGCAGCGTGCCTACACATGGGCCTTCTGATCTCTTCTATTAATAACCACGACTCATTGGAGCTGAACACTTGCAAAGAAGCTATCCTTGAAAAATGTGGAAGCTGAAGATTGGTGAGGGGGCCAGCAACCCACTCCTGCGCTCCCGCAATGGTTTCCTCGGCCGGGAGACGTGGGAGTTCGACCCCAACGCCGGCTCGCCGGAGGAGCTCGCCGAGGTGGAGAGGCTCCGCCGCGACTTCACCCGCGACCGCTTCACACAGAGGGAGTGCAGCGACCTCCTCATGCGCATGCAGGAGAGTGCATATAACTCAATACTAATTACATTATTTTAGGGCTCTATATATTTGTATTTTCTGTTCACATAGTGGTAAGCTTTGTCTCTCTGATGTTTGTGCTACTGTTCTTGTTGCTTAAATAAGCCGAAGATATTTCGCATGTTTTTAGGCGATACAAAACTTCCATTGTATGTATACCTAGGCATTCAAAACTATCATAGTAGGGATACCTAGATAAACTGATGCGAGTAACACAAAAGTTTTGTCAGATGTATAGTATTCACGCAAAAATCGCAGACGAAGCACATAGGCAACACATGAAGCGCATAGACAGAAAATAAAAAAGGACATAAATTTCTCAGATGGCACAGCTTGATGGATCCACGTGGATTAATAGATTATATATCTTGTATCATATAAATAAAGGCACACAACGTAGGATAGTATATTCTGAAGCTTTATGTTGAGAAAAAATGAGAAGCAAATCCCCATCCCCTTAATTAGAATATAAATATTGCTGAGCAACAACAAAATAGAGAAAAAACATGAAGAAAGGGGTAGATACAAACACACCTTAACATGGTTCTGCGACTGCATCATTGGACAACTCATCCAAAGGTCAATTGCTCAAGACGGGAAAGATCCAAAATCGTAAGTGAGGCCTTTTTCTTGCAGCTTATTCACCAGATTATTAAAATTAATTATTCGCATTATGTTTTAAAAAATAGGTTTTCTAAAAACAATTCTTATACTGATCGATAAAACCAGTTGTTTTAAGCTATTTGTTAAGTTTATTTTCTAAAAAATTTAACATTTTTACATAAAAGAAACTTTGTTGGATTCAACCAAAATATTTAACTTATCTCTATAATTAATTAAATAAATTATTGGTAATCTAAAATAAAACGAGGGTTGAGAAAGGATACATTTAGTCACTTTATCAAACACAGGCTCACACTGGTTGGTGAAAATAAATTCACCTTGGAACAGATTCACTCAGTTCAGCGGCAGTTTGAGCAGATGACCTGGCAGAAGGCCCTTATATCGTGTTTCTAGGGTCTTCGGTGCAAGAAAGATTTTACATGTAATGTAACATCACTCGTAAGCATACTTATAACTTCAATCTCGATAATATGAGAAAAGTGATAGTGACCTAGATCTTTTAAGATGTTCTCTAATTAATGTGACGATGACTATCTTTCTAACCTTTTGTACACTTAACAGAAGTAAATCGTAAAAAACCGGCCAATAAATTGTGTAAATTGACAAAGATTATCGTATCCCCGGGAATTAATATATGCCATGGTTGATATGGGGTGAAGACCGGCCTTAGCCAACGAGAGGTAGGGTTCGTGACTAGAATTAATGTTATTATTATTAGCGAACAACAAAATCACGTTCTACACTAGATTCTGTTATAGCTAGGACTACAGTGCTATCCGAATCAGGATCAACACATTAAATTTTGAGAAACAGGAAAGGGACCTTCAACTACATCCATCCGGCCGTGCCATTTTTGTCCCTTTACCAAAACTATTGAGGTAATGAACAATTAGCTTGGACTACAGTGCTCTCTGAATCGGAATAAACACATTAAACTTTGGAAAACCAGGAAAAGTGACCTTCAACTGCATCTATGGTGTCCTTGCCAATTAACCATAATTAATTGAGTTAATGTTGGACATCGTGGCACATAAATTATTTGCATTCACAGTGTACATAAAAGTGGGTATAGTAAGAAGTCTTACTAGTTAGTTTAGCATTGTGAAGGTCGGTAGTACAGTAGGTAGTAATTTCAACCAGCAATAATAGCACTACCTAGTAACAAGCACTTAAAAAATAAAATTCCATCTTCTCCCATCCTCTCTCTTTGCCACCCAACCATTGATCTAAATGTGGGCCTAGCTTACTCTTACACATTGTGAGACCTGGAAACAACTATAACCAAGTTTGTAGGTCTAGCCTTAATACCAGCCTTGTGAAAGTACATTGAGGATGCCATAACATTGTTGGACAAATTGACAGTCATAACTTTTGATTGATAGTTAAACTAGGAATATATATGTTTAGTGTCACGTGTATGTTATTGTTAGTTTTGTATTTGAAAACATTGTCATATTATTAGAGAAATTAATAGTCAATATAATATTATTGGATACCGTAAAAAATCTACTATTACTTACATATATACCGAGATGAACCAGGCAAAAACTCTATAATGAACTGATATGACTATGTAGCTATCTGTTAACATTTGGGTCTGAACCAGAACATATGTACTTGGACCAAGATGAGACACAGTGTTCCCTGTTATGTGCAAGTGCAATCTGAAATCTGAAGTGTGGGGCTGCTCAGGAATGGTGGACTTTGATGTCCCTGGGCTGTTTCGCCAGTGGTATTTATTTTGTCGTTTTCTTTTTACGCCCTGTGAGGGGTAATGGCGCTGTTTAAACCGGCATCGTATTACCGTTGTATTTAGAACAATAATTCCTCCAAAGTCTTAATGAAAATTAGGTTGGTCATTCTTTTGGTCAACCTGACACATTGTTGCACGCTGTGTGAATCCCATACTACCTATGCTAGGTAAAGAAAGAGTAAAAAAAGTTGTGGTTTCGATCTTTCTCCATTTTAATTTACTATTGTTCACTACCCAACTGATCGATGAAACTGTCTATAACTTTTTCAATCGAGTCTTGCAAAAAAGGAAATCTTACAAATATTACTCTTGCATGCAGTGTGCAAAACAGAACAAAGTTTACACAAAACATCGAGTCAACAATCTCAAAGACAGTTCAGAAGTCACAGAAGAAGTTCTGTTAACTGCTTTGAGGCGTGTTCTTAATCAATATTCTTCTATTCAAGCACAAGATGGGCATTGGCCTGGTGGTTACGGTGGGATTTTGTTCATTCTGCCTCTCATGGTATGGATTATTGATTTAATGGGAAATAGGTAGATGAAAATATGCAAAAAAGGAGATTAACTGCACACTATACTCTTATTTTACACAAATACTTGTATTTGCAACAATTAAACCAGGAAAATATTGTCATAAGTGCCGATGAATAGACCGTTAAAGTTTTAGTTTTCATCACCGAGGATAATTTGAAGTGATTTACAGTTAGTCAATTATATAGCTATTGTTTACTTGTTAACCAATATGAGTATTTCTTAAGAAAATACGATTTTCCAATTTTCCGACCAACTTATTTTGCCTATGATAAAAGAAAATAGTGCACTCCTGGTTCTTAGACACATGACATACTATATATGATTTATTTAGTTATAAAATAAACAAAATAATCAGCCATTATTTTGTGACCTTTCCTCTTACACAATTATTATTCTCTCCACAGATATTTGCTTTACATGTGACTCGGTCACTGAATTATGTTTTATCATCCGAACATATACGTGAGATACGTCGATACATTTACAACATTCAGGCATGTCATTTTTTTCTAATGATTCATTTCTACAAAGAATTTGATGTACAAATATTTCTAATTAATTATTACCAATTTTCTATAGAATGAAGATGGGGGTTGGAGTACACATACTTTGGGTCCAAGCTCCATGTTTGGCTCGTGTGTTAACTATGTTACCTTAAGGCTGTTGGGGGAGGTGCTCGATGAAGATAATTATGCATTATCCAAAGGGCGTGACTGGATTTTGTCTCATGGCAGTGCAAAAACAGCACCACAATGGGCAAAGTTATATCTCTCGGTATGCATTGTGATTAAACAAAATTAGGACAATGAAATTTAGTTTAACCTATCACAAAGAAAGTACAAAAGATTTTAACATTGACTAGTTACATAGGATCAAAAGAACTTATTAGTTTGATAATTTATTCATCGTTTTCTAGAATATAATATAGGAAAGTGTCACTTGTTAAGAAAATAGACCTATGCTAGTTATACCCTGTACCTCTTTCTATCATAAGCACCTTTTATTTTAGTAGGAAGCTAATGTAAGGCAATCTTTTATTTTTCATGTTTAACCAAGGTAATTGGCGTATATGATTGGTCAGGGAATAATCCAATTATTCCAGAATTATGGATGCTTCCACATTTTCTTCCGATTCATCCAGGTATATCTCCAGAGTACAACTTCACATTTGATTGTGAGAAATATAACTGAGCTTAATATTTCTAAACACTTTTTATATAATCGCAAATATATATGTCCATGTAAATGATGAATACTGTTAAAGTGTTTGGCAGTTCGAGGGACATCAGGATAGGATTAATCTATATCAGAGTCTCCATACCTCCATATCCCTTTTTGCTTTCAGCTACTATGGAACATGTGACTATCAACCTTGAACCAACCTTGATCACTAATTAGTTTCCACTCTAGTTTAGTCGTCCACATTGTTCATGTTGCAACTACCGATGATTATTGATTATACGGTAGTGGGAGGCTTGAAGGTATATTAGAATAAGATTTTTTTTATCAGAGTCCTAGGTTGTCTTCACACCTGTCACCTTGTAGTGTATAAATACTGCCTACTGAGGCTCACCAAATCCACACATACGAACATACCCAGTGCTTCTCCTCACTTTCCTATACGTTTTTTTACACTCAAACTGAATTAAAGTTTGTTGTTTCTAGGAAGATTTTGGTGCTTCTGCCGGATGGTCTATATGCCAATGTCTTATATTTATGCCAAAAGGTTTGTTGGGCCCATAACTCCAACTATACTGGCACTAAGAGATGAGCTCTACGATGTACCATATGATCAGATCAATTGGAACAATGCTCGCAGTTCTTGTTGCAAGGTTTGTTATCATGTTTCTACGCATTAAAACTATGGCACTACATCTAACTATATTCAAATTATTGCAAAATATGTAACCATGCACTGCTGGAGAAATCCACTATTGTTTCTGTTCGTAACCCCTTTAGTTCTGGTTCTCGAACCGGGACTACGAATCCGGGACTAAAGATCGCTATCTTTAGTCCCGGTTAAATAACCGGAACTAAAGATGCATCTTTAGTCCTGATTGATAATACCAATCGGGACTAAAGATTATGACGCCATGTGGATAGCTCCGCCATCTTTCACCAACCGAGACTAAAGGTTTTTTATATATTTTTTAATTTTTTCTGCTAGCTGATAGCTTGCTGCCTTTCAATTATATATATTATGCATACATATTTTACATACATATATATGCAACTTGCATATATATGTATAAATATATATTTTACACATATAAATGAACTTAATAAAGGAAATATATACATATATTACCAAAATAAGTACACATATGTACAATATCCACATATATTTCATATGTTATAAAAAAATTTTTACTTTGTGGATCCAGTGGTAAAGTTACTTAAACTAAAGTAGAACTCTCCCACGGAATCAATGACCTGCTCGTTTATAAATCCCATTAATACTTCTTGAGCAGCCTGTATGAAAGTCGCGTGAGAGAGATTGTCTCTTACTTGCATAAGATGTCATTAATTCGAAACAAGAAATAAATATATGAAATGAATAAGAAATCGAGACGTAATGTATGAATGGATGTTATACGTACATCTATATCGTCGAGACTATTAACTTCAGTAACAAAGCGATGAATGTAGTCGCAGACGTAGTATCTGCATAAGTTGGTCCCCTGCACCTGTTTTGCACACTAAAGGAGAAACGATGACAGATTGAATATACATTTTATATTTTGGAACAAATTAATGATTCAATACAACTTTGGAGCATGCATGTTACTCACTGGAAAGTTCATCGTCACAGAGAGTTTATCTTTCCAATTTTCGCGAACATTCACCCGAAGCTGTTCACATGCCCTACGTGCAGTTGAAAGTTAGCTAGTAATTATCCGAGAATCACATATATGCAATAGCAAGTAAGATGGCATTACCTGTTAAACAGTTCAAATATCTTTGAGTACGTGAACTCTGATTCATCCATTGAGTCAAAGACATCAATCCGCGAGTAATCCATGTCAATTACTAACAGAACCCAGTGGAATCTGCAAATTGGTTTAGATGACACATATGAAACTTTATGTATGCACGGGATTGAAATTGGTACGAAAGGAAGAAAAAACTTACGCAGTGTTGTAGGGCAGAAGGATAAACGGCCTGAAGTGGTACTGCACCAGCGCATTGTATATGTTATCTACTGTTGGATCAGGAAATTGATCAACCAATGCGCCGTTGATTTTCCATGGATCCATGAATCCATGTTTGGTACAGTCGTGCTTGTTGCAATATTGGATCGCCATTCTACAACGGTTAAAAAGAATTTTAGTCAGCTAAATATAAGGAGGTAAGAAATGGAATAACAGAACGATACTTACAGAACCCGCGTGGCTAAAAGTAAGATGTCGAGGGCATCAAGCTGGTACAGGTCGAATATGTCTTCAAATCGGATAAAGAAGTTGTCACCTCCATCGAAAAAAATAGTCCAGCAAATATCTGCCCGATACCATCTCTCCACCCTTGCTGGATTCTTGCATGTACCACTTGTGGAAGCGGTACATCTATATAGGTAGCTTTTTTACTTGATCCGGCTTTACAAGAGGCTTTCCAAGTTTGAACTTGTATTTCAGCGGAGCCTTCGCAAGGGGAGCATGGCCGGATAATTGATCCATTGAAATTCCAGCAGATTCCATAAATTGTCTTAACTCTGTTCTAACATTTGGAACTGTGCTGAACTCCAGAGGTTTCTGAGGTTGCATGCCGAGTTGGGGTACATCTCTGCTCGTTCTCTTCGCCTTGCCAGCAGCCTTTCGGATAGTCCTATCGTAGTCGGACTACGGTTGAGGTTGCGGTGTAGGCTGTGGCGTTAGGTACGTCTTCTTCAAGAAGTCCTTGCTCTCCTGGGGAATTTCAGGAGGCTTCTTAGGAGACTTCTTTTTGAAGTGGGCCTTGACTTCAGCTTCGACGGCCTCGCGCAGCTCCTCTGGAGTCATGTCGTACGCCATTTTCTTTGGGGCTGGTGGGAGCGGGTCAAGTTTAGGCCTCTTTCTTCTTGGTCCACTAGTTGACCTTGACCACGTGGCTCGAGCTATGCACTTAGGAGGCGGCGGAGGAGGCGAAGTAGGATGAGTTGCTGACCGTTCAGGAGTCGGTGCTCGTTGTGGCGACGGGGGAGGCTGTGAAGGCGGTGGAGTTGGAGACGACCGTTTAGGAATCGGTGCTCATAAAGGCGACGCAGGAGGCGGAGGAGGCGGAGGAGGCGAAGGAGGCTGAGGAGACGGTCCACGTGAAGGCGACGGCGGTGGAACGATAGGAGACGTTGTTCGTCCTGGGAATATGAGGAAGGGCTTCCTCCAAAGAAATATTCCGTGAGTTGTTTCTCCTAGCGTCATCTCCCCGTCTCCTCCGAGGATATCCAGCTCGAGATCTTTGTAGCCGCGTTCCACCTGTTCAACTTCCACTTTTGAGTACGCAGGTGGAACGGGCCTGTAGTGGTAGGTGTCGTCTCGTTCTACTGGAATCGCCATGCCCGACGCGACCTATTCGAGAAGATTGCTTCTTAGTTAGTAATGAACCTTGATTGTCAAGTTAATCAAGGAAATATAAAACATAAAAGTACGAACATACCTTTATTGTTATGTTCTTGAGCGGAATGTGCAGCTCACACGGTGTTTGCTGCGTGATATCATCCACGGGGCATGACAGACACGCTTGAGCTTGTGGGGCCAACTCGCCTTCATTTCCTGTTGACGCGCAGCTGCTGCGCTGCTGTTGTAGTTGAGCCGTTGTTGCTAGATCTGGCTGTTGCCTAACCCAGTGGCTCCGCTCCTCTGCCAACCTTTCGTTCAGCCTTTGGTCCACAATCTGATCAATTTGCGACAGTCGCATCTCCATTTCTACGAACCTCGCATCCGTCTCTCGCTTCGACCTCATGCGGCTCTTGTATGTGTTGACGTCCGCTTGAAACCCGTATTTCCAGGGAACGACGTCTTTTCCTCGCGTTCGTTCCGGATGCTCTTGGTTCTGGAGTGCGAGCATTAGCTCGTCCTTCTCTCTGTCGGGCCTGAACGAGCCCGAGGCAGAGGCCTCCAGTGCTTCCTTTAATCTTCGCCCGACATTTTTTTATTTCAGCGCCGAAGATAACTGATCCGTCTCCGGGATTAAGTGAACCGCTGTGAGCATATAACCAATGCTTTGATCGTTCGGGCCAATTGGTTGTGCCCGGAACAATACCTCGCGCTTCAAGGTCGGCTTCCATCTTCTCCCATTTCTGCATTCCCTTCTGATAGCCGGCCGACCCAAGCTTGTGATGGTATTTCTTCTTGGCTGCGTTGGCCTTGTTCTTTTCAATGAGCGCTCGCGCTTCTTCCCCAGTCTTGTGTTCTACAAAGGCTTCCCAGTGATCTCTGAGCTTTGGAAACCTGTCAAAGTCTGGGTTCTGGCCCTTCAGGATATATTTTTTGTGTAACTCTTTCTTATAGTTCCTGAAGAGCTTAGCCATCTTCTTTAACGTTCATTCCTTGACCCTTGCCTGTTCTGAGTCTGGGATGGTGAACATATGTAGCATTATCGTCCACAGCATCTCTTTCTCTGTGTCCGGGATATAGCTCTGCTCATCTCCTCCTTTGGTTGATCGCCTCCAGTTCGCAACGCTGATGGGCACGTGATCCCTCACCACCCATCTGATGTGTGCCACAAACCTCCTTGCGACGTCCACTGGGGCACTTAGTCGACCATCCGGTGCTACTGTTATTATGTGTCGACCCTCGATGCGCTTCCTGACACCGCGTTGCCCGCGTGCCCTCTTCTGTCCAACGGAGGAGAAGCCCTCATTCCCCTCCTCGTTCCCCTCCTTGTCCCCCCCTCATTCCCCTTCTCGTTGAGGTATTGATCTGGATCCTCGGTCCCCTCCTCAGTGTAAAACTGTGTGCTACCGCGTGCGATCTCATCAAGGAGAAACTGTTCATCGTCATGACCCGCCATTTGATTTTTGTGGGTTCGAGGACTTAATCAAAGAATTATGACAAGGAAAATTTTATTCGGTTAATACATGTATCAATTATTCAGGAAAATCATGTACGTCTACGTACAAAAAAAACATGGCATGTGCCGGACTACGTTCTGTATTTTCCTTCTTCTTCTCTTTTGTTTCTCTTTGCTAGAACACGACCGACTGGCCGAACGAACGAACGAACGACCGACCGACCGAACGAACGAACGAATGATCGTTCGTTCTATCGTTCACGTCCGTTCGTTCGTTCACGTCCGTTCTATCGTTCGTTCACGTCCGTTCGTTCGGACCCTAAACCCTAACCCTAACCTAAACCCCAAATCCTAAACCCTAACCCCAAAACCGTAAAGCGACCGAACGAACGAAACTATCGTTTGTTCGTTTACGTCCGTTCGTTCTATCGTCATTCACGTCCGTGGGTACGATCATCTGGAGGAGAGGAGAGAAAGAGAGGAGGATGACGTGATAGGAAGTGGAGAGGAGAGGAAAGGAGAAAAAGAGAGGACGTTACATGCCTATGTACGTTGTAACGACCGAACGAAACTCGTTCGTTCGTTCGTTCGTCCGTCCGTCCGTTCGTTCGTCCACGTCTGTTCATTCGTTTTATCATTCTCGTTCGTTCGAAAATACAAAATTCACAAGTCACATTCACATTCAAATTTAAATCTATTCATGCATTCAAATTTAAAATACACATTCAAAATTCAAAATTCACAATATCTTCATGCATTCAAATTTAAATAAAAAGTCCATTAATACATAAAAGTCCATAAAGTTCATTTACACATATATAAACATACAAAATTTGATATACACATAAACTTAAATTCCATATACAAAATTTGACATATTAATCAAAAATTTGCAAAATTATAACATATATAAAATTATAGATGGAGGTAGAGGGGAGAGGGTGGCGGCGGCCGGCCAGGGAGGCAGCGGCGGCGACGACGGCGTGTGGGAAGGGTAGGGGCGGCGGCGGCGGGTCTGGGAGGCACAGTGGCGGCGGCGGGCCTAGGAGGCACAGCGGCGGTGTGTGGGGAAGGGCGGTGGCGGCGGCGTGGGCGTGCAAGGCGTGCGGCGTGCGGTGGCGTGCGGCGGCGTGCATGCGGCGGCGACGGCGATGGCGATGCCTCCGCGGCTGAAAAACCCGAAAACCCTAAACCCTAACATATCATCACTCATAAGGGTGAAAAAGAGGGCGCGGCGACAGCGGCTAACCTGCGGCGACCACGGCAATGGCGACACGACAGCCTTCGGCTTCCGGCCTGCGGCGACGAAGACGGCGCTGAAGACGGCGGTGCGGCGGGGTCCTAGGGCGGCGACGGAACGAAGATGAAGACGAAGTGCTTGGATCCCCCGTGGCCCCTGCTATATATAGATATCAGACTCTTTTGTCCCGGTTGAAGCCATGAACCGGGATTAAAGATACATTAGTCCCGGTTGATGGCTTCAACCGGGACAAAAGATATCTCTTTAGTACTGGTTGGAGTCACCAACCAAGACTAAAGATGGTGGGGCAGCCACGTGGCCCAGGTAGGTGGGCATCTTTAGTCCGGGTTTAAGCCATCAACCAGGACTAAAGATGTTTTCCCGCTCATCCAAATTTATGTTTAGTCCCGGTTTATGTTAAAAACCGGGATTAAATATTTCAATAGTGCCCTATTATAATGTATTTTAAATTATAATAGTCATATTCAAAACTATTTTAAATTTAAATAATAATATATAATTAACATATGGTCTATTTGAAAAATATTATAAATTTAAATAATAACATATAATTAACATTTGTCATATTCAAAACTATTTTAAACTTAAATAATAATATATAATTAACATATGGCCTATTTAAAAAATATTATGAATTTAAATAATAACATATAATTAATCTTTGTCATATTAAAAACTATTTTAAATTTAAATAATAATATATAATTAACATATGGCAAAATTCTAACAATCATATGTCCTATTTTAAATATGACAAATTTATAATAATTTATAATAACTTCTTATCCTTCATGCTTATTATTCCATTTATATTCGAGGAGTATCCAGACGGTACCTTGATGCTCTCCAAGCATTCAAACATTATTTCCTTTTCTACCTTGCTTAGAGTGTAGCTGGCTGGACTTAGGTATTGGACTCCTTTCTCCTTTGGTTGCGGGTGAAGGCCATCACGTTATGCCATATGTTTCAATTACATGCCTCAAGTGTATCTTTTGATTTTCCATATACACCTAGAAAGCCCAGCAGGTTTACGCAAAGGTTCTTAGTGAGATGCATCACGTCGATTGCTTGGCGGACGTCCAAGACTTCTCAGTAGGACAACTCCCAAAAATTTGGCTTCTTCTTCCACATCACCGCGTGACCACCTTCACTTGCTATAGGTTGGTTGCTGGGTCCCTTTCCAAATACTACTTTGAGGTCTTTCACCATGGCAAACACGACCTTTCCGTTGCGATACTTTGGCTTAATACAATGGTCTGCCGTTTAATCAAAATGTTTGTCTCTTCTCCGGACAGGGTGGCTTGCAATAAGAAAGCTATGATGGTCCATGTATACTACCTTCTTACAGTGTTTCAGGTACGTACACTCGGTCTCATCCATACAGTGGGTGCAAGTGTTGTACCCCTTGTTTGACTGTCCGGATAGGTTGCCAAGTGCATGCCAATCGTTGATGGTAACAAACAGCAACCCTCATAGGTTAAACTGCTCCTCTTTATACTCATCCCACACAGAAACACCTTCTTTCTTGCACAGCAGTTTTAGATTTTTGATCAGCGGACTCAGGTACACATCGATGTTGTTACTAGGTTGCTTCGCGCCTTGAATAATAACCGGCATCTGAATGTACTTCCGCTTCATGCATAGCCAAGGCGGGAGGTTGTAGATACACATCATTACAGGCCAAGAGCTATGCCCGCTGCTCATCTCTCCAAAAGGATTCATGCCGTCCGTGCTTAAGCCGAACTTTAGGTTTCTTGCATCCTTGCCGAAGTCTTTAAATGTTCTATCGATATTTCGCCACTATGACCCATCAGCGGGATGTCTCAGCATGACGTCTTGTAGGTGTTCTTCCGCATGCCAGCGCATCATCTTTGCATGCTCCTTGTGCCTGACTAGACGCTTCAACTGTGGTATTATAGAAAAATACCACATCACCTTAGCAGGAACCCTTTTCTTCGAAGGAAGTCCATCAACTTCGCCTGGATCATCTCGTCTGATCTTGTATTGAAGTGCTTTACAAACCGGACATGCTTCTAGGTTCTCGTACTCCTCACCGCGGTAGAGGATACAATCGTTAGGACATGTGTGTATCTTCTGTACCTTCAGTCCTAGAGGGCAGACTAACTTCTTACCCTCGTACGTTGATTTCGACAATTCATTTCCCTCTGGAAGAATGTTCTTCACGAGTTTTAGTAACTCGCCAAATGCCTTGTCACTGACACCATTTTTGGCCTTCCATTTCAAGAATTCCAGCGTGGTACCCAACTTTTTGTGCCCCTGTTCACAGCCTTAGTACAAGGACGTTTTGTAGTCCGCTAACATGCGCTCCAATTTCTGTACCTCCTTTTCACCTTTGGAGTCTCCTTGTACGTCGCACAACATCTGACCAAGGTTATCGGAACCATCGTTTTCTTCAGCATCCCCGCCCGCCTCGCCTGCTGTATTCTCTTCAAACCCACCGTATTGACCACAGTCCGGAATGTTGTCGTCGTCTTCTTCATCTTCTTCAATTGCAACCCCCACCTCTCCGTGCGATGTCCAGCAATTGTAGTGAGGCATGAATCCCGACTAAAACAAGTGGACATGAATAATTCTTGATGTAGAATACTTCTTCTCATTTTTGCACTTTTTGCATGGACAACGTATGAAACCCTTCTGCTTGTTAGCATCGGCCACACTCAAAAAATAATGCACGTCTTGAATAAACTCTGTCGACCATCGATCCGCGTTGTACGTCCATTGCCGATCCATCTACATGGAATGCACAAAAATCGTAATAAAAATCCATGAAATTCAAACCATTTAAATATTATTACAATAATTATATATACATGTAATCAGACAATAATTATATACTAATACAACATATGTAATATATTATTCTAAAAAAATTAGAATTATTTTTAAAAGGTCATTTAAAGTGGTAACATAAAATTAATTAATTATTTTAAAATTTCTTTTTAATGTACATAGTGTACATTAAATTTTTCTAATCTACTATCAAATTTTCTATATTTTTCCTTTGTCATCTATTTTATAACTTTTTGTCCAAAAGTTTCTCTCTCATTATTTTTCATAAATATTTTTGAGATAAAATTGTATGTAATAAATTCCTATAAATGTAACGTGCTAAGCATACTTTTCTTCCTCTTTATTTTCCCAAACATTTTTCTCAATAGAATGTATTGTGCTTAGTAAAATAATTAGTCCAAACAAATTTTCTCTCTCGTTTGCATAAAAATCTAGAGATGAAAATGTCTAGAAAACAACCATAAAAAGCGAAGTGCTAAGCATAGATCATAAGAGAAAGAAGTTGCTAACCTTGTAGATAGCAAATATTTTTGTATTATCACCAAAACAAAATCATTAAAAATTTTGACAGCACCTCCCCTTTAGAGCAAAAGTTTGAAGACAAGTGAAGCTGGCTCGGGCTGGAGGAGGAAGAAGGAGTATAAAAAGGAACCCATCTTTAGCCCCAATTGGTGTTACCAACCGATACTAAAGATCAAAATGATCTTTTGTCCCGGTTGGTAACACCAACCAGAACAAAAAATAGCATCTTTAGTCCCGGTTGGTGTTACCAACCGAGACTAAAGACCCGAGGCACCCTGACAGGTTCTGACAGGATTTGAATCGGGACTAAAGACGGTTCATGACACGAATCGGGATTAAAGTTCCTAGAGAGCCGTTGCCTTTTTAAACCGAAACTAAATATATTTTGTAGTCCCGGGTACAACTCTAATCGGGATTATTGTGGTTTTTGCCGCTTCGACCAAAGATGGTTTCTCTAGTAATGATGGTTTAGTGGCATTTTAATATCGTGTGAATTTTCTAATATTTCAGTTCATGTAATTTTGAATGTACTTTCATTATTTCTTTTTATAATCTAAAACTTTAGAAGGCATTAATTTTTTATACCACAATAACATGCATGTATAAGCCATATGGCACATTTCTATTGAAAATGCAACGGCAAATTGACCCTTACGCTGTAGTTGCGTTCATGTCACTGCCTAGCTACCTTGAAGTTTTTGCAATTCCATATGATCAAATAAAAAACACTTAGGAAAAGTGATGTCATCATACACTGGTCATTTAGTAGAAAAATATGGGGTCCACATTCCTACAAACACACGGTATAAAATGCTAGAAATCAAGGACAGCAATGTGTTTGTTCAAATGAATAGACAGATAATAGTGACAGCATTTGATGACAAGACAATTCCGCAGATTTTTCGGTATATATGATCACTAGTCCAGATGCCCTGATTTTTTTTCTAATCTACTGTAGAAAAATAATATTAGTGGTTCGAAAGATCCTAGAGAATGACGGCAGTTTGTTTGGATGTAGAAAGGTTTCCTTTTGATGTCAGGCCCTTGATTTGTAAATTAATATTGTAAAGCTTCTTTCCCTTTTTTATTACCAAATTCTTATGTATATTATATTGGTGGATTAATACGTCCTTGCAAGTACTAGCTGATGAATTAGCTAGTTTTATATCTATAAGTAGAGACAAAAGAGAATTGATCAGTTGTTGATGATATAAGCATGATTATCGATAACTTACTATATATGTAGCTAGTTTGCATAAATTTTACTCTACTACCGACAATTATCATATTAAAATAATCATTAGCCTCATTTTCACTACAGGATGACATTATTTATCCTCCTTCATGGTTTCAAAATGTTGCTATGGCTTCTCTGCATAAGTTTGTGGAACCACTATTTAATATGTGGCCAGTGAACAAGCTAAGACAGAGAGCTTTGACCAACCTCATGTATCATATCCACTACGAAGATGAAAACAGCAATTATGTGGGTTTATGCCCTATCAACAAGGTAATGCTCCATTGGCCATTGAAGCTAAACTTATATTTCCATTCTAAATTTCATTGTTTACAAATGACAAAACTGCAGTCCATTGATACGTCCGTAGTTAGCTTATTAATTTCATCTATTTGTTCTTATATCTGTTCCTTGCATTTTACCTCTGTAATGAGCTAAAGGGGTTGATTATTTCGTAACTAACTCTTGCAATTTAATAACCCAAGCACAAAGCTATGTCTATAATGCTACTGTGCAGAAGATGTTAAAATATTTAACCATCAACCTGGATTTAACATATTAAATCAACAACTATAATATACCTAGTTCAACAAAAAGAACATCAACCACATATCCAGCCCGAATGGTGTGTTTTATGCCTGTTTTCCCATGTATGATACCATAATGGTTACCAAAAATATCAATGCAGTCAAGTGTATGCCCAAGACTCAACAGTTTAGCCAAGAATCGTGTTCTATCACAACTGAAAGGTCAAAAAAAGCTCTTTACAATTTTAAGACACTACGATTATGATTTTACTGCGAGAATCTTTAAAACAAAGAAAATAATGTTGTTGTCAAATCTAATAAAACCAGTCATATATTTGGCTTTAATGACCACAATCTCTCGTCTGTTCTATGAATAATTTAACATCTAAAGCAGATGCTTGGCCTCCTTCGTCCATCCTTGCTACCTTAAATAACAAGATGGTTAATCGGATTGGTTAGTAACCTTAAAATAAAAAGGCAGAGAGGCCTCCTTCCTCCTCCATTGTTCCGTTCCTGCTGAAGCACAGGGGATGATGCACAGGCATCCGGTCATGCCAAGAGATAGCGAGGAATAACAAAGTGGCGCTAGTTCTTGGCCCTTTGGTTTTTAAGGTAGAACGGCAGTGAGAACTGAGAAGTTCCAAATGGTCCCTTCCGAGAGATCGTGCTCTCTTTGCTTTTTGATTCAATCCCAGGTCCCAGCCATCCTTTCAGAAAAGTCTATAATTTCTAGTTCCAAATTTTAATTTGTGCAAAGGAATATAAAAAATGGATACCAGTTTAAAATCCAGAAATGTATACTGGTGCACAATCTCTTTGCCAGTCTTCGATTGGAGACATGGGAAAAATCACATTTTAGCCCCTCTATAATGTTTTAGTTATTACAAATATATAAATATAAAATAAACAAGGAGGACTCAAATCAAGAAAAATAATAAATCATAGGTCCAGCCCAACAACCTGCAAAACCATTGACAACCACTACCACCACAAGAAAAAAAGATTAGGGTGATTCGCAACTGGCATCTACGGTGGTGGTTTTTGAATGACCACTAGCAAAGAGCCATTTATATCATTATTGGTGGCAGTTTGTGGTTTACCATCTACTATAATAGCATTTTATGATTTTTTTCGTCATCTTTTTTATGATTTTGTCCTCGCTTTCTATAAAAAGGGTTGATTTTGTGAGTATGTTTTAAACGAGTTAGCTTGAGTCTATTCAAACTAGGCAAGTGGCACTGAAAAAATTACAACACAACACATGCTAAACAGACCTTCATTCATGGGCTTACTTATTATAATTTTGCTCTCCACTTAATGGCTGACTATCCTTCAAAAAATAGGCCAAATACTCAATTTCCACGTAGTAATCTGGTACATGCACGACCTTGCCATGTGGCATCCCTTTGACCGGATGCACACATACCCATTCATCAAAGTTTTATACTTTTTCACCATCACTAACATCTTGGCATTATGCAAGCACTTGGACAGACCTACTCATGGATAGGACCGAACAAAATTTTCATTGCCTTTTCATATAAAAATTTTAACGCAAAGGCTCCATGTGGTTAAATTGTGTGGGTCATAAGGTGAGACCAACCTATCTAAACTCTCTACGTGCCTAGGACTAATAATCCACTGCAGCCAAATGCATATTCGCAATACATTGCCTCCTCTGGTACCTGGGTATCACAAATATCATCTTTCTCTGTCAAATATGCTCATGATGCAAAACTTTCACAGCATCACGCATCATCATTTGTGTTTTTCATACTGCTAGCTAGTATATTCAACAAAAAGCTAAAACAATGAGAGCTAATGTTGAATAGACAGTCCATTCTTCTTGATAGGTTTTATTAGTTTATTAATGAGTTACCACATCTAAATTGACTTTCAAGTATATATCTTAGATTTACTGCTCAAGTGATTTGAAATGAACTGTTTTACATTGTTGTGTTGTGTTGTCTTGTTGTTAGGTATTAAATATGATTTGCTGCTGGATAGAAAATCCAAATTCCGATGCATTCAGACAACACCTTCCAAGGATTAACGATTTTCTGTGGATTGCAGAAGATGGAATGAAGTCAAAGGTTAAACTTATCCATGTTTTATGCTATAAAATTTGATCATCTACAATGTTTTGTATTATATGCTTAGTACAAAACAATCCTGGCCATTAATTTGTTACTTCATATATATCCGGTTTTACTTCATAGAACCTGCACAATACATGTGTTTGGCTTGCTGTGAAGCACAACAACTTTTATAGACCTACAATACTACTGAGCAACAAAGAAAACTCACTCTAGGAAAAACAGGCAAGAGAAGAGTATAGCCATGTTTTTGGTGGGTCCACAGGGGATCAACTAACCCTGGCCCAATTAAGTCAATCAAGTTGAATGGGTGATGGTTTGGAACAATAGAAATCATAAATATTATAACTAATATTTTAATCCTATGTATTGAATTTTCCACTAAACGTTTGTGATTGCAATTATTCCGAATCACTAAACAACTAATTTGTGATGGTCTACTGTGACTACTGTCACGAGATATCCTTTGAGACTGTTTTCGCACGGCCATTACAAAAATTACGGGGCAGTCACCAATTGTCTAGAAATATGTGTTGTTTGTTTTTAAAATATGGTTTCCTAATATGCAATAAATGTGATATTTCTTTATGTTGTTCTATTCAAACCAGGTGTATGTTGGTTGCCAGTCCTGGGACACTGCACTTACAGTTCAGGCCTATTGCTCAACGGGACTTACCCAAGAGTTTGGTGCAACTATTAAGAAAGCTCATGATTTTATAAAGAATGCACAGGTTTGTTGAATGTTATACTTTTAGACACATACATTAATGTAATGCAAAAGTTTAACAATATTGTTTTTTTCTTAAAGGTTACTAAGAATTGTCCTAGTTACAAAACATTTTACCGTGAAAGGTCAAAAGGTTCATGGACCTTATCAAATGGAGAAAATGGATGGTCTATTGCCGATACTACTGCAGAATGCCTTAAGGTGTTTCATATTATCTTTGGCTCCCATTGGTTACATTGTATTTCATCATTCATCTAAAGTAGTTTTTTTTAAACTTGGTTCATTAATTCACACGCATGGTCATCCAAACCTTGCATACTAATTAGATAGCTAGTATTGAATAGATAATATGTATACTAAGACAAGCATGCATATACACTATGTGAAAATAGGCTATTCCAAATTTTGTTAACTAAGACACCATTTTCGCTCATTCACAGCCACCTGTATTGACCACTCCCCAATGTGAGGCCGCTTGCGTTCCACTAGTTGTACATTGCCAATGACACCTGTGGAGGTGGCATGGTGCATCGTATGAGCTGGTCTATCCACAGGTAGTGGCCGCTACGTTTGGAGTAGTTGATATAAATGGTCTAGCGGAGTTCATGATCTAGTGGTGAAGAGGAGGTGGTAATGAGCATTGGCGAAAAACATGGCTAACTCAAATGTCCTACACGTGTTCCGGAGGGTGGGTATAGGGGGGCATTAGATTATGAACTAACAACCACGACCAATGGTAAGGTGGTGCATGCTATGAGAACATATGATGAATACGTGGAAGACATTCCCATTTGTTTATTGTTCACTCGATGTACGATTCGTGTTGGTATAGATTAGATTGGATTTTAAGTTACTTTTGTAGCTAGCTAAATACATGTGCTTTCTTACAGATAAAAACAAATTATACACTTTTTTGCATGATAAACTTGTATTCTAGAGATGAAAATACTATTTTGTTACGAGATGAGAAATCGGTAAGGGTTGGTAGAGTGGTGGCAGATTTAATGTCACCCCAATTGCCTTCTTTTAAAGTAGTATAGATGACAGAGATAAAATAGTATAGATGATAGAGATAAGTTCCTAACTTATTTAAGGGTCACTTATTTATAATGATGGGGTTGTATCTCTATTCATTAAGGGACTACCTAAAAAAATGGTTGCATGTTTTGGGTGAAATACTTTTAAATGTAAATATAGTGTAAGTACGATACAACTTACATGTAAAGGTTATAGTTACATTGTAACTCCTAAGAACTGTGTATCGTGGTGGTTAAGAAGTGCATCGTGTGCCCCCAGGTCACGGGTTCAAAATATGTGCACCACGGGTGGTGCAGTTGATTTTTTGGGTTAATCCATCTTGTGCATGAATCCTAAAGTGAATCCGATGGTTCAAAAATCGAAAGTTTTGCCCTTACTTTTCTGTCTCAAGTAGTATAGCAAATCGGTTCATTAATCAATGAAAGAGAATCAATCTAGTATCTTCCCTTCCTAGTCTAAGTAGTCCTACCTAGGGGTGGACAGGAAGCTCGTGGCTCGTTAGCTCGCTCGGTTCGTGACAGGCTCGACTCGACTCGTTTTAATTTTCTAACGAGCCGAGCTGGCTTTAAAGCTCGTTAGACATAACGAGCTGGCTCGAGCTAGCTCACAAGCCACTCGCGAGCCTAAACGAGCCGAGCACTTGGGCTGAGCCGAGCCAAACCTGTCATGGGCTGAGCCGAGCCTGTCACGAGTCGAGCCGAGCGAGCTAATAAGCTACGAGCTTCCTGTCCATCCCTAATAGTACATGAGGAGCCATGAACATGTATGATGTATATATAATAGTTTTATTTTATGGTGTATGGTGTAGCAAATGTAAGATAACCGAGTCGACTTAGCAAACTTAGCCGACTTAGCTGAGCCGACTTGCAGTAGAATCATGTGACGAGCCGGCTCACGAGCCTAACGAGCCGGCTCGAGCTTCAAAACGAACCGAGCCGAGCTAGGTTTCTAACTCGTTAGGATAATGAGCCGAGCCGAGCCGAGCCGGCTCGTTATCCACTCCTAATCCTACCGCATGTCTTGTAGCTAACGCAGCAGACTGTTACCTAACAGCGTTTACCCATCATGATCATTCACTGTGATATTGGGAGGAACCTTTTTGTGATGATCTTAATGGCCAAGAAGAAGTGAAGAGAGCTAGCATTGACTCGGTGTGCGGCTAAGGTGGAGCTGATGCCAGCATTACCGTGGCGGAGGAAGCAGCTGGTGTACAGGAGAGGAAAGAGAGGGAGCTTTGGTGAGGACACCCTATAAAGACCAGAACAGAATTAGCCCAAGATGAATAGTGATTATTTGATTTTTTTGGGAGGATCTTGATGGGCTTCGATAGAATTCGAGTGTACAGTCAAGAATGGATGAAAGAAAAAAAAGAAGGGAGGAGAGGAAAGATCTCCACTCACCAAAAATAAAAAAAGGAACAATATCTTAAAAATATTTACTTTAAAAATGTTCCCAAATGTTATGACATTACAAGGAATTGTGGATATCTGAACATATATATACAACACTAATCTACATTAATGAATGAGATAAAAAATGATGGGAGAAGAAGAGGAAGCATCACCAAACTCGAAATAACGTAGAACAGTAGCCTTTAAATATTTTCATTAAAACAATTTTCCAAGTTTTAGGATGTTACTAGCCAATGTCATGGATGTATGAACATAGATATACCATACTGATATATATTTTTGGATTTTTTATTTCTTTAGGCGGTATTGTTGTTATCAAAGATTTCATCAGATCATGTAGGAGATCCAATAAAAGAAGAAAGGTTGTATGATGCTGTTGACTGCCTACTTTCATTTGTGGTATGGATATACATAAAATTATATTGTGCATGGATTTCTAGTATAGCATTAGTAATATTAGTAATATTTAATGCTTGTATTTTGTAAGATTTGAATTCAATTACTGAACTCAACAAAATTAGAACAATGAAGAGCATAGTTTGATGATTCCATTTCTTAATTTCGATCGACCTTCAAATTCATGATTAAATAATCTGTATTTTAGTTACTTTTAAGTTAAAAAAAGGAGACTGACGCAACTATTTTGTATATTCTTTTGAAGAACAAGGATGGTACTTTGTCCTCAGCAGAATGTAACAGGACAACTCCATGGGTGGAGGTGAGTGTATTATTGGGTTATTGTTGTTCTGCATTCAACTAGCAACGTTAGATGTCCTTGCAATCTTCTTTCAGACGGTAACTTGAATGTAGCACACATTTACCATGGGTGTGCTCACATAAACAAATACGTAAAGGGTATTTTCATTTCATCGGTATTTTTTGGTTGACCAAGAATTACTTGGGCTTTTCTTTATACCAGGGAGAAAAAAGTCCATAACTCCCAAGCATGCCGTAAGTGTACAAATCTAAAATTCTCCAATCCAAACACACAAATACAGTCTAAGGTTCATGACAAGTAGGACTGAAATAGCCGAGGTGAAGTCCTACACGACACAATGAGTCACGCAAAATCAGATTCTTTTGGTGCCTTGCTACACCAAGAAAGAATGCCAATGTTCCTCCGGTTCCGTTTAATTATGAAGCCTATAGTGCAGGAAGAAATAATACGCCTTCAGTCTTTGATTGAACACGCACATTGGTTTCAATTTTCAATCAAATGTCAGTCGGCCACAGAGAGAGGATTAGGGGAAAGAAGTTGAAATTATATACCACCTGGGAAGGTGGTCGGTTGCCACCGACGCAAATCTCGCAACAAGTACGCTCGGGCTTTTGCTTGGTTAATCCGCTCCCACCAACGCCCAATCCCTTTGCCCTCTTGCCGTCGCCGGCAGATCAGAAGGAGGCATCACCTTTGCCGCCGACAGATCTAGGGAGGACACGGAGGCACTTGACGAGAGATTGCGGTACTGTGGTGTACTATGGCCTCTTGGGTCTCTGGGCTTGAATTGTTTTTATTTTGGTTTTATTAATGTTTATTAACTTTAATTTTAAAAAGATAAAAGTGTTAAGGATGGTCCAAAGTGTCCCAAAGACAAAATTAATTATTTGATTTAAAATAAAACTATAAATTAAAGGATGATACACAACAAAACATCGGTAATAAAAGGTGACAAAGAGGGAAATTTACTCTTTCAAAAATAAACCATTTAATGTTGCAATGTTATTTTTAATGATAAACCCTGGTCTGTTGCCACACTGTTAACTACCACTAGGGGTGGGCATTCGGTAAAAATCGAAGGTCTGGTTCGGTTTTTTTCCTACGTAAAGTTCGGTTTCACACGAAGTAACAACCGATCAGTTCTCCTAAATACTGGAAACCGTAATATTCGGGTTTGGTTTTTGGTTTTTATCAAAAAACTGAACAAGCAGAGCAGAGAGGCGGCCGACGGCTGGCTGGGGCGAGTCGGCGAGCCAGGCGGAGGCGGCGCGGCGGCGGGCCGGAAAGGAGGCCAGCGGCGGGTTGGGGCAAAGGCGACGCGGCCTGGAGGGCGGGGCCGTCCTTGGTGCGGCGGTGGGAGGCACCGCTGAAGCCGGTGGTCACGCATTAAATGTCACGATCGTGGACGATGCAATTGAGGATCCACTCGCTGCTGGCCTTGATGCGGGGCGGGCCTCCTCGTTGAGCTGGACGGCGACGTCGGCGGCGTCCTTGGCCTAGGCGACGGCGGCTACCTAGCCGACGCGGAGGGTGGCGCCATGGATCTTGATGGCCGCGTGGAGGGGGGCCGGGCTGGCCGGCGGCGGCGTGGCGTGGAGAGGGGCTGGGCCGGCCGACGGCGGCGCGGCGTGGATGTGGAGGTGGCGCAGACGCGGAGGTGGCCTGCGGCGGTGCACGCGTGACGGGCGAGAGGAGGAGGAGATAGTAGGAAGAGGAAGAACAGAAGAGGAAGGAGGAAGAGGAGGAGCAAGTGGGCGGACATTGGAGGAGATGAGCCTGAACCAAGGAGAGAAGAGGAGAAAGAAGGTGATTGAGGAGAGCTGCATGTTCGCTCGCACGACGGGTGAGATGGACGGGTTCGGTTTTTGGTTTTTTTTGGTTTTCATACATAAAAACCGGAATCATACCGAATTACTCAGTTTATACAACACCACGAACCAAAACCAAAAGGAAAAATCAAAAAGCCGCAAATTTCGGTTTGGCTCGGTGCGGTTCATTTTTTTCGATTTTTGGTTTAAAAGTGTCCAGCCCTAACTACCACGAGAGTGGTGTGGCATGCCATGATTTTTTTACCGGCATGATAACGTTGTCCTACTGGAAATAAATTTTACAGGGTTTTCATAAGTGATCTAAAATTTAGATCATAATTTTAGATCGGGGCCATCGATATAATTTTTTTAACAGAACACGCAAGAGGAGGCCCCACTGTTGTGATATTTTTTATTAATAACATAGAACAAAAGAGCTAGAATACATTATCCGGATTTTCACTACATCTTGACCTCTCATTAAGTCTACATAACAACAAAAGGAGATCACCTTAAAAATTTGCCTCAAAAAAGAAAGAGAAGGTATCTTTTTATAAGAAAACAATCCATTTCTTTGCTTCCAACACTACTGAAGAAACCATCTTTGGCTGAAGAGTCAAAATCCATAATAGTCCCGGTTTTAATAAAAACCAAGAAAAAATATTTTTAGTCCCGGTTAAATCTTTAATTTCGGTTGATGTTACCAACCAGGACAATAGTTTATTTTTAGTCTCGGTTCAAAAAAATTTGCAGCTCGTACGAGATTCATATTATTTTTAGTCCCGGTTGGTGTTACCAACCGGGACTAAAAATCAACATTCGTCCCGATTGTTTATCTCAACCAGGACGAGAGAAAAAATGGATCTTATCTTCTCGTATCCCACGTGCGAACAACTGCCTTATTAATTTCTCTTCTCTCCCTCCCTTGCGCAAGCAACAATTAGTACTCCCTCTCTCCCGCAAGCTGCAAGCTAACTTCCTCCCTCTTCCTCTCCCTCTCCCTCTCGCTCTCTCTCCCGCATGGAGGTCGACGGCGAGTGGCAGGCCGGGGTGGTGCGAGCGGCGGGTGGCGGCCTCCCCTCGGCCAGCGTCCCCTCCACGGTGGCGGTGGTCTCGGTGCTCCCCTTCGCCGGATCCGGCGTTGTGAATTTTTTTAAAAAAAATTGTGATGTTCATCTGTGATGTTTTGTGAATTTTATGATGTATATGTGAAATTTGTGATGTGAATCTATGATGTTTTGTGAATTTTGTGATGTATATGTCAATTTAGTGATGTTTTGTGATGCGAATTTCTGATGTGGAGGTGATTTTGGGACATTCGATATGTGATTGATATGTGATTTTGATTTGGGTAAAAAAACAATGAAAAAAAATAAAAAATAGGTTTGGGATGTTGTTAGGGTGTTGTATCTTTAGTCCCGGTTGGTGTTACCAAACGAGACTAAAGATTTATTTTTTGTCCTGATTATTTTACCCGGGACTAAAGTTAGCATTTTTAGTCCCGCTTTCATAGTCCCGGTTTAAAAACCGGGACAAAAAGGGGTTATAAACCGGGAGAATTGTGCCTTTGTCCAGTAGTGCAAATATTCCAAGCTACCAATAATATTTTTTTCCATGAAACCATCCCAATAAAATTGGGAAAAAAATTAACCTCTAGTCCAAGAGTATCTCTATTTTCTTGGTTCCAAAAACTTTGAAACATGCCACTTCAACTTTTCCTAGACGATCTCTTCTGTCACGCAATTGGGAGCATCGCAAAGTGCCCAAATTCTAGTTCATGAGGGCACCGAGATTGGACATAATGAAAAAACATTGGAGGGCCTTAAGGAACCAGTTAGAGACGTTGTTTTCTTATTTAATTTTTAACAAAGTAAAACTTTGAATCATCTTTTGTTATCGATGTTTTATTTTGAAACACACTTTGACCTATGTTCTCATTTGGATTGGGTAATTTTAGTTACCTTTGTTCCTCTTAAGACCACTTCAACTCTCTTCTCAAGCATATAAATGATTTTGAATATGTCGGCTTCTACTCGTCAGCGAATACCCATAGCTATATTTAGACTATTGCTTTGATATATGACAAGTTGATGTATATGGATAAAATAGTTAAGAGTGGTCAAAGAACCATAAATGTAAATTTACCCTGTTCAAAGTAAAAACATTTATTGGAAGATGGTTTAAAGTAAAACAATGATAATAAAAGGGGGCTCAAAGTAAAATTTACTCATTCTAAAATTTAGCTTTAAGGAACATATCTAAGTCACTTTTGAAGATGATTTTAGGAGAGCTTTTAAAAAAATATCAATGTCTGCTCAAGAAACATACAGTTGACATTCAAGGGTGAACCCAGCCTAGGGCGAAGGCCCATGCCAACCTATTACATTTTGCATCAAACTATAATTTATGTGTAAATCTATATGCATTCACAGGCCTTAGCCGTGGCCCAGGTGACTCAAGGCATGGGTCCGCCCCTGCTGACATTCGCTCAATTTATATGAGAACTATGTTTTTAAATTGTTTTTTCTTGGTCCTATGCTTTTTTTCAATTAATACACATGAATACATATGCACATACACCACTACTTGTGCACCCCACTCTCACACATGATCAAAGAGAGAGAACAATGGCATATCATCAGCCTAACTAAAATCAAATCACTAGCCTCACTAAAATCTCAATAAAAAGAAACCAGCATGTATTATAATTTGTGAGAACTAGTATTTAAGTCCAGATGAATGGAAATCATGTGCACACGATTCCACCACTACATTTTTCCCAAAAGTTTTATATTGTGAACAATCCAACAAATCTTTCTGAGAATTTCATCACAACGAGAAGATACCTTATTTCCATGTTTTAATAATACCATAAACTAGAAAAAGCCCATCATAAAAACAAATGAAATAAAACAGAAATATACTAACTTTGTCTATATCCCACAAACTTGAATATATATATATATATATATATATATATATTTCTTGGCTGGTTGAGCCAGTTTGGAAAATGCATAGTCATCATGCATGGGATATCTGAATCCTAGTAATACCTGCCATGAATATATAAATTAAATATTTGTCATTATTATTAATTTTATTCTAGCTTGATATACTAATTATGATCTATTATTGTTGGCATAGTTTATCAACCCTTCTGAGAGTTTTCGCAACATCATCGTTGATTATCCGTAAGTGACATATGTTCATGTTCATACTTGACTCGATTAACCTCTATTCATTCTAAATGATTCGATGTGTAACTAACTCAACGCATGCAATAAACATGCAGCTACGTGGAATGCACGTCATCACTTATTCAAGCCTTAACACTATTTAAAGGAATTTATCCTGGGTACCGCCGTGAAGAGATAGAAAACATTATCAAAAGTGCTGCACTGTTCATTCAGAAAAAACAAAAAGATGATGGCTCATGGTATTTAACAATGTATTAGTAGTATTTTGCATGCTATGTGAACTTCATATATCCTTCAGCTAATATTTGAAATTAATATACCCAACAGGTATGGATCTTGGGGTGTATGTTTTACCTATGGTACCTTCTTTGGTATAAAAGGTCTAGTTTCGGCGGGAAGAACATATCATAACAGTTCTTCCATCAGGAAAGCCTGCAACTTCTTGTTATCAAAACAGCTAGGTACAGGAGGGTGGGGAGAGGACTATCTGTGTTGTCAAGTCGAGGTAACTTGTGATGTGGACCTCATAATTTGTTATCATATTTCTTTTTCAAAGATTGTTTGGCAAGCACATTTTAGTAGGTTCAAGAATAACTGAATCAGAGATGCATACAATTAAAAAAATAAAACCTGTAAAATTCCGTGTTGGACCTTTTTGTCAACATAAACAAATAATTCAATGTGCTTTCTAAGTTTCTTACAACTTCAAACTCAACAAATGATTAAAATAAAGAAAAATTTCTATCCAATTTTGTTGACCTCATTGAGTTACGTAAAAATCCAAGAACATTCAATTTCAACAAATGACATTGATAAATGCGAGTTTCATGAAATGTCATTGTACAAATAACTATATCCCATAAATGCTATTTTACTAGGTAGAGGTGTGTGTATATATACAATGGTGATAGATTAGTAATTGGTTTATCACTACTGGTTTGTAGTAGTATCACAGAACCAGCTGTGATAGGACAGTTTCCAACGCCATTTTGTGTAGTAGTGCTACCATGCCTTTTGTCGATCATTGCTGGGAAAAACCATATTTGTCCCGGTTTGTAATCATTTTTTTTGTCTCGGGTATCAAACCGGAACAACGAAAGTGGGACTAAAGATCGACATCTTTAGTCCCGGTTGAAATAACCGGGACTAAAGATTTATCTTTAGTCCCGATTGATAACACCAACCGGGATTAAAAATAACGAGGTCACGTCGCTGGCTTCGTCATTTTGAGTCTCGGTTGGTGTTACCAACCGCCACGTGGCTGGCGCATCGATGTAGCACCCTAATGCAAACACAGGTAAACATTCATCTTCTGTCGAACTGACATCCAGGACAGCCTATTTGTGGGTTAAATTTTCATAATGCAGATATAAATCTTCTCTAGATAAACAGTTGAAACAAGCAAACCAAAACATTCAATTGAGAAAATTTTCTACTACGGCAAAACGTGAACAAGGGGACAATATCCTGTCTTATCCTAATGACCAGTGCACCTAATTAAGTGTCCAGTAGTCATCCATAAGGCAACATTTGTTTGTAAGATAAACGATGTGGATTTGTTATTTATTGCATTTATGATATTTAGTCACCCATAAGACTGTGTCAATTAAAAAGAAAAAAAGTGCCTACCATTACACCATCTGTCAGTAAAAAAAATGTTCCACAAACTTTCTATCCGCAAACATCGTCCTGGTTATAGTGAAAAGGGGAAAGCTAGCTAGTATATTTGAATACTTTGTTCTAGTATACATTGCAATTTTATGCATCCATATAGTTTCAAAATACCTTGTATATTCTTGCATTTTGCACTCATCGTCGACTCAAATCAAACAGGAGTATGTTGATAGTGGGAGGCCTCATGTAGTACACACTGCTTGGGCCATGTTGAGCTTAATATATGCTGGACAGGTAAGATTTGTTTCCGTTGGCCACTTCCATTTCAATAGTTATTTGGTTCAATAATTATTATTGTATCGATTGTCCAAATGTTCGACACTGTGAGCAGGTTGAATTAGATCCAGCACCGCTATACCGTGCTGCAAAAGAATTAATCAACATGCAGCTGGAGTCAGGAGAATTTCCGCAACAAGTAAGTTCTGAATTCCCCATCCTTATCTGAAATCAAATTATTAGATATTGTTGACCCATCAAGAGTTGAGTTGAAAACTAGAACAAAAACTGCATTACCCTCTATTCTATCGTAAACTCATGTTAATTTGAGGCAGATATATACCTCAGCATATCGGTACAAGTTACCGTGTTACTGGAGACTGGCAATAACATCCATGTACTTAGCTTCTATTTAATTTGTGTTGCTAGTATTGATCTTTTACTGAACTGAATAAGTATCTTGGTTACATTTTCATTTCAATTGCAGGAAATTGTTGGGAACTTCAATTCCTCCCTCTTCTTCAATTACACAAACTACCGGAACTTGTTCCCAATCTGGGCTCTTGGAGAGTTTCGCCGTCGACTTCTTACAAAAAAGGCTTAAAGGGATTCCTCATTACCATATTGTACTTGATCTAAAAACAATCACCATATATTGTAATAAATATAGAGTAAATTTCATTGGTGATACATAATATCAGGTGGGTGAAATCCAGTGCACGAACTTATAAAACATTTGTTTTGGTGCACGGACTTGTCTAGTATGGGCAAACTTGTAGCATTCCGATAATTTCGAATTAGAAATACGGAAACAAAAATTTGGAATAATCAAAAATCTTTTCGAAATGTCCTCATGCTGGTATTTATTGGACGTTCTTTTTTGTTGTGCCATTGCCAAATTAAATTTAAAAAGTAAATTAAATTCAAATTCTAAATTTAGTTATGATTTTCAAATAACATTTATTGAAAGAACCATGTTTATGAATTAATTCTTTAAGAGAATAGGTTAAGAAATAAAGGCAAATACAAATTATTTTCCTAAAACCCTTTTTATGAATTAACATCCCTTTGATAAATTATTTTACAAATAAAATCAAATATTAAATATTTTCTTAGAATCCTTTTTAAACTAAAATATTGAGAGAATTTTAAAGCAAACATCTTTTTTTTTCTTTTGCTCCGTGGTGGGTCTAGCCCAGCCTATTTGTACCCAAACCTTTTTTTCCTGTTAGTCTAGTTTAGTTCCCTCTGTCCATTCTTTCCTTTTTCTTTCCTCTCCTTCTGGCCGAGCCCACCGGTTGGCCGAACCTGGTAGCCCGCACGGTCGAGACGGCCTAGCGAGCAGTCAAACCGCCGAGCCATCACCCGTCCCGGCTTGATCCCCTCTCCTCCTCAATAACGTCCGGTCGTCGCCGTTCACCATCGCTGTCTGTGCTTGCCGGAGCCCGAGCAGCCCGGCCGTCATTGCAGTCGTCAGTGTGCTCTACCCCACCTACTGCGTTTTGTCGTCATCGAAATGCGCCAAGCCGCCACCAAACCCTAGCCTCAGAGCCGCATCGCTTTCTAGAGATGGGAATGGTTAGGTTTGATCCATTTATCCATTAAACCTATCCATAAATTTGCTCCAATGAATCATTAGGATCGCCCCAAAAATATAAATATATCAATTGGATCAAACCATTAAAACTTAAGTTTAAAGAGTTCAACCCAAAATGACTTCACATGTATAAATATCTTTAAAATTTATACAACGTTGTTTCTCTATATAATATATTATTTCTATAAAATTTAACTAAAATTTAACAAGTTTTCATAGTATGAAACTGAGTTTAAAAATTTGGGTTCAAATTTTACACATATTTAACTATAATTTTTGGGTCTTAGTAATGCATCGTGGGCTCCGCATGTATAAATGGCTCAAAATTTATACAATGTTGCTTCTCGTACAATAAATCATTTCTACAAAAATTAACTAAATCGATAAGTTTTTAAAATGTGAACGCGAGTTTAAGAATTTTGGATCTGAGTTTTACACATATGTAATATGAGTTTTTTTGATTAATAGTAATGTAACTGATTCATTTAGATATCCATAGATAACCTACTAATATAATATATTCATGATGGATTTATCCTATTGAACAATGGATCAACAAACTCACTAAAATGGTTTAGGTTCGATCCGTATCCTAACCATTCCAATCCGACCGCTTCCCGTGCCCGCACGACCGGTGCCATCCGACAACCGACTAGACGGGTGCGGCACTAATGCCAACGTGCCATGCCATCATCTCCTAGGCACCACACAGCATAGCACCGGGGACCACAACCGGAACTGCCCGCACAGCGACAAGAGTCGAACGCTGCACCGGCCTGCTCGGACCGCACAGAGTCCCACCCCTCGTTGCCACACGCCCCTAGGATAGCCAAGTGACCAGCGGTCACTCCGCAACCCCGGCCCCACGCGTGTTCGCCGCATCCGCTGCCGCCGCATGCCACCATCCACCCTACCACCCGCATTGCCCGCCCAAGCCATGGCTGGACGACACCTAGGCACCTAGCCCATTCTGCACCGGCCATCCCCACCCATCATGCCATCTCGCCAGGCTCTACCTCAAATGTTCCAAGTGCGATTTGGGACACATGAGGTCGCCTACCTAGGCCATGTGATCTTCGGGGCGGGCGTCGCCTAGATGCACAGAAGGTCCATGCAATACTCCATTGGCCTCAACATCATTAGCCTGCAACGTGTGTGGCTTCCTCGGCCTCGTCGGGTACAACCGGTGATTCATCCATGACTATGGCACAATCGCAGCCCCGCTTATCGCCCTGCTGCGCAAGGATGGCTTCAAGTGATCTCCGGAGGCAACAGCAGCATTAATTCCATGCCTTACAACAGGCGCTCACGGCAGCACTAGTGCTACAGCTGCCAGACTTTGACAAGGAGTTCATCGTTGAGTGTGACACATCCGGCTCCGTCTTCGACGTGGTTCTTCACCAAGGGAGCGTGCCGATGGCATTTTTCAGCAAGCCTATTGCTCCCCGACACGTCAAGCTAGGTGCGTACGAACCGGAGCTCATCGGCCTCGTCCTCGCCATCCGGCAGTGGCAGAGGGCCTGGTAGGGCAAGGTATGGCCCGCGCCATACCTTGGCCCCGCCCAGACTCCCCACCCCTCGACGGCATGCTCCACTTCGGCCCAGCACGTGATGTCAAGATCCTTTTCTTGGCTCCTTCGGTTCTTTCCCTCTTCGATCCCCTTTTCCCCTCCTGGCATCGGCCTCCCCAATCCCCATGCGAGCTGCCGAGCTCGGTCCTCCTCGCGTCGCCGGGGCGCAAGCTGCGGGAGCTACTCTGGTTGCGTGAGCTGCAGCCCCTCGGCACCGTCTCCTCTAGTCCTCCGCCATGGGCCCACGGCCAGAGTACCAGCTGCACAAGAGCAGCAGAGTGAGGCGCTTCGCCACTACTCATCGACCACGTCAAGGACTGGCAGCTTGAGTCCTCACGAGCGCAATCCGTATGTAATCTCCAAAATCACCCAATCGTCCTATCAATTCGTTCTGATCTCCGCATCTCTATTGAGTAACAAATATGTGTTTGTAATCAGTTCGTTCATTAGTAAGAAATTGAAGCGACGTGCTGGGGGATAGTCCGCCACACCTCGAAAAAATTTGTTCTCCGCCTTGTCGTCCGCCCTGGAGGCCCTACTTGTGGGAGCGCTGCTTCGTGGTTCGCACCGACCATAATAGCCTTTGCTTCCTCCTCGATCAGTGTCACGCCCGAAAATTCATCCCAAATTTCTAGACTATTTTGCGTATTAAATCCTTGTCCAAGAATCAACCAGGGTACACAAAAGAACAAATTAATACACAGATCCAAACATAAAATAAAGCGTAAAATAAAATACTTACTGAAAAGACACTTAGTCCTCACACCTAAAAACTGCAGTGAAAAAGAAAGATGATCCTAACTGGGCTTCGCTTCACTCCACAAGCAAACTCAATTAGGGTCTGAGCCTTGATCTTCTAACTCCGTCTTCAACTCAGAAGCACTACACTTCTGAAAGGGAAAAAATTCGCAAGACTGAGTACAACTACCGTAGTCAACAAGCCACACCGAGAAATGCAGACGTGCAAAGGGAAAACAAGAGTGGCTTGGGCTATTTTGTATAAATGCAGTTGTAAACCTTTAATGTTTAAAAATAGTAAAACAATTGATTAAGTTGAGTCATGTTTATCCTCCACTGAACAACGTTGTCCCACGTTGAACAGGCCCAACCATTCCACCTGAACTAAACCAGTTCAATTAATCCAATTATTAAGTAGTGTGGGACTAATCATAGTGAATCTAGTCGATCACCCATAACTGCGAGCACGACTATTCGAATAGTTTTACTCTGATCAGAGGTGCGTAACTTTACCCACAAGACATGATTCCACACATATTACCATGCCCCGAAGTACCACCATGATATTGCAAAGGGGGAAATCGTAACAAGACCTTTTGCATAACTCTCCCTAACCAATCGTACCACTCCCCTAAGGGTAATGGGCAGCCCCCCGCGTGCCACGGTGAATCCGGAAGCCAATCAACCCTTAAAACCAGGGTCAACCCAACTCCATCATGCCCACCCTCACTAGGGTACGTCGGCCAGAGGAAAGCTATACTATGAGTCAAGCAGTTGCCTATTCTTGCTTGTAGTAAGCGCTGTAATTCTTCCAGGGTTTCTCATGAACCGGTCCTTAATTGCCATGGATGCTACTATCCAAACCCATGCACCCACAGCCCACCATGATGTCATATTTTAGTTGAGATAATTATGACCAATGAGACATGGCTAGGTGCTTCGAGCTTACAGCTCATCAGAGACTAGAATAAATAGTGTAATTATCCCATTTAGTGAGTTAGTGGTAATTAAGCATGGCTAAACATATGATTCTAGCTAAAATCAACATTAGTGACTAAATCTAGTCAAATTATCACGCAAGGTTAACAAAGGACGGATAACAAGTAAATAAGGCACAAATAAGCAGATAAGTAATCCATCATTTCATGTAATTAGCAAAGCAATGTAATTTTATTTGTAAATAGTAAAACATTTATAAAAATATGATCAATATGCTTCAAGGAATTGTGACTTGTCTTGTGTATTCAAACAAACTTCTAGACTCTTTTCCTCACAAACGCAAACTCCGAAAACAATGAAATCAAACACGCGCACGTAAAACAAGGAAAAGCTCTAATAAAAACCAAATAATAGTACATAAAAAGTAAAAAACATGTAGAGCTTAATTTATATGAATTTTATAATTTGAATGACCTAATTTGGACTTTGTATGAATTAGATATGGATTTTAGAAGTTTTAGACCATTTAAATGAATTCTAGAAATTAAAATGATTTATTGCATAATTTTTAATTATTTTCACGTAAAAGGCTCGGGATGACATCAGCAAAACAAGGGTTGATGTCGGCAGCACGGGATGACATCGGCAAACCAAATGCTAACGTCGGTGGCGGGCGATGTCAATTTGACAAGCCTAGCGGCGACGTCAACCGCGGTGGCGGCGACGCAAGGGGGTTCACGGTGGACTCGGTCCATGGGGATCGGTCCACGGGTCCACCATGTGGGCGGCTCGGATCACCCCGAGGGGGATCGAGTGGCCACGGGGAACCGACAACCCGGATCGGTTTGGGACCAATCCCGACGGCCGGGAGGCGGGGCGGGCAGGAAAAGAGCCCACGCGGGGTCGGCGACGGGGTTGGGCGATGCGAAGAGCATCGCGCGCGCGGCGGGGCTGCGGCGAGAGCGGCGAAGAACGCTTGGCGCACGGGATCGGCGGCGAGGCATGACGGGGCAAAAAGCACGAGACAGCACGGGACCAACCGAAGAGAGGAAACAGATGGGGAGAGAGATTGCTCACCGAGGGCCGGAGTTGGAGGGGACGACGGCGGCGAGGCAAATTGGCGGCGACCCAAGCGCGGAGGGTGATGGCCGGGATGCGGCAGGAGGCGGGGAAAGTTACGGTGGCCTTAGCACGCGGCGGCGGCAACTAGAGTGGCGGCGATTGCTGGTCGAGGCGATGATCGAAGGTGGGGGTTCGGATTTGTGGTGGCGGGGTGTTGCGGCGGCGGCCCAAGGGCGGGAGGTGGCGGCGAGGTACGGGGCAACACGGCGAAGGCGGTGGTAGGCTCGGAGTACGGGGGTGGAGCTTGGAGCGGCCATGGCACACAGCCGGAGTGGCAGCGGTGAGCGGCGAAGCGACGACGGAACAACACAGGCGATCATGAGCACGGGATTGCGTGGCGAAAAGGGAAAAACGGTGCGGGGCTCATGCGGGTTTTATAGGGGTGGCTTGGAGGCCGAATAGAGCACAAATCGATCGAGAATTTCTCGTCGTTCGTTTTGGACTCGGGAGGAGATTGCGGCGGTGCTGATTCAGTTAGGGTTCGGCCGGGATTCGCGCGAAGATAAGGGCGGGGCGGGCTCGGGTGCAGGGTTGGCGCGGGGCCGAAGTGGTATGGGAGATGTGGCGGCACGGTTATGGCGACAGTGGCCGGGACGCGGCCGAAGGACGGGGACGACCCCGACAAATGGGGCTCACCTCTCGATGGCTCGAGAGAGAGGAGAGGGGTTGACAAGCGGGGCCTGCTGGTCAGTGGCTCAGGGAAGCGGGGGAGGCAAAGCGGACTTTGGCACGCACGGGGAGGGGGAGCTGGGCCACAGCTGGGCGGAGCCGAGGGAGGAGAGAAGGAGGCGGCGTGTGGAGCTCCAAAATTTCACAAAAAATTTCAAAGAGTATTTTATGACATGGAGAATGTTTTAAAAATATTTCAGCCATAATTTTTAAAAGAAAATTTATTTTTATTATTTAATTCACTTGATTACTTTGTTTTTATTTTACTTAAAAATGATTTTTAGTCCTGAATGAAAATTGAGCTGTGACAATCAGCGCCTTTCAACAATGCCGCAACATCAGTGGACAAGTAAGCTTCTCGGCTTCGATTTTGCAGTCGAGTACAAGCCCGGGGCCACCAACACCGTGGCCGACGCATTGTCTCGTTGGGACGAGCACTGTAGCGCACTCTGCACTATCTCGATGCCACAGTTCTCCCTCTTCGACGACCTGTGTCGTGAAACTGACGAGTCCCCGGAATCATCAGCCCTGCGTGCGTCCGTCGTCGCCAGTTCCAAGTCGGCGCAGTAGGCCGCCCGCGACGGCCTCATCCTCTTCAACGGACGGGTATTCGTCTCACCAGCGTCAGCACATCTCCAGGCCATCTTGTCTCTGGCTCATGGCGCAGGCCATGAAGGTGTGGAGAAATCGCTTCATCGGCTTCGTGCTGACTTCCACGTGCCCCAGGATAAGGTGCACGTACGTGACTTTGTGCGAGCCTGTGCTACACTGATACTTACTTGCCGACGCAACAAGGTCGAGCACCTCTTGCCGGCAGGCCTCCTTCAACTATTGCCCATTCCATCGGTTGTCTGGACAGATGTTACAATGGATTTTGTCGAGAGCCTGCCCCGCATTCATGGGAAGACGGTGCTGCTCACAGTGGTGGATCGATTTTAGTACGCACACTTCATTCCGCTGTCGCATCGCATCCATATACGGCGGTCTCGGTGGCGCAAGCTTTTTTCGACAACATTGTTGGGCTCCACGGCATTCCGGCGTCCGTGGTCAGCGACCGCGACCTTGTGCTCACCAGCCATTTCTGGCGCGAGTTGTTTCGTCTCTCCGGGACTCAATTCCACGACTTCAGCATTCCACTCTCAAGTAGACGGCCAGTCCGAATCTACCAATAGGACCATCGCGATGCACCTGCGCTGCCTCACCGGAGACCAACCGTGGCAGTGTCGCAGTGCCTCCGTTGGTTGCCGTGGGCGGAGTACTGCTACAACACAACGTTTCAAACATCACTGGGCACCTCAACATTCGCTGTGGTATATGGCCTGGCTGGAGCCTTCGTTCTGAGCCACGCCGTCGGTACTTGCTCCCGCTGCGCCTCCTTAGTGGATGCCGGCTCGGCGGCGGTTGAGGGGCCTCTGCTCGTGGGGTGCGTTGATGCGGCGGTTTTTGCTTGTGGTTCCCTCTGCACCCTCAATGTATCAAGGAGCTCCTTAGAAATAACTCCTTATCTATAATCTATAATCTATATCTATATCTATAATCTATAACTCTATAACTATCTATAAAACAAGTAGTGTTTTCACCAAAATTTTGTTTTGTCTGACTATTTTATAGAAAACCCCTTGAGGTTTTTCAAAATTAACCCGTAATCCACCGACTATTTTTAAAAAACCCACTTATACGTACGATATAGCTTATCTTAACTACTTAAAAAATATATAACTTTTCGATCATCAAATCATTTTTTTGGTCCAGATCTATAAAATTTTCGATCCGTATAACCTCTCGCTCCATTGTTGCCTCACTTTCCTCACCTCCAGTAGGCGAGCCCGACTCACGCGCCTCCTGCGTCGCCGTGCATTGCCCTGAGTGGCGGCCGAGCACACGTTACACGCGTGAGCTAGCACGCCGCCGTCGATATACATGCAAATTATCCTATTCATCAATATACTTTTCTAACTAATAATATCCGAGTCATAAATATTTTAAACTTTTATCAAATTTCTAATCGGTTTAAAGTATCAGTAAGTCAATATCTATTTCCATTATATTTTTGACTTAATTTGGTGAAACTAAATTAACTTAGACTAAATGTCTATCTGATACTATTTTTTAATCAAGGTCCAGTGCAGGTCCAGTGGTACATAAAGTTGAAGATACCTTTGCTTTCAAAGTTATATATAAATGTATATATATAATAATATCTATCTACAAAGCAAGTAGTGTTTCTATCCAAAATTTTCGTCCATCTGGTTATTTTGTAGAAAACCCCTTGAGTGTTTATAAAATTAACCCGCAATTCCAATGCTGAAAAGAAAGAGAGGGCTTGAATAAAAAAAGACCTCCTACGTACCTCTCTTCCGTCCCCATCCGCGCCGCGCCTGCGCCCCTCCCACCGTCGTTGCTCAGAGCTCCCGCACCACCGCTTGGACCTTCGCCCTCCGCCTGCTTCCCTCCCTGCATCGTCGTTCCATTGCAACGCACGGACATTTTGCTAGTAAATCTAATATAAGGAGGTAGCTAAATAATTTGGCAAGAAAATAATTAGTTTTTTCAACGGATAACCCAAAAATTAGCTTCTTAATTTAAAACAAACCTGTCACGTCACTGATTCTCAACCAAAATCAAAATCGAAACTAACATGAAATCCTTCGCGCTTTTTATCCTGCGGCGGCCAAATGCATCTACTGCCAATTTTTTATGCAGCGCCATGCATTGCTCTGTCCCGGCGGCATTTTTGTTCCTGCGGCAAAGTACTTCAATCCCGGCGGCAAAACATCCAGCGGCAAAGCACTGTTCCGGGAAAGCATCCAGAGGCAAAGCACTCTCCAGCTGGCAGGAAAAAGTGATTAGCCTAAAAAGTGATTAGCCTGAGTTTGATTTCCTGCTAGGTGCTGCATGCAGTCCTGCGTGCAAGAGAAGAGGACGGGAGCGGCACCGCCTGGAAATCGCGCGTTTGGAAGTTTCAGCCTGCGCGTGGTGGTTTCAGCCCACGCGCACGACAGGATTTTGGTGCCGATGGGGAGGCCGTGCCGCTCGCTCAATCAAGGAAGCAGGGGAGGTGATTTGAAGAGGTCCTTATTATTAGGAAGTGTTTAAGGAGTTTGTTGGACCTCGATTTTTAACCTCCCTCCTTACAAAAAGCTTCAAGGAGCCATGTAGAAAGCTCATTGGAGATGCTCTAAGTAGGTAGAGTAGAGGTGGGACTCACAAAATCATGTAGTAGTCACTACTAGAAAAAAGGTTTTTGCAGGTAGTCAAAACCAGGGTTTGTAATTTCGGTTAGCACATTTCTACCGAGTGGGGACCAAATTTTTCACATTTCGGAAATTTCAAAAAGAAATTGGATATTTCGAACAAAAGTTTTTAAATTCAAATTTGAATATTTCGGCCAGAATTTCTGAAATTTCCAAAATTTCTATAGCAAAACAGTTGCAGCACATTTTCAGACAATTGTAGCAGTTCAAAAACAATTTCAACAGTTCAAAATAGCATAATATAGCATAATATGCATGTAATTCCCATATAAGAGTCAAAATCATGCCAAAAATTATTTTTAATTCACATACTGTCCATCACATAGTCCAAAAATAACATAACTCACTGTTAACGACCAAATTTGGTAACCAAATCCCTAAGCCCAAGCCAAGATTGGAGCGGGATCGGATCGGGAAAGTGATCTGCGGAGAAACTAAGGCCACATCGGCTACGATTTAATCGGCTGGAAAACCAGTCGGCTAAGGCCGAATCGGATGGGAACAGTCGATAGCCGATTCCGATTTAGAGAGAAAGATGGGATCGTTTCCGATGGAAAGCTTGAGGATAAATGGTAGATTCGGTTCCCAAATTGCGCGTTAAAGATATTGCCATCTACGGATAGAGTCTTGTAACAACAATTGTATATGTAAATTAGGGATTTGTTTAGATATTCCTATTGTAATGCGACATGGGACTGTATCTCGAAATATTGTCGTATTTTGAATAGTAGATTAGATAGAAACCGTGTCTTACACGGATAGTGTTATTCTTGGGTATAAATAGGACCCGGGACCCCTGTAAATCAGATCATATCACAATCAATACAATCTCGGCGCATCGCCTCTCATTTTCTTTTAGACGAGTTCTTGATCCGGCTTCGGGCTGCATCGTTTCGATCCCCGATTAAGTTAAATGCTTGTCATTAGTGGTTTATTTCGTCAAATATGGTGCTTCCATCATCATGATACACTAGGTTTGATGCTTTAGATTACGCAAGTTATCATATACGGCATATAATCTAGAACAATGTCTAGATCTATCTTCCATCGGCCCGTTCTTCTCAGGAAGCAGCAACCGATAGAGCTAGATCTAGATGTTGGCCTACATTATATGTTGTATTCATCGTCTTGAGGGGTTTACATCGGTCTATATAGATCTAATGCTATCTTTTTGTACTTAATGTTGCATCATTTATGATCTGTTAAGTCGCTTTTAGAAGTATTATGATCTATTCGGCTAGATGTAAACTTGTAGAGACAGTGCCGGGGTTTCAGCCGGCCTTATCAGTTTTAATATTTCTTTTAGTATTATTTGCTATTAGATTTATTAGAGCTGCCTCTTGTATTAAGATCTTAATTTGGTTAAATGCTTTAAGTCGGTATCAACCTGTCAGCACCAACCGACAGCCGATTGATCTAGGTTTAACTTACTTAGGTTAGATTAATATCTTTTCATAAGAAGTATCGGAGTACTAGCCGATCCAAAGTTAGGTCCACAATATCGGCTAGGTCATGAATGCATATATTTATTATCCTAGTGTATATTTAGATTGAGTGATTTATACTGTCTCGGACTATCTCAATCACTTAGTTTAAATATACTTTGGGATAGCAAATACATGTAAATTTGTTTCCTTAGCCTATCCGGTAGGATCTAACCCTAACCTTAACGCATATTTATTTGTTTCTTGTTGGTTGACAGATCAAACCAACTGGCACGCCTGTTTACATCAGACAGCCGAGAAAAGGACCTGCACTGGAGTTAAGCATATCTCCCAGGCCAGCGCGTGAGAGAACTTTCTCATCAACATGCTTCTTGGCACGACTTGTGGGACCATCAGCAGATCACTAAGCATCGGACGTGGTGGTTAACATCAAGAACTCAGAGATCACTGAAGAGAACGTGGCTCCAATTAGGATGGAACAACTATCGACGGAACATCAGGCTGACTACAAGAAATGGTAGAAGAACTACAGAACAATTACCTACAATCGTTTGCCCAGACCTGATCTGGGTCCGTCCTCCAGAAATACAAGTTTAGCATAGACGATTTCAAGGCATCCTCCTCAAGCGATACGAAAGGCAAACACAAGATGGAGGAGCCGAAACAGGAGTAAAACGATTCAGAGCTGCATACTTTGCAGGATCGGATCAATTCTGCTGTGTATCATGCACTCGTCAACCAGAGCAGCATTTTGGTCAACACCTTGAACAACATGATTGCCACAGTGGTTGATTCAAAGATTGTCGATCAGCTACAAAGGGGGCCAACCTACTTTACAGACGGCCAGTTCCTCGGCAACAGGACTTTGGTCACCCAGAATCGACCGATCCTACCACCACTGTAGCCATGGCCGTCAGGAGTCCCCAGTAAGCCCAATCCTTCTGGATTAGCCTCAAGACAACCGATCACTATGCTCAACCGGCAACAACCCCTTCCCTAAGATCCGCTAACCAGCATGTTCCACAACAATCGCCAACGAGCCGAGGTGCCCATATCGGCCGGGGAGGACGGTACAATGCTGGTGGCCGACGACTTTTCGGATCCATAGACGCCCTTTGTCGGCGAATCGGCCGCCTCTGGCGGCAGCCCCTCCCGAGTACCGGTACCAAGGAGGCCATCACGACCAGCACTACCGCCCTCAAACACCGCCACCTCAGTATCGGCAGGCACCCATGCAATATGAACAATACGAGCCGATACAGCAGGTTCAAGACAACAGGGCTTGGGTCGATTTGATTGCCGATGTTATGCATGATCAATTCGGCCTCAAGCCGAAAGATTCTGGGAACATGTATCAGTACCCTTATCTGGAGTACTTTGAGAGGGTTCCACTGCCCAACCGATACAAGGTCCCGGACTTCTCCAAATTCTCAGGGCAGGACAATGTTTCAACATACGAGCACGTCAGCCGATTTTTGGTACAGTGCGGCGAGGCATCGACTACAGACGCCTTGAGAGTTCATTTGTTCCCTCTCTCACTTTCGGGATCGGCCTTTACATGGTTTTCTTCATTGCCCTACAACTCTATTCGAGCTGGGCCGATCTCGAAACAGGTTTCACGCTACTTCTACACTGGCAATCATGAGATAAAATTGTCGGACTGACCGCATTAGGTAGAGGCATGACGAATCAGTTCAGGACTATATTCAAAGATTTAGAGAGATGAGGAACCGATGCTACAGCCTGGTGCTATCCGATGCCTAGGTAGCCGATTTGGCCTTCCACGTGCTAATCGCTCTGATCCGTGAGCGTTTTTCATCTGAAGACTTCAACAGTTTGGTGCACCTCGCGCAGAAGGTGACGGCCCATGAACAGAGATTTCAAGAATCAAGGAAGGTCGTCAAGAAAGTAGCTCAAGTCATCATCGAATCAGCCTCCGATTCCAGCGATGATGACACAGAGGTCACGGCAGCCGAATGGACCAAGAACAAAAAGGCCATCGTCTGCCAATGGCTGCTGAAAACGGCCAAGGAGGAGAAATACTATTTTGACATCACCAAGGCCAATAGGATCTTTGATTTATTGCTAAAGGAGAAGCAGATCCAACTGCCCGATAATCATGTGATCCCATCGGCAGATGAAGTCAAGAAGAAAAAGTGTTGCAAGTGGCACAACTTCACCTCCCATAGCACTAATGATTGTAAACTTTTCAGGCAACAGATTCAGTCAGCAATCGAGGCCGGGAAACTCAAATTCGCCGATTCACCTCGGCCGATAAAGGTAGACGGAAACCCTTTCCCGGTCAACATGGTTCAAGCCAGCCCCAGGCGAGCTGATTGGCGAAACGGGATGACGTACGGCTTAGCCGAAACTCTCAAAAGGGGTCAAGGCGAGAGAAGAAGCCGGCGGAGACCAAGCCACGCCAATCAACATGATGTGCCCCGCCGGTCGATCGGCGACCGCGGCCGATCCGCATGGATAGCCGATGCCGCTTTCGCAGCGGTTTTGGCAAGAAGAGGCCCGGCTCAATGGGCTTTGTGTGCAAGAGCCGAGGTGCAAGGCCGCCAATATGACGAGCATTACGGCAAGCTGCGAGCCTCACTAGCGCTGTGAGTTTTTCCGATTCTGTTGGGAATCGGGGATGAGGCTGCCGACAATCGAGAAGCTGCCCGGCCTGTAGTGAGTACCGCGAGGACGAGTACGAGACCCACCGGTTCGAATCCCAACTCAATTCGTCCCCGGGTGTGCGGCTGAACCGGATACGGTGAGTCTGTCCACGATCGGCTCGTGCCGATCCATCAAGACTTCTTTGAGGAAGATGAGAATGACGAATACTACGACGAAGAAACAGCCGATGATGATCAATCGGCTAACCCCCAATGGTGTCCTTTTGACCTGTTCACTAGAACACAGAAGAGAAGAATCCAGAGGCTGAAACGCGAGGGACAGGAAGAAGAAGTTCAGCAGATGATACGGGATCAACGTCGTCAGTGGGCAAGAAACGGTGGAGGCCCAAGAAGAAAAGCGCACCCGGCCGGTGAAAGCCAAGCCGAAGAAAGCTCGGTAGATCAAGCCGGGAGCGCAGCCAAGGTAAAGGAAAAGCTACGCATCGGTCAATATGGTCTTCATCTTGCCAGCCGAATTCGGCGTCACCGAGGCCGATGCAGATAGCGTTGAGGATACCATGGACAAGCTAGCCTTATCCCCAGATCAAGCCATCTTTGACAAACCAGAGGTAACTGAAAATCGGTATCTCAAGCCACTCTATGTGAGGGGATTTGTCAACGGCATACCGATGTCCAAGATCTTGGTCGACGGAGGGGCTGCGGTAAATTTGATGCCCTATGCAACTTTCGAGAAAATTGGGCAAGGGAGTGAAGACTTGATCAAAACAAATATGGTACTTAAAGACTTCGGCGGCAACCCATCGGAGGGTGTATTCAATGTGGAGCTGACCGTCAGCAGCAAAACCGTGCCCACAACCTTCTTTGTCATCGACGGGAAGGGGTCCTACAACCTGCTGCTTGGGAGGGACTGGATCCACGCAAATTGTTGCGTCCCTTCCACCATGCACCAAAGTACGATACAATGGGACAACGACAAGATCGAGATTGTACCAGCCGACGAGTCGATGGCGTCGCTAATGCCGATTTGCCATTAAGGGAGATCGATGGCATCGATTGTTTGTCCGAGAAAATTTGGCAAGCCGATTTTCTTAAAGTGTTCGATTCTGCCATACAGCCAATCGGAGACAAGGAGCCGCAGCTGCTACTTTGAAGGCGTCATGGAGGGCTCGAGCGTCTACGGCAAGGACACCGTGGACAACGACGATGGCAAGCTAGGCAAGGTTTTATGTCGGCCGACGAGCTAGAGGAAATAGATATCGGCTCTGGAGACAGGCCTAGGCTGACATATTTAGCAAGAATTTGTCTTCTCGTTGTAGATCCCACTTATTGATTTATTAAAGGAATATAAAGATTGTTTTGCTTGGGAGTATTGAAGGGTTACGCGGAAGCTACGCTAGCCGAAAACAAAAATTTCTACCGCGCAAACCAGGAACACTTGCAAGTAAGGGCCGATAGATCGTTACCGATTAGAGTAGAGTGCAGCGGAATAGCCAATCAGGGCAATCCGATCTGGAACAGTGTAGCCGATTCCCGGAGACAACAGCCGATCAATAGCGCGCAACGTAGCAGCGCCTCTACCGATATCCACACGTCCGGGGACAGAACGCCGTACACCCGTGTGCTAGCACGCGATGCAAGGCTAGGGTTTGGCTCGAAAGTGGGGAGGGTTTCCGTGGAGATTGATCTCGGCGACTTCTGTTGCACGCGATACAATTGATATGCAGCAGCTCTCCACCCCTCCCTCCTTTATATAGAGTTGGCCGACTGGGATTAGTAGCCGCTCAGGACTCTATTTTGAATTGGATCTCATCCGTATCTCATATAGAGTTGGCCGCTCACACGTCGTAAGCCCATAGGACTCTATTTTGAATTGGATCTCATCCGTATCTCATATAGAGTTGGCCGCTCACACGTCGTAAGCCCATAGGACTCTATTTTGAATTGGATCTCATCCGTATCTCATATAGAGTTGGCCGCTCACACGTCGTAAGCCCATAGGACTCTATCCGATCGGATCCCTATCCGATCGAGCCGTATCCGAGTCCAACTCGAATGCCTGTTCTTATCCCCTTAAGCGTGCGACCACGTAGGTTCAGGTATACTCGGTTTCGGCTATAGTCTAACTTAGCCGATCGTCGGCTCGAGTCCAACTCAGCCGACTGTCAACGACGGCGCCTAGCGGCACATATTGACACCATAGTATACAAGAATATAATATCGGCTCGAACCTGTAATGTGTACACAAATCCCTTTGCCTCACGATACCGGTTAAGCTATAGGCAAGATGTGTGCCATCCCTTCAATAGCTTAACCATTCACTCGAACCGTATTGGATTATCGTGCGTTGATTGACTCCTCAATCAACTTAGCATGGCCATGCATTTCCATAATCCATTACCTCGAGGGCCCAGAGATATCTCTCCAAAGGATGGGCAAATTCCATCTTGATCACTCACATCCCACTCCATGTTTCATAGCAAACCCGAAAACTACCTTTATAACTACCCATTTACGGAATAGCGTTTGGTAGTCCCAAAGTAGGCTACTACACATGTTGGAATCTATGGTGATCTCGGGTCTAAGGACTTTGTACCAACACTACCGAGACCAACTAATGGCACATTGATTCTGTAGTGTCTCATGGTGGGTCTATCCAACAATGTGTTCTCTAACACATATGTCCATGTTTATTGATTTGGTATCTCCATACCCATGATCTATGAGACATGATCATCAATCAATAAACATGCCGATCTTAGAATCATATTTGTTCCAACAATATGACATATGATCGAGGATCATTTAGAAATAGATTCATACATATAGAGTCTCATAAATAAGTCACGTACTTATCGATCAATACAAGATGTCTATTTCATGGAACTGAATAACACTTTATTCATTTATACATAAACATTGACGTGATATCCAACATCTCCATGTTGCCTCTAGGGCATATCACTAACAATCTCCCACTTGCACTAGAGTCAATCATGTAAGTATCTAATACCCATTGCTCTTGTGTGCGCCTCATGCTTCGGGTGAGGGAGAGGTTTTGTCGGCGGATCGGCTATGTTGAGATCCGTGTGCACTTTGCATATCTTGACATCACCTCTGTCCACAATCTCGCGGATGAGATGATATCGCCGAAGTATGTGCTTCCAAGCAGCAATGTACTCGGCCTCCGTCGTAGAATCAGCAACGGTATCTGCTTGGAACTCTTCCAGTGGCTGCGTCTCCGTTCGGGCGAACACGAACCCAGATTGCGATCTATAATCATCCTTGTCTGTTTGGAAGCTAGCATCGGTGTAACCACTTACAACGAGCTCTTCTTCACCTCCATAGACTAGGAACATATCCTTAGTTCTTCTCAAGTACTTAAGGATATTCTTTACTGGCGATCCAGTGACCTTCACTGGATCGGCGGTATCGCTCGTAGCACTCAAAGCGTACGAGACATGCGGGCGTGTACAAAGCATGGCATACATGATGGATCCAATTGCCGAAGCATATGGAACCATACCCATCTTATTCCGCTCATCATGTGTCGAGGACCGATTCTTGCTAAGATTGATGCCATGTGACATAGGCAAGAAACCTTTCTTGGAATCATGCATGTTGAACCTTTTCAACACCTTGTCAATGTATGTACTTTGGCTTAATCCAATTAGCCTCTTGGATCTATCTCTATAGATCCGAATGCCCAATATATATGCTTGCCTCCCTAAGTCTTTCATGGAAAAACTATTTTTCAATGAAGACTTGACGGATTCAAGCATAGGGATATCATTTCCAATCGGTAATATGTCATCCACATATAAGATTAGAAATACAATTGCGCTCCCACTGACCTTTTTGTAAACACAGGCCTCTTCTTCATTTTTGATGAAACCAAACCCTTTGATTACTTCATCAAAACGAATATTCCAACTCCGAGATGCTTGCTTCAATCCATAAATGGATTTCGTAGCTTGCATATCTTTCGAGCGATTCGGATCGACAAAACCCCGAGGTTGTATCATGTATACATCCTCGCTTAGGTTTCCATTTAGGAAAGCCGTTTTGACATCCATCGCCATATCTCATAGTCGAAATATGCAGCAATCGCTAGGATAATCCGAATAGATTTAAGCATTGCGACGGGCGAGAAGGTTTCATCATAATCAACTCCTTGAATCTGTTTAAAACCTTTCGCCACCAATCGCGCCTTATAGATGTGAACATTTCCATCCATATCGGCCTTTTCTTAAAAACCCATTTACACTCAATGGTTTTGACACCATCAGTGGATCAACCAAGTTCCAAACTTGATTGTCGTACATGGATTCTATTTCGGATTTCATGGCTCCAAGCCACTTGTTGGAATCGGGTCCCACCATCGCTTCCTCATAGGTCTTAGGTTCATCGTTGTCCAACAATAATATATCACATTGTTCCGCTTTGTGTACTGTCGGGTGCACGACGTGATCTTTCGGACCTCAGTGGCTGGTGTATCTACAACCGGTGGCGCAACACTTTGCTCCTCATGTTGTGGTTACGTGGTCGCCGAAACGTTTTCGGTGTTTCTTGAACTTCTTCAAGATGCACCCGCTCCCACTAACCCTTCTTGAAAGAAACTCTTTCTCCAAGAAGACACCGTGTCGGGCGACAAACACTTTGCCTTGTTCCCGATTATAAAAGTAATATCCCTTGGTTTCCTTAGGATATCCCACAAAGAAGCACTTGTCGAGATTTGGGTGTGAGCTTGTCGGATGTAAACGTTTTACATAAGCTTCGCATCCCCATATTTTGAGAAAAGACAAACAAGGGGTTGCCCTGTCCATATCTCATATGGTGTCTTTTCAACCGACTTAGACGGAACTCTATTTAGTGTGAGCGCATGTTTCAAGAGCATATCCCCGTAAGGATAACGAAAGATCACTTTGGCTCATCATCGACCGCACCATGTCCAACAAGGTGCGATTTCTCCGTTCGGACACCCCATTCCATTGTGGAGTTCTGGCGGAGTCAAGCGTGGAACAATTCCACAATCTTTCGGATGATTACCAAACTCTTGGCTCAAGTATTCTCCTCCACGATCGATCGTAGAAACTTGATTGTTTTCCCTAAATGATTCTCGTACTTCATTCTGGAATTCTTTGAACTTTTCAAAGGATTCGGACTTATGCCTCATTAAGTAGATATAACCATATCTACTAAAGTCATCGGTAAAGGTAATGAAGTGCGATAACCACCTCGGCCGTTGAGCTCATTGGTCCACATACATCGGTATGTATGAGTGCCAACAAGTCACTTGCTCTTTCACGTGTCCCGTGAAAGGTGCCTTTGTCATCTTACCAAGTAAACAAGACTCACATGTCTCAAATGATTCAAAATCAAAAGAGTGAAGCAATCCATCCTTATGGAGCTTCTCCATGCGTTTCTTATTTATATGGCCTAAGCGACAATGCCGGATAAACGTGGGGTTTATATCATTAGAGAGTTGTCTTTCGTATTAATGTTATAGATGGGAGACGCTTCAAGATTCAAAACGTATAATCCATTCACCAATGGAGCATGAAAATAGAACATATCTCTAAGATATATTGAACAACCATTGTTCATTGATCTAAAATCATATCCTTCCGCTTGCAAACATGAAGCGGAAATAACGTTTTGACATAGTGTTGGAACACAATAACAATTATTTAATTCCAAAACTAATCCGAAGGTAGATGAAGTGGTGCTGTGCCGAAAGCAAGCGTAGCAACGCTTGCTCCATTGCCGACGCGCGAGTTCACCTCGCCCCTTCTCAATCCTCTACTTCTTCTCATTCCCCGCAACGACTTGCAAATATGAGCTACCGATCCGGTATCAAATACCCAATAGTCAGTAGGTGAAGTAGCAAGATTAATGTCTATAACATTAATACCGAAGCGAAGTCGTACTTTGCTTCTTCTTAAGATCCTCCATGTACTTCTTGCGGTTCCTTTTCCAGTGGCCTGTCTCCTTGCAATAGAAGCAAACGGCATCTCGATGCCGCCGACCCCTTCTTGCCCTTCTTTGCATTAGAGGCACTCGCGATCTCATCGGGAGTTAACTTCCTCTTGGTGCAAAGCTTCTTGACAGGTGGTTTGCGCTTAGCCTTCGCATCATCATCACATGATGACCATTTTTCTGGATACTCTCCTCATGTCTTTAGCATCCCATGCAATTCAGCCAAGGTTCTATCCATGTTGTTCATGTGATAGTTTAATATGAATGGCTCGAAGCTCGGAGGGAGCGGCGGAGAATCACATCGGTAGCCAACTCTTGGCTAAGGGAAAACCCGGTTTTCCGGACTCTCAATGTAGCCAATCATCTTTATCACATGCGGACCGACGGGATTCCCTCAACAAGCCCTGCACGCAAACAAGGACTTTGAGGTGTTGAACCTCTCGGCCCGAGCTTGGTTCTCAAACATGCCACGCAGTCCCTGAATAATAGTGTGAGCATCGTTGCTCTCATATTGCTTCGAAGCTCGGGGACATTGTAGCAAGCATGAGACAGCTTATGTCTAGGGCATCATTAGTGTGCTTCTCGTAAGCTCTCCGTGCGGTTGCGGTGGCATTATTTGGCAAATCCTCGGGATAGGGTACTTCAAGAACGTACTCCTTACGCTCTTGCTTGAGAACAATTCTCAAGTTGCGATACCAATCCATAAAGTTTGTTCCATTTAATTTTTCCTTTTCGAGAATAGATCGCAAATTAAAGGTGCTGGGTGTAGTATTAGCCGCCATTTATTCTACAACAGAAAAAGCAAAGTTTAGCACAATGTTTATGCTATGTCTATTGTTAAACAATTTAACATTAGACTCCCATTACGTATTTTCCACCTTCCCTCTAGGTTACGTATTGGGTCAAGATCCACATGTTAATTAATTTTCTAGTGAGCTTTGGCATCACTTGCTAGAAAATTAGTAACATCGATAAGCAACACCTTGCTAATCACATCTCTATGTGACTCTTGTTGTTGGTGTGGCATCTCCATGCCCCGGCGCCAACCTATGCCCCAAGGCCCAAAACTGTTTTGATAGCCTTGTTAAGTAAACCAAATGCTCCTGCATGTATATGTCGACATATACCCCTCGTGTTATGATAGAGAATGGCACTCTGCTTTGGCGGACCCACCATTGACGAGCATAACGGTGACGGGTGCAACATTTGGAAGGGCATCATTACTACTTAATTTTACGAGGGATGCTATCCTATCAAACAAACATATCACATATATGAAAGCAGGTAGAATAGCATATAATGAAATAGTATGGCCCCCTTCACATGGTGATCTCCATCTCCATGTCGGCGCGAGGATCTCCATCTTCGGCACCATCTTCCAATGTGCATGATGCTTGATTTCTTCAAACTAAGCTACTACTATAGAAGCTCTAATTGAAGATTACATCGACTCGCAGTCGTGAAAGAATATTACAAGCATTGCACGTATGAAAGAATATTACAAGGATTGCACATATGAAAGAATATTACATGCATCACATGCATCTCATACATCTCATACATACAATAGGGCCATACCATCTCAAAGCATTCTCTGCAAAAACAAGTTAGGCGTAGAAACGTTTTCTACTTATCGCGAGCTACGGCATCGAGACGACCTATAAGGAGGGTACGCACACGGCGGTCCCGCTAGCCGGTTAGCGGGCGGGGGTCGAGGGGAAGCCAAGGACGAAATTCATAGATCCAATCTATGAAATTGCTTACGGAAACCATATCGGCATAATCACATTATGCCGTCCCGATACACTATCAAGGGAGATGGTTTGCGCAGGCGCGGCAGCAAACAAGATCGGACAACGAGATAGCTTCGGCATAATCACATTATACCGTTCCGATACACTATCAAGGAACGCTATCTCGAACCCAACTCAAACCGAGTTCTATGGATATTGCTTCGACGTAATCACATTACGCCGTTCCGATACACTATCAAGGAACGCAATTACCATGAACTCTCCTCAACAAATCCCGTAAAACCGATTGATCTAATCAACCCGTGCACAAAACTTGTTCCAGATCCAATCTAAAACCCGAACTAAGCAAGATTAGCTCGATACCACTTTGAAGGGTTACGCGGAAGCTACGCTAGCCGAAAACAAAAATTTCTACCGCGCAAACCGGGAACACTTGCAAGTAAGGGCCGATAGATCGTTACCGATTAGAGTAGAGTGCGGCGGAATAGCCAATCGGGGCAATCCGATGCGGAACAGTGTAGCCGATTCCGGAGACAACGCCGATCAATAGCGCGCAACGTAGCAGCGCCTCTACCGATATCCACACGTCCGGGGACGAACGCCGTACACCCGTGTGCTAGCACGCGATGCAAGGCTAGGGTTTGGCTCGAAAGTGGGGAGGGTTTCCGTGGAGATTGATCTCGGCGACCACATTGCACGCGATACAATTGATATGCAGCAGCTCTCCACCCCTCCCTCCTTTATATAGAGTTGGCCGCGGGATTAGTAGCCGCTCGGGACTCTATTTTGAATTGGATCTCATCCGTATCTCATATAGAGTTGGCCGCTCACACGTCGTAAGCCCATAGGACTCTATTTTGAATTGGATCTCATCCGTATCTCATATAGAGTTGGCCGCTCACACGTCGTAAGCCCATAGGACTCTATTTTGAATTGGATCTCATCCGTATCTCATATAGAGTTGGCCGCTCACACGTCGTAAGCCCATAGGACTCTATCCGATCGGATCCCTATCCGATCGAGCCGTATCCGAGTCCAACTCGAATGCTGTTCTTATCCCCTTAAGCGTGCGACCACGTAGGTTCAGGTATACTCGGTTTCGGCTATAGTCTAACTTAGCCGATCGTCGGCTCGAGTCCAACTCAGCCGACACATCAACGCGGCGCCTAGCGGCACATATTGACACCATAGTATACAAGAATATAATATCGGCTCGAACCTGTAATGTGTACACAAATCCCTTTGCCTCACGATACCGGTTAAGCTATAGGCAAGATGTGTGCCATCCCTTCAATAGCTTAACCATTCACTCGAACCGTATTGGATTATCGTCATTGATTGACTCCTCAATCAACTTAGCATGGCCATGCATTTCCATAATCCATTACCTCGAGGGCCCAGAGATATCTCTCCAAAGGAGGGGCAAATTCCATCTTGATCACTCACATCCCACTCCATGTTTCATAGCAAACCCGAAAACTACCTTTATAACTACCCGATTACGGAATAGCGTTTGGTAGTCCCAAAGTAGGCTACTACACATGTTGGAATCTATGGTGATCTCGGGTCTAAGGACTTTGTACCAACACTACACGAGACCAACTAATGGCACATTGATTCTGTAGTGTCTCATGGTGGGTCTATCCAACAATGTGTTCTCTAACACATATGTCCATGTTTATTGATTTGGTATCTCCATACCCATGATCTATGAGACATGATCATCAATCAATAAACATGCCGATCTTAGAATCATATTTGTTCCAACAATATGACATATGATCGAGGATCATTTAGAAATAGATTCATACATATAGAGTCTCATAAATAAGTCACGTACTTATTGATCAATACAAGATGTCTATTTCATGGAACTGAATAACACTTTATTCATTTATACATAAACATTGACGTGATATCCAACATCTCCATGTTGCCTCTAGGGCATATCACTAACAAGTATTTCGAGATGCTTGGTCTTAGCCCATCAATTGTCATGCATCGGCTACCTATCAAGCCGAATTATCGGCCATTGAAACAACCTCCGAGGAGGTTCAAAGCCGATATGTACGATGCAATATCACTCGGCTATATGACGTTGGATACATTCAGCCTTGTCGATATGCTGAGTGGGTCTCAAATATTGTTCCAGTAATGAAAAAGAATGGTAAACTTAGAGTGTGCATCGACTTCAGGGACTTAAACAAAGCTACTCCTAAGGACGAGTATCCGATGCCAATAGCCGATTTACTCGTGGATGCTGCTTCAGGCCACAAGATTATTAGTTTCGTAGATGGTAATGTAGGTTATAATCAGATTTTTATGGCCGAAGAAGACATCCACAAGACTACTTTTAGATGCCCAGGAGCAATCGGCTTGTATGAGTGGGTCGTTATGATGTTCGGGTTAAAGAATGCTGGAGCAACTTACCAAAGGGGCATGAATTACATTTTCCATGACATGATCGGATCCCTGGTGGAGATTTATATTGATGACATTGTTGTCAAGTCCACGGAAACCACAAATCACAGCCGATCTTAAGCAGGTTTTGGAGAGGACAAGGAAATATGACCTTAAGATGAATCCATTGAAGTGCGCATTCGGCGTATCGGCCGGACGGTTTTTAGGGTTTCTTGTTCACGAAAGAGGAATTGAGGTTACACCAAGGAGAATCAATGCTATCAAGACAATACAGCCTCCAAAGGACAAGAAGCAACTATAATCTTTGGTGGGCAAAATCAACTTTATCAGACGATTTATAGCCAATCTTTCAGAGAAGATGGAGTTGTTCACACCACTGCTTCGGCTGAAGGCCGATCAAGCATTCACTTGGGGGCGAGCAGCGAAGGCATTGGATAATATCAAGGATTATTTGAGCTCGTCTCCGGTTTTGATTTCTCCACAAAAAGGGATACCATTCAAGTTATATCTATCAGCCGATGACAAGTCAATCGGCTCGGTTTTGATCCAAGAGGTCGAAGGGAAGGAGAAGACAATCTTTTATCTCAGCCGACGGTTGTTGGACGCAGAAACAAGGTATTCACCCGTGGAAAAGTTATGTCTTTGTCTGTATTTTTATGTACCAAGCTAAGGCATTATTTGTTGTCCAATGAGTGCACGATGGTTTGTAAAGCCGACGTAGTCAAATATATGCTATCGGCTCTAGTATTAAAGGGACGAATTGGAAAATGGATTTTTGCTTTGACAGAATTTGATTTAAGATATCAGGCAACCAGGGCAGTTAAAGGACAAGCTATAGCCGATTTCATAGTGGAACACAGGGATGACTCAATCGGCTCAGTGGAAATCATGCCTTGGACGTTAACATTTGATGGCTCGGTTTGCACAAATGGCTGCAGTATCGGCTTGGTAATATATCCCCAAGGGGGGCAAGTTTTGAATTTGCGTTTTCGATCAACCCCCACGCCACAAACAACCAAGCCGAATAAGAAGCAGTGCTCAAGGGATTGCATCTTCTCAAAGAGGTTGAAGCCGACACCATCGAGATCATGGGGGATTCACTGTTGGTCATCAGCCAATTGTCAGGAGAGTATGAGTACAAAAATGATGCGCTGATGATCTATTATCAACAATGCCAAGACTTGATGGATAGCTTTCGGCTAGTCACATTAAGGCATATCCTCAGGGAGCAGAACACAGCCGCCAATGATTTAGCTCAAGGGGCATCGGGTTATCGGCCGATGACAAAAGATATTGAGATAGAGGTTGCTGCCATGACAGCCGATGACTGGAGGTTTGAAGTCTACAATTATTTACAAAACCCTTCTCAATCGGCTTCCAGGAAATTGCGATACAAGGCTTTGAGATATGTTTGCTTCATGAAAATTTATACTACAGGACGATTGATGGTGTGCTGCTCAAGTGTCTCAGAGCCGATCAAGTCAAGGTGTCTATCGGAGAAGTGCATGAAGGAGTGTGCGGCACACATCAATTGGCTCACAAGATGAAGTGTTTACTTCGGAGAGCGGGGTATTTTTGGCCGACGATGCTGGAAGATTGTTTCAAGTACTACAAGGGCTGCCAAGATTGTCAGAAGTTTGGAGCTATACAAAGAGCACCAGCATCGGCTATGAACCCAATCATAAAGCCTTGGCCGTTCAAAGGATGGGGAATTGATATGATCGGCCAGATCCATCCACCCTTGAGTAAAAGGCACAACTTTATATTGGTCGCAACCGATTAGTTCACGAAGTGGGTGGCAGCAATTCCTCTTAAGAAAGTTGATTCTAAGGACGCCATCGAGTTTGTTAAGGAGCATATCATATACCGATTTGGCGTTCCTCAAACCATAACAACAGACCAGGGATCGATCTTCATATCGGACGAGTTTGTTCAGTTTGCCGACGGCATGGGAATCAAGTTGCTCAATTCTTCGCCGTATTACGCTCAGGGCCAATGGGCAAGCAGAAGCTTCAAATAAAAGCCTAATCAATCTGATAAAGAGGAAGATCTCTAAGTATCCCAAGTAATGGCACAACCGATTAGCTGAATCACTTTGGGCCTATCGGATGGCATGCCACTGATCTATCCAAGTCCCTCCATATAAATTGGTCTACGGGCATGAAGCAGTCCTACCATGGGAAAACATCATCGGCTCAAGACATATTCAGTTGCAAGATCAGCTCACAGCCGATGATTATTACAATTTGATCGTAGATGAGTCAGAAGACCTGGTTTTGTCACGGATGAGGGCTTTGGAAAAAGTAACAAGAGATAAGGAACGAGTAGCCCGTCATTATTACAAGAAAGTTGTGCCTAAGTCTTTTGAAGAGGGCGAACTCGTTTAGAAATTGATACTGCCGATTGGATCAAGAGATAATAAATTCGGTAAGTGGTCACCTAATTGGGAAGGGCCTTTCAAGATCCACAAATGCGTCTCTAAGGGGGCCTACATGTTAGAAGGATTGGATGGAGAAGTATTTGGAAGGACTCTAAACGGAAAATATTTAAAAAAATACTACCCAAGCATTTGACTCAATTCCTGATTCGGCTGTGTTCTTACCAATTCGTGCTAGCCGATGTCTTGACTTGTGCAAGCATCGCCTTTAGGTCATTTTCACGCTAAGTTTTTCCCCTAGTTTTCTACAATCGGCTAAGTTTGGCCGACAACGATGACAGTGGCAGAAGTTGCGGATTTCATAATTTTGTCGACATCACAGACATCTAAAAAATTAGGGGGCATACATATACAAAAATTGGAAAAATAGATATCAAGAAATTTTTCAAGTTGTTCAAGTTTTTGAAGCTAATGTGGTCGACAATCAAACATTGGCAGTCAAATGTTGAGTAAGGACGGTTTCACCGATTACAAAAGATGGACAATGTTAGCTGATTACAAAAATAGTTGAGTTACAATTTTTGACCTAGAGGGCTATTACAATCGCCTCATTGTTTGAGAAAATATGCTATAGCCGATAATGCGTTGCGCCTGATTTCATCGACTTCCTCAATGGCCTTGGCATCAGCTGCGTCGTCTCCGGTCACCGGCTTCACCGCCTTTGTTAAGTCCGTAAGGTAGGACACGACCGCCTTGATGCTTAATCGCTTGTCTTCAATTTCCTTGGGCAAGCCGGCCATGTACTCCTCTTGAATGTCGATCTCATTGGTGACTTGGATAAGATCGGCTACTAGCTGATCCCAAGGCGTCGGCGCACGTGGAGGCTGAAAAAGAGTTAGTTTTAAAATCGGTTGGTTGGCAAGGGATGCAAGTTCAAGATGCTTACCGATGGAAGGGAGCCGATTTCTTCTTTGTGGCCAGCTTCTTCCTCTGTTAATGTAAAAATATGGTGAGGGAATGGCGAATGAAAAGCATTAAAAGAACAAGTGTTGAGGTCGCGTACCGCCATCGGACGAACAGGACGCCTTGGGGGACTTGGTGTTTTTGGATGGATGCCTCGTCGGCTGTTGGGGTATGTGCATATCTTTCAGAACTCGATTCGGCTGTAGCTGCGTCAACCGCGTCTGCCATCTCTTCATTCTCCACTTCATCGTCCAGCACTGCTTCGACGTCTGGGTCAATCGGAGAGATGTCATCGGCTGGAGTTGGTTTGGCCTTCTTCGCCGCTCGTTTCTTCTTCTCGGCAGCAGGAGTAGCGGTAGCCGATGGTTGTGCCCTCTTCACCCGACGGAGCGGCTCACGAGTTTGGCCATGGAGAAGCGTGCCCACCTTCGGCGTGTTGAAGCCGATGATGGACGGAGCTAGTCCACAACCATCTGGCAGAATGCCGAGCGCATAGTTAATTGCCTCTCCTGTGTTGATGACATGAGGAGGGGAGTCGTCGATCGTCTGCAATAAGAAATGGTTTGTTTGTCGATGAAGAGAAAGGATTGAAAGGTAAAAGTGCTTACCGATGGAACCAAGTCCGTGTCGACGACTATCAGGTACATCAAAGCCGATTGGTGGAACAGGTGTTGTTTCCATTCATTCCACCATCGACTGAAGATAGCCGATGCAGTCGCTTGCCGGATCAAGTGCGCCGATCTTTGCCCAAGGGAGGACCAGGGATGTTGACCAGCCGATGCATCATAACATTGTAGTCAATTTTTCCCCTTGACTGGATCTTGTCGACAAAATACAAGCCGATTGGCAGCTGTCCCATTCCAAGTTGCCTTGCTGCCACCATTGGGTGATAGAATTCATAAGTCTTGATGATGTTGCGCCCTGGTGGATGCCGACGGGAAGGATGCATGGGGTGATGGCTGTGACAAATATTTCCCTTAGCTCGGTATATTCTTCGAGTCAACTTCATCTAGCCGAAGATTGTACGGTTGTTCAAAGTTATCAAAATCTTTGTAGGCAAACCAGATCTTGGAGATGTTTGGGAAACCACTTGTACGGATGATCAAACCACTCCTTGAAATTGTCGGTGTTAGCTTAGACCCGGGGTAAGTAGTAGCGGCTTCTCCATACGACATACATCGCTGAGTTGTCTGCTCTTCATCATCTATGATTCTCGGCTCGAGAGGAAAATCGACTTCAAGCGGAGGAGGCGGCTCGGCAACTTTGTACGAGATGGAGGTTGAGCTAGAGTTGTAATGACCACCATGGCCCTCTTGTGCCGATGGTTTGTTTAGAGGCCAGCCGAGCCGATGCCGTGCCTAACACTTAGTATAGATAGCCAAGTAGGTATTTGCCTAGGGGAATCTTCTTTTTTTGCCACCAAGGCTTTGGCTATATGCTGCCAGTTGCTGGTTGGACCGCAGCTCGATCCACAAAAGACGAATTTTTCCAACCACATCAGAAGGAAGGTTGTGTGTTCCCTGTCAGAGATCGGCCCATCACTCATGTTCATAGATATGAAGCCGCTTCAGCCGCCGATGCTCTTTGTCTTGAAGATATGCTGGCATTTCATTGAGGCTGACAGTGGAAGTGATGTCTAAACCGGTGATCATGGCCACATAAAAAAGGGTTGGCGTCATCAGCCCTTGCCTAAACAGAAAGGCGTTGAGGGTGTTAGACCAATAGTATCTTGCAGCCGATAGAAGGGATTCATGCTTAGGCATATCGGCTATTGTCAGTCCTAAACATTGGTATATCCCAAGTTCGGTCCAGTGGGCTTGTTTCCTGGCCGACATCCTAAGATTCCAAGCCGGCCAAGATTTGTCAGTTGACGGCCAAGATTTGAAAGCACCAGTCCAATACGACAGATCTTGGGTTGAGAATTTGTAGGGGATCCAATTGGTTTCGGTATTGATAAGCTCACTAGGATCCAAGTTGCCGATCGGCCCTAAAAATACTGGTTTGGGTGGTTGAGGTCTGGGATCGCGATTTTGATGAGACAAGTGCTACAGGGTGCAGAAAAAACGAAGAAATTATGAGAGGGCGCAATGATTAAATCGTGAGAAGAAAGGGAGCAGAGTCGATTGGGGTTTACCTCAGGGTAGAGCTGTTGCGGCATGTCGGCAGGAGTGCTTGAAGACGCCATCGGTGAGGGGGATCGCCGCCTTGCGGGGTTCATCGGAAGGATTTGTACTCCGGGTCGCCGGAATCGCCGAGGAGTCGCTGGGGAAGAAGAAGGGCTTTTGTTGGCTAAGGCTTGAGTGTGCAAAGTGACAGCGTGGCTCGTCTTGGCGCCGGACGGGCAATATGTAAAGAGTTTTTTCCGGCGCCAAAACGGACATGAACGAAAAGCACGCGGGAATTTGAAAAAGCGGCAAATCCGCGATATTATCTTATCACGGACTTGGGGGGCATGTGTTAACGACCAAATTTGGTAACCAAATCCCTAAGCCCAAGCCAAGATTGAAGCGGGATCGGATCGGGAAAGTGATATGCGGAGAAACAAAGGCCGCATCGGCTACGATTCAATCGGCTGGGAAACCAGTCGGCTAAGGCCGAATCGGAGGGAACAGCCGATAGCTGATTCCGATTCAGAGAGAAAGATGGGATCGTTTCCGATGGAAAGCTCGAGGATAAATGGTAGATTCGGTTCCCAAATTACGCGTTAAAGATATTGCCATCTACGGATAGAGTGCTGTAACGATAATTGTATATGTAAATTAGGGATTTGTTCAGATATTCCTATTGTAATGCGACATGGGACTGTATCCCGAAATATTTTCGTATTTTGAATAGTAGATTAGATAGAAATCGTGTCTGTTAACGACCAAATTTGGTAACCAAATCCCCAAGTTCAAGGTCAAATTTGAAGCAGAATTGGATCGGCGGAGTAATCTGCGGGGAGGCAGAGGCTGCGTCGGCTATGCTCAAATCGGCTGAGTAACGATCGGCTACGAGGTCAATCGGCTAAGGTTGGATCGGACAAGGTTAGCCGATAGCCGATACTGAGTCAGAGGAGAAGATAAAACCGTTTCCGATGAAAGTGCTTGAAGATAAACATAAGATTTGGTTATCAGTTTACGCGTTAGAAGATATTGCCATCTATGGATAGAGTCCTGTAACGGCAATTGTATCTATAAATTAGGAATTTGTTTAAACTGTTTATTGTAATGCGGCATGGGTCCTTCTCAAGATATTGTCGTATTTTAAACAGTAGTTTAGATAGAGTCCAGGGTTTGTACAGATAATGTTATTCTTGGGTACAAATAGGACCCGAGATCTCTGTAAATAAAATAATCACAATCAATACAACCTTCGGCGCATCGCCTCTTTTTTCTTCAGACGAACAATTGATTCGGCTTCGGGCTGCATCATTTTGATCCCCAAGTTCAGGTAAATGTTTGTCATTAGTGATGTATCTCGTCGAATTTAGTGCTTCCATTGTCATGACACTCTAAATTCGATGATTTATGCTACGCTAGTTATCATATATCGCATATAATCTAGAACAATGTTTAGATCTATCTCGTCATTGGCTCACTTCTGTCAAGAACCGGCAGCCGATACAGCTAGATCTAAAGGTTGTCGAGGATTATATGCGATATCCACAATCTGAGGTATTTACATCAGCTACAATAGATTAGGTTGTTCTTTTTATACTTAATGTTGCATCAACATTGAACTATTAAGTCGTTTTTAGAACTTCCAATGATACATTCGAGTTAGATGTATATGCTTAGAGACAGTCAGGGGTTTCGCCTGACCTTACCATTTTAATGTTCTTTTGATATATTTGTCATCAAGATTGTTAAAAACCACCTCTTATATTAAAATCTCACTCTGGTTAAATGCCCTGAGCCAGAATCAGTTTATCGGCTGTAGCTGATAGTCGGCTGATCTAGGTTTAGCATATTTAACTCAGATCGATATCTTTTCATAAGATAAATCGGAGTATTAGCCGATTCACAGTTGGCCTTATGACATTGGCTAAGTTTGTTAAAGCATATATCTATTATTCTATGGTATATTTGGGTTAAGTGGCTAATACTGTCTCGGCAATAGCCGATCTATTCTAGTCACTTAGTTTAAATACACTTTGGAATAGCATATATATGTAGATTGACTCCTGCAGCCGATCCAGTAGGATCTGACTTAATACTTAATGCATATATCTCTATTTTTCTTGTTGGTTAACGAGATCAAACCAGCGCACGCCTTGAACGACATAGGTAGCGAGAAGGACACTGCTTGAGTTAGCGAGATCTCCTAGGCCGGCGCGTGAGAGAAATTTCTCGTCAACAGTGTCTTACACGGATAGTGTTATTCTTGGGTATGAATAGGACCCGAGACCCCTGTAAATCAGATCATATCACAATCAATACAATCTCGGTGCTCGCCACTCATTTTCTTTTAGACGAGTTCTTGATTCGGCTTCGGGCTGCATCGTTTTGATCCCCGATTAAGGTAAATGCTTGTCATTAGTGGTTTATTTCGTCGAATCTAGTGCTTCAATCATCATGATACTCTAGGTTTGATGCTTTAGACTGTGCAAGTTATCATATACGACATATAATCTAGAACAATGTCTAGATTTATCTTGCCATCGGTTTGTTCTTCTCAGGAAGCAACAGCCGATAGAGCTAGATATAGATGTTGGCCTGGATTATATGCTGTATCTACCGTCTTGAGGGGTTCAGTCTATATAGATCCAATGCTATCTTTTTGTACTTAATGTTGCATCATCTATGATCTGTTAAGTCACTTTTAGAAGTATTATGATCTATTCGGCTAGATGTAAACTTATAGAGATAGTGCCGGGGTTTCAGCCGGCCTTACCTGTTTTAATATTTATTCTAGTATTATTTGCTATTAGATTTATTAGAGCTATCTCTTATATTAAGATCTTAATCTGGTTAAATGCTTTAAGTCGGTATCAACTGTCGGCACAAATGCACGAAGCGATCTAGGTTTAACTCATTTAGGTTAGATTAATATCTCTTCATAAGAAGTATCGGAGTACTAGACGATCCAAAGTTAGGTCCACAATATTGGCTAGGTCATGAATGCATATATTTATTATCCTAGTGTATATTTAGATTGAGTGATTTATACTGCCTCGGCATAGCCGATCTATCCCAATCACTTAGTTTAAATATGCTTTGGGATAGCAAATACATGTAAAAATTTGTTTCCTTAGCCGATCCGGTAGGATCTAACCCTAACCTTAACGCATATCTATTTGTTTCTTGTTGGTTGACAGATCAAACCAACTGGCATGCCTGTTTACATCAGACCGCCAAGAAAAGGACCTGCACTGGAGTTAAGCAGATATCCTAGGGCAGCGCATGAGAGAACATTCTCATCAACACACACATACTGTCCATCACATAGTCCAAAAGTAGCATAACTCACATATTCATTACATAGGCAAATTTCAGTAGTCCATGTTAGTGATATGCCCTAGAGGCAACATGGAGATGTTGGATATCACGTCAATGTTTATGTATTTATGAATAAAGTGTTATTCAGTTCCATGAAATAGACATCTTGTATTGATCAATAAGTACGTGACTTATTTATGAGACTCTTTATGTATGAATCTATTTCTAAACGATCCACGATCATATGTCATATTGTTGGAACAAATATGATTCTAAGATCGGCATGTTTATTGATTGATGATCATGTCTCATAGATCATGGGTATGGAGATACCAAATCAATAAACATGGACATATGTGTTAGAGAACACATTGTTGGATAGACCCACCATGAGACACTACAGGAATCAATGTGCCATTAGTTGGTCTCAGGTAGTGTTGGTACAAAGTCCTTAGACCTGAGATCACCATAGATTCTAACATGTGTAGTAGCCTACTTTGGGACTACCAAACGCTATTCCGTGCGGGTAGTTATAAAGGTAGTTTTCGGGTTTGCTATGAAACATGGAGTGGGATGTGAGTGACCAAGATGGAATTTGCCCCTCCTTTGGAGAGATATCTCTGGGCCCCTCGAGGTAATGGATTATGGAAATGCATGGCCATGCTAAGGGATTTGTGTACACATTACGGGTTGAGCCGATATTATTCTTGTATACTATGGTGTCAATATGTCTTGCTAGGCGCCGGCTGTGACAGGTCGGCTGAGTTAGACTCGAGCCGACGATCGGCTAAGTTAGACTATAGCCGAAACCGAGTATACCTGAACCTACGGGTCGCACGCTTAAGGGGATAAGAACAGGCATTCGAGTTGGATTCGAATACGGCTCGATCGGATAGGGATCCGATCGAATAGAGTCCTATGGGCTTACGACATATGGGCGGCCAACTCTATGAGATACGAATGAGGTCCAATTCAAAATAGAGTCCTAATCGGCCACTAGTCCCAGTCGGCCAACTCTATATAAAGGAGGGAGGGGTGGAGAGCGTGGCACGTCAATTGCATCGCGTGCAACGAAGTCGCCGAGATCAATCTCCACGAGAAACCCTCCCCACTTTCGAGCCAAACCCTAGCCTTGCATCGCGTGCTAGCACACGGGTGCTCGGCGTTCGTCCCCGGACGTGTGGATACCGGTAGAGGCGCGCTACGTTGCACGCTCTTGATCGGCTTCGGATCGGCTGCAATCGGAGCGATTGGGCGTGGTGGAATCGGCTGCGGTCGGGCGCATCGGAGCGAGGCGTGAGAACGCGGCCGGACGACTCGAATCGGGCGATTGGCGAATCGGCTGTCTCCGGGAATCGGCTACACTTGTTCCGAGATCGGATTGCCACGATTGGCTATTCCGCTGCACTCTACTCCAATCGGTAACGATCTATCGGCCCTTACTTGCAAGTGTTCCTGGTTTGCGCGGTAAAAGTTTTTGTTTTCGGCTAGCGTAGCCTCCGCGTAACCCTTCAGTGGTATCAGAGCTAATCTTGCTTAGTTCGGGTGTTAGATTGGATCTGGAACAAGTTTTGTGCACGGGTTGATTAGATCAATCGGTTTTACGGGATCTGTTGAGGAGAGTTAATGGTAATTGCGTTCCTTGATGGTGTATCGGAACGGCGTAATGTGATTACGTCGAAGCAATTTCCATATAACTCGGTTTGAGTTGGGTTCGAGATAGCGTTCCTTGATAGTGTATCGGAACGGTATAATGTGATTATGCCGAAGCTATCTCGTAGTCCGATCTTGTTAGCTGCCTCGCGCCTACGCAAACCATCTCCCTTGATAGTGTATCGGGACGGCATAATATGATTATGCCGACATGGTTTCCGTAAGCGAATTCATAGATTGGATCTATGAATTGCGTGTGGTGTTCCGGCGCTGCCAGAAGCCGCGGGGCGGCTTCCCCTCGACCGCCGTGTGCGTACCCCTTATAGGTCGTCTCGATGCCGTATCTACGTGATAAGTAGAAAACGTTTCTACGCCTAACTTGTTTTTGCGAGAGAATGCTTTGAGATGGTATGGCCCTATTGTATGTATGAGATGCATGTGATGCATGTAATATTCTTTCATATGTGCAATCCCTGTAATATTCTTTCATACGTGCAATGCTTGTAATATTCTTTCACGACCTGCGAGTCGATGTAGTCTTCAATTAGAGCTTCTTTAGTAGTAGCTTAGTTTGAAGATATCAAGCATTCGACACTTGGAAGATGGTGCCGAAGATGGAGATCCTCAGCGCCGACATGGAGATGGAGATCACCATGTGAAGGGGGCCATACTATTTCATTATATGCTATTCTTCTTGCTTTTATATGTGATATGTTTGTTTGATAGGATAGCATCCCTCTCAAAATTAAGTAGTAATGATGCCCTTGCAAATGTTGCACCCGTCACCGTTATGCTCGTCAATGGTGGGTGCAAAGCGAGTGCCATTCTCTATCATAACACGAGGGGGTATATGTCGGACATATACATGCAGGAGCATTTGGTTTACTTAACAAGGCTATCAAAACAGTTTTGGGCCTTGGGGCATAGGTTGGCGCCGGGGCATGGAGATGCCACACCAACAACAAGAGTCACATAGAGATGTGATTAGCAAGGTGTTGTTTACCGATGTTACTAATTTTCTAGCAGTGATGCCAAAGCTCACTAGAAAATTAATTAACATGTGGATCTTGACCCAATACGTAACCTAGAGGGAAGGTGGAAAATACGTAATGGGAGTCTAATGTTAAATTGTTTAACAATAGACATAGCATAAACATTGTGCTAAACTTTGCTTTTTCTGTTGTAGAATAAATGGCGGCTAATACTACACCCAGTACCTTTAATTTACGATCTATTCTCGAAAAGAAAAAATTAAATGGAACAAACTTTATGGATTGGTATCGCAACTTGAGAATTGTTCTCAAGCAAGAGCGTAAGGAGTACGTTCTTGAAGTACCTTATCCGGAGGATTTGCCTAATAACGCCACTGCAAGCGCACGGAGGGCTTATGAGAAGCACACTAATGATGCCCTAGATATAATTGTCTCATGCTTGCTACAATGTCCCCGAGCTTCGAAGCAATATGAGAGCAAGTGATGCTCACACTATTATTCGGGGACTGCGTGGCATGTTTGAGAACCAAGCTCGGGCCGAGAGGTTTAACACCTCAAAGTCCTTGTTTGCGTGCGAGCTTGTTGAGGGGAATCCCGTCGAGTCCGCATGTGATAAAAATGATTGGCTACATTGAGAGTCCGGAAAAACTAGGTTTTCCCTTAGCCAAGAGTTGGCTACGATGTGATTCTCCACTCGCTCCCTCCGAGCTTCGAGCCATTCATATTGAATTATCACATGAACAATATGGATAGAACCTTGGCTGAATTGCATGGGATGCTAAAGACAGTGAGGAGAGTATCGAGAAAAACGGTCATCATGTGATGATGATGCAGAAGGCAAAGCGCAAACCACTGTCAAGAAACTTTGCACCAAGAGGAAGTTAACTCCCGATGAGATCGCGAGTGCCTCCAATGCAAAGAAGGGCAAGAAGGGGTCGGCGGCATCGATGCCGTTTGCTTCTATTGCAAGGAGACATGCCATTGGAAGAGGAACGCAAGAAGTACATGGAGGATCTCAAAAAGAAGCAAAGTACGACTTACGCTTCAGGTATTAATGTTATAGACATTAATCTTGCTACTTCACCTCGACTCTTGGGTATTTGATACCGGGTCGGTAGCTCATATTTGCAAATCGTTGCGGGGAATGAGAAGAAGTAGAGGATTGAGAAGGGGTGAGGTGAACCTACGCGTCGGCAATGGAGCAAGCGTTGCTACGCTTGCGTCGGCACGATACCACTTCATCTACCTTCGGGATTAGTTTTGGAATTAAATAATTGTTATTGTGTTCCAACACTATGTCAAAACGTTATTTCCGCTTCATGTTTGCAAGCGGAAGGATATGATTTTAGATCAATGGACAATGGTTGTTCAATATATCTCGAGAGATATGTTCTATTTTCATGCTCCATTGGTGAATGGATTATACGTTTTGAATCTTGAAGCGTCTCCCATCTATAACATTAATACGAAAGGCAACTCTCTAATGATATAAACCCCACGTTTATCCGGCATTGTCGCTTAGGCCATATAAATAAGAAACGCATGGAGAAGCTCCATAAGGATGGATTGCTTCACTCTTTTGATTTTGAATCATTTGAGACATGTGAGTCTTGTTTACTTGGTAAGATGACAAAGGCACCTTTCACGGGACACGGTGAAAGAGCAAGTGATTTGTTGGCACTCATACATACCGATGTATGTGGACCAATGAGCTCAACGGCGAGGTGGTTATCAGTACTTCATTACCTTTACCGATGACTTTAGTAGATATGGTTATATCTACTTAATGAGGCATAAGTCCGAATCCTTTGAAAAGTTCAAAGAATTCCGAATGAAGTACGAGAATCATTTAGGGAAAAAAATCAAGTTTCTACGATCGGATCGTGGAGGGAATACTTGAGCCAAGAGTTTGGTAATCATCTCGAAAGATTGTGAAATTGTTCCACGAGTTGACTCCGCCAGAACTCCACAATGGAACGGAGTGTCCGAACGAAGAAATTGCACCTTGTTGGACATGGTGCGGTCGATGATGAGCCAAAGTGATCTTCCGTTATCCTTCGGGGATATGCTCTTGAAACATTGCGCTCACACTAAATAGAGTTCCATCTAAGTCGGTTGAAAAGACACCATATGAGATATGGACAGGGCAACCCCTAGTTTGTCTTTTCTCAAAATTTGGGGATGCGAAGCTTATGTAAAACGTTTACGATCGACAAGCTCACACCCAAATCGACAATTGCTTCTTTGTGGGATATCCTAAGGAAACTAAGGGATATTACTTTTATAATTGGGAACAAGGCAAAATGTTTGTCGCCCGACATGGTGTCTTCTTGGAGAAAGAGTTTCTTTCAAGAAGGGTTAGTGGGAGCAGGGTGCACCATGAAGAAGTTCAAGAAACACCGAAAACGTTTCGCGACCACGGAACCACTACGGGAGGAGCAAAGTGTTGCGCCACCGGTTGTAGACACACCAGCCTACGGAGATCGAAAGATCACGTCGTGCACTGACAGTACAGTGCGGAACAACGTGATATATTGTTGTTAGACAACGATGAGCCTAAGACCTATGAGGAAGCGATGGTGGGACCCGATTCCAACAAGTGGCTTGGAGCCATGAAATCCGAAATAGAATCCATGTACGACAATCAAGTTTGGAACTTGGTTGATCCACTGATGGTGTCAAAACCATTGAGTGTAAATGGGTTTTTAAGAAAAGGCCGATATGGATGGAAATGTTCACATCTATAAGGCGCGATTGGTGGCGAAAGGTTTTAAACAGATTCAAGGAGTTGATTATGATGAAACCTTCTCGCCCGTCGCAATGCTTAAATCTATTTGGATTATCCTAGCGATTGCTGCATATTTCGATTATGAGATATGGCGAGATGGATGTCAAAACGGCTTTCCTAAATGGAAACCTAAGCGAGGATGTATACATGATACAACCTCGGGGTTTTGTCGATCAGAATCACTGAAAGATATGCAAGCTACATAAATCCATTTATGGATTGAAGCAAGCATCTCGGAGTTGGAATATTCGTTTTGATGAAGTAATCAAAGGGTTTGGTTTCATCAAAAATGAAGAAGAGGCCTGTGTTTACAAAAAGGTCGGTGGGAGCGCAATTGTATTTCTAATCTTATATGTGGATGACATATTACTGATTGGAAATGATATCCCTATGCTTGAATCCGTCAAGTCTTCATTGAAAAATAGTTTTTCCATGAAAGACTTAGGGGAGGCAGCATATATATTGGGCATTCGGATCTATAGAGATAGATCCAAGAGGCTAATTGGATTAAGCCAAAATACATACATTGACAAGGTGTTGAAAAGGTTCAACATGCATGATTCCAAGAAAGGTTTCTTGCCCATGTCACATGGCATTAATCTTAGCAAGAATCGGTGTCCTCGGACACATGATAAGCGGAATAAGATGGGTATGGTTCCATATGCTTCGGCAATTGGATCCATCATGTATGCCATGCTTTGTACACGCCCTGGATGTCTCGTACGCTTTGAGTGCTACGAGCAGATACCAGTCAGATCCAGGTGAAGGTCACTGGACTGCCGTAAAGAATATCCTTAAGTACTTGAGAAGAACTAAGGATATGTTCCTAGTCTATGGAGGTGAAGAAGAGCTCGTTGTAAGTGGTTACACCGATGCTAGCTTCCAAACAGACAAGGATGATTATAGATCGTAACGGGTTCGTGTTACTGCCGAACGGAGGCGCATCAGTGGAAGAGTTCCAAGCGGGATACCGTTGCGATTCTACAACGGAGGCCGAGTACATTGCTGCTTCGAAGCTGCAAAGGAGGCTGTTTGGATCAAGAAATTCGTTTCGAGCTTGGTGTGATGACTAGTACGACGGTCCAATGTCTCTCTATTGTGACAATAGTGGAGCCATTGCGCAAGCCAAGGAGCCGAGGTCACATCGAAGTCCAAACACATACTTCGGCGATATCATCTCATCCGCGAGATAGTGGACAGAGGTGATGTCAAGATATGCAAAGTGCACACGGATCTCAACATAGCCGATCCGCCGACAAAACCTCTCCCTCGGCCGAAGCATGAGGCGCACACAAGAGCAATGGGTATTAGATACTTACATGATTGACTCTAGTGCAAGTGGGAGATTGTTAGTGATATGCCCTAGAGGCAACATGGAGATGTTGGATATCACGTCAATGTTTATGTATTTATGAATAAAGTGTTATTCGGTTCCATGAAATAGACATCTTGTATTGATCAATAAGTACGTGACTTATTTATGAGACTCTTTATGTATGAATCTATTTCTAAACGATCCCGATCATATGTCATATTGTTGGAACAAATATGATTCTAAGATCGGCATGTTTATTGATTGATGATCATGTCTCATAAATCATGGGTATGGAGATACCAAATCAATAAACATGGACATATGTGTTAGAGAACATATTGTTGGATAGACCCACCATGAGACACTACGGGAATCAATGTGCCATTAGTTGGTCTCGGGTAGTGTTGGTACAAAGTCCTTAGACCCGAGATCACCATAGATTCTAACGTGTGTAGTAGCCTACTTTGGGACTACCAAACGCTATTCCGTAAGCGGGTAGTTATAAAGGTAGTTTTCGGGTTTGCTATGAAACATGGAGTGGGATGTGAGTGACCAAGATGGAATTTGCCCCTCCTTTGGAGAGATATCTCTGGGCCCCTCGAGGTAATGGATTATGGAAATGCATGGCCATGCTAAGTTGATTGAGGAGACAATCAACGGACGGATAATCCAATACGGTTCGAGTGAATGGTTAAGCTATTGAAGGGATGGCACACATCTTGCCTATAGCTTAAGCGGTATCGTGAGGCAAAGGGATTTGTGTACACATTACGGGTTGAGCCGATATTATTCTTGTATACTATGGTGTCAATATGTGCTGCTAGGCGCCGCGTTGACAGTCGGCTGAGTTAGACTCGAGCCGACGATCGGCTAAGTTAGACTATAGCCGAAACCGAGTATACCTGAACCTACGTGGTCGCACGCTTAAGGGGATAAGAACAGGCATTCGAGTTGGATTCGAATACGGCTCGATCGGATAGGGATCCGATCGAATAGAGTCCTATGGGCTTACGACGTATGGGCGGCCAACTCTATGAGATACGAATGAGGTCCAATTCAAAATAGAGTCCTAATCGGCCACTAGTCCCGGTCGGCCAACTCTATATAAAGGAGGGAGGGGTGGAGAGCTGTGGCACGCCAATTGCATCGCGTGCAACGAAGTCGCCGAGATCAATCTCCACAGAAACCCTCCCCACTTTCGAGCCAAACCCTAGCCTTGCATCGCGTGCTAGCACACGGGTGCTCGGCGTTCGTCCGGACGTGTGGATACCGGTAGAGGCGCTGCTACGTTGCACGCTCTTGATCGGCCGGATCGGCTGCAATCGGAGCGATCGGGCGTGGTGGAATCGGCTGCGGTCGGGCGCATCGGAGCGAGGCGTGAGAACGCGGCCGGACGACTCGAATCGGGCGATTGGCGAATCGGTGTCTCCGGGAATCGGCTACACCTGTTCCAGATCGGATTGCCCCGATTGGCTATTCCGCTGCACTCTACTCCAATCGGTAACGATCTATCGGCCCTTACTTGCAAGTGTTCCTGGTTTGCGCGGTAAAAGTTTTTGTTTTCGGCTAGCGTAGCCTCCGCGTAACCCTTCAGTCCACAGTCCAAATAAATTTTACAGTCCAACACATAGTTCAAAAAGTTTTGGAAGTACATTTCATCTAACACAATCCATCGGGCCATCATAAGTCCAATTAGATAGTCTAACACCCCAAAATAATACAATTGAAGAGATAGACACACTTTCATCTTTTCAAAACATCATTTTCAACAACAGTCATCTTCTAGCAACCATCTTCTTATGAGTTACTTCTGTTTTTCGGATCTAGCAATATAGCACACATCAACACTTCATATATGATACAACTACAAGCATTATAAATCAAGAAGTGTGATCTGAAACCGGTTATAAACCAAGGCATTGACATTCTTGACTCTGTTCACTAGACGCCGAGTTTGCCTGTTGTCAGGTTCTGCAAGCAAATAAACATATTAGCATGCACATATATATAAATCAGCAAATACTTTACAACTAAATACAAAGATGCACCTATAGGTTTCCTTGTTTGTTCAGGAGTCACATCATCACGGTCGTCATCACTAGGAAAATTGTTGTCCCTGAATCTGTGTCATCATCACTTGCAAACTCTTCCTCTTCCACTTCCAATGCTTTCCTCTTCCCATTCTCCTTCGCCTTCCTCTACCTGTCCAGAGGCACAGACCCACCTGCAATATTCTTTGCCTTTGATACCCTAGTATTGATGGGCTCATCAAGTATTCTCTCGCCTGACATGTCAATGCGGACATCATCAAGTACCACCTTGGTGAGCGAAAGTTGCTCCTCCTCAGATCTATCAATCTCTTCGCAATCTCTAAAGGATCGAGTTCTGGTGTAGCTTGACTTCTAGAATTTGATAGCCATTCCATGATTGGATTTCATTCATCATAGAGGGCGATATCCATCAACACACTAACATGATCACTCTCATTCTGTCTATGCCCTATTTCAGCTTCAAAATTTTGGAGTCGCAACTTCATATTGTAATGGACAAACACTAGCTTGTGAAGTTTTTCATACCCAAGATGTGTCACATACCCGAATTCTAGGACTTAATATTTTCTTGCCAAAATAGTTGGAAGCTAACTTTTCCACTTTTTGCGAGCCAACAATTTTCTTTTCTAACTTAGGAAAGTACCTCAACCCAATGCCTGATTAAAAATTTGAGAACAAAAGAAAACCTTTTTCATTTCTAACTTAGAATATGGATACAAACATACATGTGCACATGAATAAGCATAAAACATGTTTTGACATTAATTCTTTTGTGCTTTTGGATTTTGGACTCGCATTTCATTATAGGTCTCATAAGCTTCAAGAAAAGATTTAAGTTCACAGATAAAGCCTACGGCTAACTTAGGGTAATAATATGTGGACATAAAAATTAAATTCAAAGATCATCTCCTGCGCCCAAGAAAATTTTAATATAACCCACTATAATTATATTAGGTGCATTTACAAAGAAAGAACAACTGAACATAGGGAGGTTACCCTAATTTTCTAAAATAATCCATACTAGATAAAATCATGAAAAAATTATGTAGATGCCAAACATTATATACAACTAAAAAAATTTTGTGCAATTTAAAAACTAGGTTTGATGCCCCAAACAAATTAGACAAAACAGTCAAATATTAGGCTAATTAATATTCTTAATCGACTAAAATGACAACTAGCCTAAAATATCACTAAAATACACATAAGTGTATAAAGTAAATAATTTATTAAAATACTAGATTAATTATCATGAATGAATATAATTTTTCTTGAATTTTTATCCTCTGTTTAGGGCTCCTAAAAATTCAAACTAGTTCCTAAATACCCTATCTTTGTTTAATTTCTATGAACAAATTACAAACGATTTTTGTGTGCAACCAAAGAAAATGGAATCTAGGAATACTCATCTACCTCCGAGTAAAATCAGTTGTACTCGTTTTTCTACCCATCCCTCTCATTCAAACCTAGTGTATCACGGTTTGGATCCACATGGCAGCCTTCACGGCTTGTTTTTCCTTTGTAAACCCTTCTCCACCGCTCTATAAAACGAGAGAGAAACGAAAGAGAGAAAGATTGGGAGCTGAGTGTGCGCGACAAGTGAGGGGCGACGTGTCGACACCCAGCTCTACATCTATAGCCTGCTCCTCCACCCAGCTGCAACACCACTCGGCATTCTCCACCCTAGCACCGAGCAAACCGAGGGAGAGGGACCTCTACTCCTCCTTCACCCTCATCCTCACCGCCAGCCGCCAGGAAGAAGAAGTCCGCCAATCACCATCAAGCCGTCATCAACCCTATCTCATCTGCGTTCCTGTAACGCCCTGAAAATCGAAGAATTTAAAAACCGGAAATTAAAAATCGGTACATACAAAAATCTTTCTGCTTGTTGCTGCTTGATCGAGTTTTTCGCTTCTTACTTGCCAGCTCGGTTGCATAAATTTATATGTGAGCGATTCATCTCGATGTTTGACAAAAACCAAATGATTTGGATTTCCATTAGGGAGAAAAATCTCAGAGTTTAAAGTTAGGAATTTTAAAATAAAATAGGAAAAGGGTGTGGATTCACAAAAATATGTATTTGGGAAATAAAACATTAATTGGTGATTGTGAAATATTAATTAGAAAATAAAATGGGTGATAAAATATTTTAGAGGATTTATATAATGTCTAGAAATTAATTGGAATTAAAATTGTGATTTATGGAATTTAGAAAAAAGGATTAAATTAAACATGGTGATATATATATTTAAATAAATAAAAGTGGGTGAAAAGTTTAAAAATATATTTCTAAATTAATTTTGGGTATACTAGATTTTTATTTTGAATTTTTAGGGTGGAAGAAAATAGGAATTGGAAATTAGAATTGAAATCGGGAAATATGGGAAATGGCACTTGTTCACACATGACAAGGTGTTCGACGCCGTACCCGGCCCCGGCCTCGCGCCCGCCGTACCGCGCCCGCGCGCGCTCGCCACGCGTCACGCGCTCGCACCCGTGCCACGCACCGGCCGGCTTCGCGCCGCACGCCGTGCACGCCGCGCCTCGGCCCCGCCCGCAGCGTGCGCCGCTCCCGCCACGCGGCGTGCCGCCGTGCGGCCACGCGCCGCGCGTGCGGTGCGTCGCCCGCCGCGCCGGACCGCGCGCTCGCCGCCGCGCGTCGCCGCCGTCACCCGACCCCGCCGCAGTCACGTCACACGCCAACGCCCGCGCTCGGCCCCGCGCGTCGCCCGTGTTCGCCGTGCCGGCCCCCGTCCCCGTTGCGCCGCGTGCCCATCGCTGTACCGCCATGCTGGTCCCCCTTCTTCCCCGTTTTCCTCCTCGGCCACGCCTATAAATGGGACCCAACTTTCCCTTTCTATTTCCCACCTCGCCGCCGTGTCCCCTCGCCGTTCCCTCACCGCAACCCTAGCTCCCGAGCGCCGCAAGCCACCGAGCGCCATCACCGCGAGCGTCGCCTCGCCGCGAGCCACCACCGCCGTGCGCCGGTGCCCCGCTGCCTCCCCTTGCCGTCGCCGTCGCCGGTAAGCCCCGAGCCGCCACCCCCCCTCACTTGCGCCGGTCGCCGGCCGCAACAGAGAAGAAAGGGAGGGAGTAGCCGGTTGAGCAGGTTGTAGAGAAATGAATAGGAAAAGAGAAAAAGAAAAGAAAAAAGAAAAGAAAAAGAGAAGAAAATAGGAAAAGAAAAATAGGAAAAATTAGGGAAAAATTTTGGAAAATTAGGAAAATTATTTAGAAAATATTTGGGAAAATATTTGGGCAAAATATATTATTTTCTCGTGTATTTTTCTCGGTATAAATTCGGAAATAGAAATCAAATTTTCCGGAAATTCCGTTTCGCGTCGTTTTTAATCCGGAGTTTGTCTATTTCTTTTTCACCATTAAAAATATGTTTCTTCTAGTGCTCGAACCTCCTAAACCTCAAGCACAAAACCCCTTGATTAGCATTTCTAAATTTATTTTCTTAATTAAATGCGATCGACGTTTTGCACAAACTCTAGGACATCAAACTCGTTTTTAACTCGAATTTTATCCTAACAACTCTCGTCCAAACTTGAGTATAATTTTAGGCTAAACATTTCGAGTAGAATTCTCGAATTCAATTGATCTTTTGCACGTACGGATGGCAACCGAGGGAGCAAGCACTGAATACGTTGAAGACCCCGGCCAACAAGTGTGCGAGCAAGGCAAGTCAACACTTCCCTTTGAACATATTGATCCTACTTTGCGAAATGATGTTGATTTCAATTACAAATTGCATGCTATACACAAATGAGTACCTATACTTGATATACCCTGTCTTGATGTTGAATACCATTAGAATTATTCTTTGTAACCTTCGATGTGATATGACCGGAGGCTAACTTCGGTAAAATGCTTAGTCCTGCTTATACTAGAATCTTGCATACTCATGATTTTACAAATAAGCCTCGTGCTTGGACAACTATCTTTGGGAAGGTAGTTGGAATACGGCATGTGGAGACATTAACGCCACATTGCCTTGATCATGATGAAACTAGCTTTGATGAAAAACAAAAAGTACAAAACCAATGTTTTGGACTGGGGCGGATGGATGGATTTGGGTGGATTCCGGTAAAGGCTAGTACCATCCCTGGTCAATTAAGGACCGAGCCATGAGACTTATAACCTGGAACGAGCCAGTACAGTCGTACTTCTCAAATGGGTATAGACCTAGCGGAGTAGATAGCCGAGCGGAGGCAGTATCCCTGCATAGCGGTTCTTGAGTGAAGGGGTGGTTCTGGTTATTGAGAAAAGGCTGTGGCCTAAGTGTTGAGTAATGAATGAGAATGTTGTGAAAAATTTTCCCTTACCCCGGGAGCGCCAGAACAACTCTCACTGCTAGGAAAGGATGGCTAGAGTGCAAGAGGATTTAAGTTCATGAAGCAAGTACTGCCAAAGCGAAGTTATCGAAAGGCTTTGCCGTGACCATTCCATAGGAAGGGATGAAAGCTCATTTAATGAGTAGTCGCAGAGTACGGGTAAAGTGTACATCCACTGCAGTGTGAGTCAATCAAGCTATTTGAATAGCCGTACTCGCGGTTAATGAGCAGCGTGACAAGTTTCTCCTGTGGCTAGACTCATAAATTTTTAAAATGATGGGAATGGGATTTCATAATGATTTTGTGTGCTGGTGGACTCAACTTGTCGAAATGCGAGAATGGGTGGACTCCCCAGAAAACCATGACGAACCAGAGGCGGGAAGACATCCTTGGAAATCACGATGGATGGTAGACAGAATCGTCGCCGTTTTAATATACTCTGAAACTAAAACTTGACTTGGCTAGACAATAGGTTTGTGAAATGTTTTGTGAAAATTGGCTTTGTGCAAATGAACCTTAGCCATCCTTTGAATGACCCTCTCATGTGCATCATTCCGTCTCGGCTTGTTGAGTACGTTGGGTACTCACCCTTGCTATACGCACAAACTTGAGATGAAGGAAACGAAGAACTGGAGGACCCCCTATGCTTACTGCCAGATGGGCGATGGATGAGAAGGCGTCTACTAGGTCTTAGTCCCCGGTTGTTGCCTGTGGCAATCAACATGCCGCTGCTTTCCGTCTGCTAATCTCATCTAAACTCTGATTTGGTTGAATCCGGACCAGTAGGTCCTATATGTATTGAATATTGCCTTCGGGCCTATTATTGTAATAATTTCGATGTAAGACTATTCGTGCACTTTGCACCTGGTAATTCAGAACTGTATTCGTGGGTACCAAACTACTCGATCCAGGGATATGGTACTATGAACACGAATGATTCCCGTCCTCAAAAAACGGAGGTCAACAGAGCTGGTATTAGAGCAGTGCGACTGTAGGAAAAGACCAACTGGCGCCCTACCCCTGAATAGCTGGTTAAAGGGAAATATCCATACATATGATTATTTTTGCAAATATAAACTATTTTCAAAACAAATGAGTTTTCCCTCGTACACTTATCCCCATCTCCTTTGCTCAAATTGTTTTGATATTATCCCTCTCTGACCCTAAGTTACTTTCAAAACAGATGTCGGACCATGTCGGAGTTTAGTTGATCAAGGTTCCGCGGGAAGACGGATTCGTGTCACAACTCCAGCTATTGCTATGGTGCCTAAGGTACCCGGATGCACCCACCTATCGGATTAGAAGACATGGCACCGAAGGACACCCGGTATGGGAAGCCGCGGTTTCGGTTGAGGCCCGTATAGGGAGTGAGACACCCTATTGCTTCCACACTCGTTATCACAGAGATCTGGTAGAGGCAGCCCTTCAGGACGCAACCCGCGAGGCATTCCTTCGCCTCAATGCTATTCACCGTGCTGAGCTTACCATGACTGAGTTTGTACACCATCCCTACCGGGAGGAAGGCAACCCAGTCTGCACCGTGGAGGCCACCCCTGCTGCTACAATCCTATGGTTACCCGTCTGTCCCCCGGCGAAACGGCGGATGACTGTTATGAAGAGGCATTGCTCGAGACGGATGACCGCGGCGACGCCTCAATGATCGGTGGAGGAACACCAAAACTGTGGAGATCAGATCGACTTGCTGAAGACCCAGCTGCAAGCTAACGGTGCCCAATACGAGCAGCTCTCTGATCGTTATGTGGCCCGTGGAGAAGCCTTGGTTGAGTTGGAGGAACATCTTAGGAAGAGCTAGCAGCAGGTCGGCCAGCTAGAAGAGCAACTTCGCTTCAACCCTGTCCCCGCCGCTGGTACTTCTACTGCAGCCGCACCAACACCCCCTGCCCCTGTGCCCGACCACTACTACCTCATGACTCCAGCGTGCTTGACCACCTTTCAAGCCATGATGGAGCAAGCCTTCATGCTGAGCACAGAGTCAGGACCGTACCTGATCGACCCCACTGCTGCTACCTCATCGGAGCCCACCCCGATTTCCACGGCTGTACCATCCGAGCCTGGTTCGGGAGAGGATAACCCCATCCAGATCAACACTGACTCCGAATCCGAGACAGAACCTATGGAGATCAAGTGGGAGTTCAGTGATACAGATCCATCAGAGGAGGAAGCTCCTACTCGCCGCATGACACTCACCGGAGGTCCTATCACCCTCAGGACTGCCCGAAAGAGTACCAGGCCGCCAAGCAGGAAGGTCGGACATGACTCCGAGGCCACTACCTCTGAGCCATGGGGACTTCGATTCGCTTTGGCCAAGGATCACCCCCTGCCAGCACCTGGATCATGTGGATGGCTGGATGACTAATCGGATACCAGCAGCAGCCCTGGTCTTGCTTTGGATGGAGTTAAAACAGCAATGACCATGCCCCCACCCCTTTTATGTATGAGACCCTAGAACGATGTTAGTAATGTTGTGTTGTGTTGTATGGACTATACATGTCCGATGTATCCCCCTGATGTAACATTTATGAACTGATAATGAAGTTCCATGTTATGTCATAAATGAGTTTATTCCATCAAGCTTGCTTTGAAAGATCACTTCCAACAACTCAAAGAAAATTCCTTAGTATCGTGACGTTAGCAAGGCGAGTCTTTTACCTTATCCCCGTTGTTCAGATGGCGCACCGTCGTAGAGCCCCAGTAGCTCCTGAGAACCCGCCAGAGCCTAACCCCTCCACCCTAGCAGAAGTCATGGCTTTGCAGACCCAACTGCTGCAAGCTATCGCCAACAACCAAGGATAGCGCGGAGGATCAAACCTCGGTGAATTTATGAGGGCAAAGCCGCGACATTCTCCTCGGCAGTTGAACCCATGGACGCTGAAGATTGGCCGAGGGTAATAGAAAAGAAGCGACTCTCGTCCGAGTACGGGAAGCGATAGAGTCGTCTTTGCCACCAATCAGCTGGAAGGACCCGCAAGTGACTGGTGGGATACCTACAAGGAAACACGGGCTGAAGATGCCGGTGAACCAACTTGGGAAGAGTTCACGGCTGCCTTTCGTGAAAACTTCGTACCTGCTGTAGTTATGAGGATGAAGAAGAACGAGTTCCGTAGGCTGCGCCAAGGCAACACCACGGTACAAGAGTACCTTAACAAGTTCATGCAGCTTGCACGTTACGCCACAAGCGACCTGGCAGACGAAGAAGAGAAGATGTCCAAGTTTATTGAAGGACTGAATGACGAGTTAAGAGGACCGATGATCGGTCAGGACCACGCCAGCTTTCAGAGCCTCGTCAACAAGGTCGTAAGGCTTGAGCATGACCAAAGGACGGTTTAAAACAACCGAAATAGGAGGCTTGCAATGGCCCGCCCAATTCAAGGAACGCCCCAGCGACCCAAAGGAGCAACCCCGTCGGGTTGGAAGCCAGCCATTGTAGCAACTAATCGCCCTGCTGCACCCGGCAACATCAGCAGGCCACCTGCAACACTGTCTCGCACTCCGGCACCTACCTTGGCAGCCCCAGGAGCCAGGAATGTCAACTGCTTCAATTGCGGAGAGTTTGGGCATTATGCCAACACCTGCCCTAAGCCACGCAACACCCCCAACCGCACAAGAGCCAATGCCATTGCAGTACGAGGAACCCCTGCTCCGGCACCTGGACGCAGTTTGTTCAGAACGCCCCAACCAAAGGAAGCTACAACCGGATTCCGCCGTGGTCAAGTCAACCATGTGCGTGCTGAGGAAGCTCGAGAGGACCAAAGCGTGCTAATGGGTATGTTTTCTATCCATTCCGCACCAGTTAAAGTTTTGTTTGATTCTGGAGCGTCGCATTCATTTATATCATCGAGAATAAGCAAAGAGCACAATTTGCACCGAGTAGACCTTAAGAGACCTATGGTAGTACACTCACCCAGGGGAGATGTGACCATACCCCATGCGTGCATCAATGTGCCCATTCGGATCAAGGACATGGTATTCCTGTCCAACCTTATGGTTTTGCCGCCCCAAACCTTGGACGTCATACTAGGAATAGATTGGTTAACCAAGAACCAAGGGGTACTAGATTGTGGACGAAGAGAAGTTACCCTATCTACCCCATGGGGATCACCGATGACAGTAGCCATGGATCAAGACCCTATGCTCTGTGAGCGAGCTACGGGAATATCACCATGTTACCCATAGTTGGAGTGCCAGTAATTCAGGACTACCCGGACGTATTTCCTGAGGAACTACTGAGAATGCCCCCAGACCGAGACATAGAGTTCATTATTGACCTCATGCCTGGTACCGCCCCCATAGCTAAGAGACCCTACCGGATGCCAGTGAATAAATTGGAGGAGCTTAAGAAGCAGATAAGGGAACTGCAAGAGAAAGGCTTCGTACACCCTAGTTCTTCACCGTGGGGAGCCCCAGTATTGTTTGTTAAGAAAAAGGATGGAAGCATGAGAATGTGCATAGACTATCGGTCATTGAATGAGATCACCATTAAGAACAAGTACCCGTTACCTCGAATCGATGATCTGTTCGACCAACTCAATGGAGCCCGAGTGTTCTCAAAGATTGATTTTCGATCCGGATACCATCAGGTGAAGATTAGGACTGAGGATATACCCAAGACTGCGTTCTCTACACGCTACGGCTTGTACGAGTTCACAGTAATGTCATTTGGACTGACCAATGCCTCGGCCTACTTCATGAACCTCATGAACAAAGTATTTATGGAATATCTGGATAAGTTCATGGTAGTGTTCACTGATGATATCCTCATCTACTCCAAGGATGATGAAGAACACGCAGAACATCTTTGCTTGGTACTAGAGAAGCTGCGAAAGCATCAACTATATGCCAAATTCAGCAAGTGTGAATTTTGTCTTAAGGAAGTAGCTTTTCTTGGACATGTGATCTCACAGAGAGGCGTAGCGAGACCCCGCCAAGGTCGAAGCTGTTACCAAATGGAAAGCACCCGGTCGGTAATGAGGTTAGAAGTTTCTTGGGATTGGTTTGGTATTACCGACGGTTTATAGAAGGATTTTCTAAGATAGCCCGACCCCGACCCAACTATTGAAGAAGAAAAGAAGTATGCATGGACGAGCGGTGTCAACGGGCATTTGACCAGCTCAAAGAAAAGTTAACCACCGCCCGATCTTAGTCCTACCGGACAACGGAAAGACTTCGTTATATACTGTGATGCATCTCGACAAGGACTAGGAGGCGTGTTGATGCAAGAAGGAAAGGTTGTGTCTTATGCCTCGAGACAACTGCGACCTCATGAGGAGAACTATCCCACCCATGACTTAGAATTGGCCACAGTAGTGCATGCCTTGAAGATTTGGAGGCACTACCTGATCGGAAACCACTGCGACATATACATGGACCACAAGAGCTTGAAGTATTTCTTTACCCAGACGGATCTTACCCTTCGCCAGAGAAGATGGCTGGGACTGATCAAGGACTATGACCTAGGAATCCATTACCACCCTGGCAAGGCCAATGTTGTAGCCGACGCTTTGAGCCGCAAAACCCAGTGCAACCAACTAAGGATGCAATATATGGCCAACGAGCTTCAAGAAGAGATAGCTCGGCTTAACCTACAGTTGATTCCTCATGGACAACTGAGTTCGCTGAAGATACAACCTCTCCTACGAAGTCAGATTAAGGAAGCCCAGAAGGATTGTGAGGAAATCCAACTCATCAAGGAGCGCATGGCTGAAGGACTAGCCAAGGAATTCACGGCCGACGATGATGGAGCCCTATGGTATCGAAAAAGGATTTACGTGCCCAAGAAAGGCGGATTGAGGAAGCTGGTCTTGAAGGAAGCCCATGAGTCAGCATACTCGCTACACCCGGGCAGCACCAAAATATACCAGGATTTGAAAATAGAACACTGGTGGTCCAACATGAAAAGAGACATAGTGGAATACGTGGCCGTATGTGATGTATGCCAATGAGTTAAGGCTGAACATCAGCGACTGGCAGGATTGCTACAACCACTCAAGATCCCTGAGTGGAAATGGGATGAAATAGGCAAGGACTTTATAGTAGGACTACCCAAAACTGCTACCGGATTCGATTCCATTTGGGTGATCGTGGATAGACTGACCAAGACTGCCCGATTTATCCCGGTCAAGACTCAGTATAGCACCGCCAAATTGGCAGAACTGTACATGTCTAGAATTGTGTGCCTACATGGAGTACCCACAAGGATTGTGTCAGACCGTGGCACTTAATTCACATCTCACTTCTGGGATAAGTTTCACGAGGCGTTGGGAACTCATCTCGCCTTCAGTATTGCTTATCACCCTCAGACAGATGGACAAACCGAGAGGACGAACCAGGTCTTGGAGGATATGCTAAGAGCCTGTGCGTTGGATTTTACTAAGGACTGGGAGAAATGCCTACCCTATGCAGAGTTCTCCTATAACAACAGCTACCAGGCAAGTCTGAAGATGTCACCAAACGAGGCCTTGTTTAGACGAAGATGCCGAACTCCATTGATGTGGTCGGAGACCGGTGAACGAGCCGTATTTGGACCAGACATCATTAGGGAGGCCGAAGAGAAAGTTCGACTGATAAGAGATCGGCTTAAGGTAGCCCAGTCTCGGCAAAAGAGCTATGCGGACACTCGCCGAAGAGAGTTGGAGTTCAAAATAGGTGACTTTGTGTACCTGAAAGTTTCGCCACTAATAGGTGACTGGCGCCAAGAGATGTTGGACCCTTCCAGATAAGCACCAGAAGAGGCGAAGTGGCCTATCAACTGGACCTGCCGGAAAATCTTTCCGATGTACACCCTGTCTTTCACGTATCACAACTAAATAAGTGTTTGCAAGTATCGGAAGAACAAATCCCCTCGAAAGACATCCTTATCAGCAAAGACCTCACATACCCCGAACAGCCCGTAAAGATTTTGGACGAAGCTGAGAAAAAGACTAGGACCAAGACGTGACGAATGTACAAGGTGCAATGGAGCAACCACACTGAAGATGACGCCACTTGGGAAAAAGAAGACTTTTTGAAGACCGAGTACCCGAACCTATTCCGTGAACAGTAAGAAATCTCGGGACGAGATTTATTGTTAGGGGTAGGTTTGTAGCGCCCTAAAAATCGGAGAATTTAAAAACCGGAAATTAAAAATCGGTACTTACAAAAATCTTTCTGCTTGTTGCTGCTTGATCGAGTTTTTCGCTTCTTATTTGCCAGCTTGGTTGCATAAATTTATATGTGAGCGATTCATCTCGATGTTTGACAAAAACAAAATGATTTGGATTTCCATTAGGAAGAAAAATCTCGGAGTTTAAAGTTAGGAATTTTAAAATAAAATAGGAAAAGGGTGTGGATTCACAAAAATATGTATTTGGGAAATAAAACATTAATTGGTGATTGTGAAATATTAATTAGGAAATAAAATGGGCGATAAAATATTTTAGAGGATTTATATAAAGTCTAGAAATTAATTGTAATAAAAATTGTGATTTATGGAATTTAGGAAAAGGATTAAATTAAATAAGGTGATATATATATTTAAATAAATAAAAGTGGGTGAAAAGTTTAAAAATATATTTCTAAATTAATTTTGGGTATACTAGATTTTTATTTTGAATTTTTAGGGTGGAAGAAAATAGGAATTGGAAATTAGAATTAAAATCGGAAAAATCGAAATGGCACTATTCACATGTCATAAGGTGTTCGGCGCCGTACCCGGACCCAGCCTCGTGCCCGCCGCGCGTCGCCGCCGCGCGCGCCGCGCCGGCCCCGGCCGTCCGGACGCCCGCGCACGTCGTGCCTCGGCCCGCCCGCGCGCGTGCGCCGCTCCCGCCACGCGTCGTGCCGCTACTGGCCCCGCGCCCGCGCGCCACGCGTCGCCGTCGTGCCGGACCCCGCACTCGCCCGCGCGCGCGCCGCCCTACCCGGCCCCACCGCGCTCGTCCGCCGCGCATCGCCGCCGTACCCGACCCCGCCCGTGCTCACGCCACGCGCCAACGCCCGCGCCCGGCCCCACGCGTTGCCCGCGTTCGCCGCGCGCCCGCCGCGCCCCGCCACCCCGTGCGCCGCGTGCCCATCGCCGTACCGCCACGACGATCCCCCTTCTTCCCTGTTTTTCCCCGGCCGCGCCTATAAATGGGACCCAACTTCCCCTCTCTTTCCCCACCTCGCCGCCGTTTCCCCTCGCCGTTCCCTCGCTGCAACCGTAGCTCCCGAGCGCCGCAAGCCGCCGAGCGCAATCACCGCCGGCGCCGCCGTCGCAACGAGCCACCACCGCCGTGCGCCGGTGCCCCGCTGCCTCCCCTTGCCGTCGCCGTCGCCGGTAAGCCTCGAGCCGCCACCCCACCCCCTCGCTTGCGCCGGTCGCTGGCCGCAACAGAGAAGAAAGGGAGGGAGTAGCCGGTCGAGCAGGTTCTAGAGAAATGAATAAGAAAAGAGAAAAAGAAAAAAAGAAAAGAAAAAGAGAAGAAAATGGGAAAAGAAAAAAATAGGAAAAATCAGGGAAAAATTTTGGAAAATTAAGAAAAGTATTTAGAAAATATTTGGGAAAATATTTGGGCAAAATATATTGTTTTCTTGTGTATTTTTCTCGGTAGAAATTCGAAAATAGAAATCGAATTTTCAGGAAATTCCGTTTCGCGTCGTTTTTAATCCGGAGTTTGTCTATTTCTTTTTCGCCATTAAACATATGTTTCTTCTAGTGCTCGAACCTCCTAAACCTCAAGCACAAAACCCCTTGATTAGCATCTCTAAATTTATTTTCTTAATTAAATGCGATTGATGTTTTGCGAAAACTCTAGGACATCAAACTCGTTTTTAACTTGGATTTTATCCTAACAACTCTCGTCTGAACTCGAGTAGAATTTTAGGCTAGACGTTTGGACTCGTTTTTATGGTTCTTTTTGATCTCTTGGTATTTTATTGAATTCTGATCGAATTCAATTGATCTTTCGCACGTACGAATAGCAACCGAGGGAGCAAGCACTGAATACGTTGAAGACCCCGGCCAACAAGTGTGCGAGCAAGGCAAGTCAACACTTCCCTTTGAACATATTGATCCTACTTTGCGAAATGATGTTGATTTCAATTACAAATTGCATGCTATACACAAATGAGTACCTATACTTGATATACCCTATCTTGATGTTGAATACCATTACAATTATTCTTTGTAACCTTCGATGTGATATGACCGGAGGCTAACTTCGGTAAAATGCTTAGTCTTGCTTATACTAGATTCTTGCATACTCATGATTGTACAAATAAGCCTCGTGCTTGGGTAACTATCTTTGGGAAGGTAGTTGGAATACGACATGTGGAGACATGAGCGCCACATTGCCTTGATCATGATGAAACTAGCTTTGATGAAAAACAAAAAGTACAAAACCAATGTTTTGGACTGGGCGGATGGATGGATTTGGGTGGATTCTGGTAAAGGCTAGTACCGTCCCTGGTCAATTAAGGACCAAGCCATGAGACTTATAACCTGGAACGAGCCAGTACAGCCGTACTTCTCGAATGGGTATAGACCTAGCGGAGTAGATAGCCGAGCGGAGGCAGTATCCCAGCATGTGGTTCTTGAGTGAAGAGGTGATTCTGGTTATTGAGAAAAGGCTGCGGCCTAAGTATTGAGTAGTGAATGGGAATGTTGTGAAAGTTTTTCCCTTACCCCGGGAGCGCCAGAACTCCTCTCACTGCTAGAAAAGGACGGCTAGAGTGCAAGAGGATTTAAGTTCATGGAGCGGGTACTGCCAAAGCAAAGTTATCGAAAGGCTTTGCCGTGACCATTCCATATGAAGGGATGAAAGCTCATTCAATGAGTAGTCGCGGAGTGTGGGTAAAGTGTACATCCACTGCAGTGTGAGTCAATCAATCTATTCAAATAGCCGTGCTCGCGGTTAATGAGCAGCTTGACAAGTTTCTCCCGTGGCTAGACTCATAAAATTTTAAAATCATGGGAATGAGATTGCATAATGATTTTGTGTGCTGGTGGACTCAACTTCTCGAAATGCGAGAAGGGGTAGACTCCCCAGAAAACCATGACGAACCGGAGGCAGGAAGCCATCCTTGGAAATCACGATGGATGGTAGACAGAATCGTCGCCGTTTTAATATACTCTGAAACTAAAACTTGACTTGGCTAGACAATAGGTTTGTGAAATGTTTTGTGAAAATTGGCTTTGTGCAAATGAACCATAGCCATCCTTTGAATGACCCTATCATGTGCATCATTCTGTGTTGGCTTGCTGAGTACGTTGGGTACTCACCCTTGCTATACGCACAAACTTCACATGAAGGAAACGAAGAACTGGAGGACCCCCTATGCTTACTGCCAGATGGGCGATGGAGGAGAAGGCGTCTACTAGGTCTTAGTCCCCGGTCATTGCCTGTGGAAATCGACATGCCGCTGCTTTCCGTCTGCTAATCTCATCTAAACTCTGATTTGGATGAATCCGGACCAGTAGGTCCTATATGTATTGAATATTGCCTTCGGGCCTATTATTGTAATAATTTCGATGTAAGATTATTCGTTCACTTTGCACCTGGTAATTCAGAACTGTATTCGTGGGTACCAAAATACTCGATCTAAAGATATGGTACTATGAACACGAATGATTCCTGTCCTCAAAAAACGGGGGTCGACAGTTTCACACTCACCGCACAATGTCAAAACTTTTCCTTTTTGACCCCATCGCATTTCATGCAGCCAATCGACGGGAACACTGCCATGCCATTGTCAGCCTGGAGCACGCTCCGGAGCACTGGCGCCCGGAGGCATCACCATCATGCAGGGAGAATGAAGCCACCCCGAGCTGAGCCGCTGCGCCCACAACCTCTCCTCATCATCACCATTGAGACCCCTCAAGAACTCCCAATAATCGTGCACCGAGGAGGGAGAATGACTTCGTTTTCCTCAACTCTGGTCTACCGCCATCGTCGCCAAATTACCCCTTTCCGATGAGCCACACCAAGCCATTCCACACACCGTCACCGCTGCCTAGACCTCGCTGACACCAACCAAGCCTTCGTTCAGTACTCAAGACCCCTGTAAACACACATGCATGCATCAAATTGGCCGGACCAAGCTTATGACATAACATGCACATGCAACCCAAAAACCATCGCCGCTCGTACTCCTCTTACATGCTGCTCTGGCCATTTCCGACGGTGAGACCACCACCTATGGATGCACAAGAAACCCACGCATAATTTTTCTTTTGGTCGCGCGAGCGAGATAGGCCACCGTTCGACACCGGCAAGGCCAATATTGGACGCTGGCCATGCTGCACATCCTCTGTCCATGGTGCAGGGGCCACCCATGAGAAGAAAACAACTTCTAGATACTAATTTGTAAAATTCCTTGAGAGTGACAATAGACCCAGCACCTATTCGTAATTATGTAAAAATTTGGAGGACTCTTAATGAAGTTTTCAATTTCCATCTCCTTTTAGACTGTGGGTTGATTTCTAAGACTCCAGGGGCCTATGTGAAAAATGACCAAGCCAATTACATTGGACCCCATGGGTTTTTAATTCGAAAATATAGAGGAAAATGGCTAAATCAAACCTATTTTTCACACAAAACCGACTAACTTGTTAAATCCATATAAAATCCAATATAACTCATTTTTGGATGAAACAAATTTCTGAACTCAACAAATGATTAAATTTAATTTATAATTATAAAACTTGGCACTCACAAGTGCAAATTTTGTCTCTAAAATTCAAATAAGGAAAACACACCTAGGGCTCGCTCAAACTTGTAAATAGCATAGAAAATTCAATTTAACTTATTTTAGGACAAAATCAAATTCTATGGATTCATCAACTTCCCCACTGATTAGGAAAAATAAAAATATATAGTTACTTTGTACCAAATGCCTCTAAGACTATTAATATTAAAATAATGTAATTTGGATGAACTGAGCTTTGGAGATTTATTTAAAATTCATCCTAACTCCGTTTTGAATAAACTTAAGTTCTGTAGAACCACCAAAACATGTAATTTCAAAGTATAAAATAAAAATATATGCCTATTGTATATTAATATCACTTAAATATTTATTTAAGGATTAAACAACTTAGTGCACCCCTCACCTTACAGGATTTATCCATAATTCATTCTAAATCCATTTTGAGTGCACTAAGTTTCTATAAAACCAGCAACTAATGAACTTCAACTAGGTAAAATAAAACATGGCCACTCAGGTACCAAATATGACAATAAACATTACAAAGGTAACCTAGGTGCTAATAATAGTGGTTAAGTACTATGAATATGCAAGTGTAAATATATACAAGCACCTTAGCTCCAAAATAAACCTAATTAAAACTTGATGTACCAGATAAGCTTTAGGATCATCCTCTTCCTCCAAAGATTTAATGTACTTAGCTTATAAGATAAGGTATAGGTTAATACAAGGTATTTCTAGTCTAGACTAAGGACCCATAGCTTATAAAGCAAAGACCCTAAGCATATGAACTAAAAATAGTTTGGTCAACCAAAACTAATCCTTTTATTCACCTATGTAGAAGGGGAACAAAGGTTCTTAACCTATAATCTTTAGGCTAAGCACACATTGCACATTATAGGCCTAGAACACGTTATAACTTGTAAAATACATAAGAAATTCTTGGTAACTCCAAAAATTATAAAACCAATTGTGTTAGTATTAGAAAATCATAACTCTTCACCCCTGTGAAATCAAATTAATAAAAATTAAATTACAGAAATATTGTCCAAACATCACCTAATCCTATACCGTTATGTCCCGATAAAACTTCTAAAATCAATAACTCCCAAATAGGGTAGGATAAATTAGAAATTATTTTATCTAAATTCATTTTAGACCAGTACCCACTCAATGTGCACAAATCATGCATTTTAGAACATTTTGGGTTTTTTGTATATTTCGGTGTTTAATTACATAACGTGTACTTTTTATAGATGATTGCTTAAACGGTGAAGAAGTGATTTAGGTACTGACATTTTCCACTTAAAAGGCAAGTTCCACCTCCCTCTCTTTGAAAACTTTGAACCAATGTTTTCAAGGTTATTGAAAATGTTTGCAAATATTGCATGTCGATTGTACACTAATAAATTAAAATCTTGTTAAACCTGTTAGACAAACTCCTATTACTTGCACTATCACCTTAACCCCACATATGTCCATATCCTTCATTCCTAACCTTAGGAAAAATATGACTATACCACTTTATATCATAAGTTTTGATATCACTAGAGTACTACAATGCTTAGCCATGCTTAAAATGTTTTTCCTTGTCACTATGGGCTCATTTCAAACATGAAAAATTATTTTAAATAATCTGGACAGAACTTGAATACTTGTGGTTTTGACAAATAAAATGGAGAAAAACTTGGATTTTAGGTTTGGGCCGATTTATTTTTTTATGTCGATAGTGGGAGAGTGTGCCCAAACCGACCTAAGGACTTCACTCAATGTCAGTTCATTTCGTGTACAGTACAACCACATGTGTTAGTATGGGATGACCTAAGCTAACTAATCTACTTAGCACCCAGCCTTGCACTAAGGTAGGCCGGTGTGTATGGGTTCGGATAACCCAGAGGAACTTCCTATTTACCACCGATATGGTAGTTTAGACGACTAAGTCTGTCCAATACAACGATATTGTGCCACGTGGGTGGGTTCCTGTCGTGTCCGCCAACATGGCGTCAAGTTTAAGGCGGGCCCATGCTACTTGACGGTTCTGAGTTATATTTTCTAGTATGCCCAGGATGGGGAGAACACGTATCATGCTGGTGCAAGGCTAGAGATTAAGTAGCGTAAAGGCTTCGTTGTGAACTCTAGTCTATACTCAATGTGTAGAGTATGGTGGTACCGACGGATACTGAGCAATACTAGAGCGCTTCACTTTAAGTGAGTGATTCACATCATGTGGGTAAAGTGTACAAACTCTGCAGAGTCTAAACTAATCGATTAGCTGTGCTCACGGTCATGAGCGGCGTGTGGATATGTATTGAGTATAGACTTGTGTTTATGCTTCTAAATGCTGAACTTTACCTTCAAATTGTGTTGAGCTTTGTGAAAGATTCTCCTTGCTGCCATGGAGGGCAATGAGGTGTTTATGTATACATGATTAATGACTACTTTGATGCCCATATGCTATGATCTTGCTTGCTGAAATTACATTTGAAAGCAAAATCTGATTTGAAAGTGTTTTATGCAAATAAAACTTGCTTTGTGCTAAAATGAACCATATTATGCCTTTGTTGATTATATGCCATACATGTAGAATGTTAGGCTTGTCTTGGTGCTTGTCAGTACTTGTCAGTACATTATTTATAATAATGTACTAACTCTTGTCACTGGAATATCCACTTTGCTTGCAGGTCTTAGACTTAGTCTTTTGAGTGATGCAGGTAATCAACTGCTTCTTCTAGGATTGAACTTAATGGTGTAAACCCCTAGTCGGTGTGCTTGTGATTGAGTAGCCAAGCTTCCGCAGTTCCCTGATATATATTTATTTTGTCGGTCGACCTATGTAATTATTAAGTTTATGTAAGTCTTTACATTCCATTCATCTTTGATGTGTTTGCGATGAATGCCCATGCTTAAGATGAAAGTGAGAATCTAGCACACATCCTGGGAGCTAGATTCTCATGAGTAAGAGTTAGGGATATTTGAAATGTTTTAGATCTTTAGCCATTTTATCAAGTCTAATGTATAACACATCCGGTCGCCACCTTCGAGTGGTTTGACGGGCATATCTCAGGCTGAAGTTGACTGGCAGGCTAAAAGCCTAGCAATGTCTCACGTATCCTTCTCTCGGGACGTCGGATGTTTCGTTATGTCTATTAGATGATTTGAAGTGATTCACTTCATCTTGCAAACATAATGGGAAGTCCGGGTCGTCTCCGACAAGACGGTTTCACACTTTTGGGTGAACCAAAGCAAATGTGTTCCAGTTACGCTCACAACCGCTAGAGGGCACGCACTGCGATACAATTCGCTTCGCAAGCCTTTGCAATTCTGGGCAGTCTATCCCAAAAGTTCCCCACCAATCTCCTACATAACATGATTTTGGGCCAGCACTTAAACTTTGGTTTAGAATGAAGTATAAAATATTACTTTTCATAATTACTCTAGCATAGTAACACACTAACACTACATATTAACATACCTGTTGCAAAAGTACGTGACGCCATCCGAGCTTCTTCGGAGTCAAACATTCCTCTCTTATTGCGGTAATGTATGAATTGGTTAATCGCTGTTGTTGCCTCCGCGGTATTTGCTGCAACCTTTCTAAGTGCTAGTGTTACTACCTTCCCATATTCAAAATGTGTAGCTATAGCACCATATTTGTAGTGGGCTTGAGGATCAAGTGCGCCAGCTACAAAAAAAGCAAGTTTAAATCTAACACAATACTCTAAAAGAAACCATCATGATACCCTAAAGGTAAGCTGTAAATTGTGAAATGTCAAACCTGCAAGCATGAAGCCATGTTTGTACAAATATGAGATCCTCTTATTGATCTTAGTCATTAGAAGCTTCTCCTCATAAGTCCCATTGCCAAAATAACTATTCATTTCTTGCCTAGCCTGTAACATCCTTGGCAAAAACCCAGAAAGGGTTGATTGCTTTTGCTGTTCAACATACTAAAGTAAACAAAACAACGGCTTGCTGCCATCTAGCACCAACTTTACACCATCCCACCAATCCCGATTTATTAAGCAATCATAACAGAAGTAATAATGCTCCTCAGCACTCCTGGTCCATTCATCTGACACCATCCACTTCATAAGCTTGTCTTTTCAATCCCAAAAACTTTGTAAAAAGATAAAGATTGTGCCAAACCTTGTGGCATTAGGTCGGATCAACTCTCCTCCTATCTTCTCCTTCATCTCTTCATGGAGCCTACAAAGACAATTGTAAAGTGTTAGAAGCAATAAATAGTATATACAAGTTATGAAAAGTAAATATGAAAGCTAGCTCACCTATTATGGTTATAGAAGAACCTGCTCATTTGTTTGGCACTAGAAACTATGTGCTCAACACATCCAAACTTGCAATGTCTTTCAACATAAGGTTCACTGTATGAGCTGCACATGGCTCCCACACAATGTGTTGATGATGATCATCCTCTATAAGTTTCTTGTAAGCCTTCTTGTAGTTTTAACCGTTATCAGTCACAATTTGAACAACATTATTAGCGACAACTTCACTTACAACATCTTTAATGCAGCCATACAAAAAATCTAAATTCTGTGCTTGGCCAGATGCATCAACAGATTTGTGCAAGTACATACGGCCATTAGAGTACACCATAAAGTTGATAATACTCATCATGGTAGGGCCTATCCATGAGTCACACATCATAGTAACCCCATAATCCTTCCAACTGGACTTGAATTCCCTCATTATTTGCTCTATCTTCTCATAACTTGCTTGAAGGTAAGTACCATCTATTTGTTGACTAGTAGGTAGACGCACTCCCTTACCAAGTTGTTGAGTCAACTTAATGGCAGCTTTAAAGTAAGGGCAATCAACCTTCCTACCGGGAATGTCGTTGGCATGACAGAACTTCACCCAAGCCTCCCAAGTAATGCAACAACATCCTTGTTTAACATGGTATCCACCTATTGCTACATGGGTGACCGACTCCGTGACAAATCCATATCAAAGTCCATTGTCCTTGCACCACTAGACAACCTTGTTTTTCCATTTCTACCACCAGAGCAGCTAGCACCACCACTACTACTGCCGCTAGCAGCACTACGGTGACATGGATTACTAGTAACAGCACTACAGCGACCTGGCCCATCCATCTCAGCCCCATCATCTTCATCATCACTACCAATGTATATTGGTTCAACAATATTTTGTAGAACCCTTCGCTTGTGATTTGAATTGTAGGCACTTCATTCTAGTGCACGATTTCACATATACCCTCATGGCGGGGAAGAAGCGCAAGCCCTCATTGAAAAGAACAAGGCCAGCGCAGCCAAGAAGAAATACCATCACAATCTTGGGTCGGGCGGCTATCAAAAGGCAATGCAGAAATGGGAGAAGATGGAAGCCGACCTGGAAGCGTGAGGTATCGTTTCGGGCACATCCAACTGGCCAAAACGATCAAAACATTGGTTCTATGCTCACAGCGGATCTCTTAATCCCGGAGATGGATCAGTTATCTTTGGCGCTGAAATCCAAGAAGCCGGACGAAGATTAGAGGAAGGGCTGGAGGCCTCTGCCTCGGGCTCATTCAAGCCTGACAGAGAGAAGGATGAGCTAACGCTCGCACTCCAGAACCCAGAGCATCTAGGACGAACGCAAGGAAAAGGCGTCGTTCCCTAGAAATACGGGTTTCAAGCGGACGTCGACACATATAGGAGCCGCATGAGGTCAAAGCGAGAGACGGATGCGAGGTTCACATAAATGGAGATACAGATCTCGCAGATTGATCAGATAGTGGGCCAAAGGTTGACCGAAAGGTTGGCGGAGGAGCGAAGCCATTGGGTTAGCCAACAGCCAGATCCAGCAACAACAGCTCAACTACAGCAGCAGCGCAGCAGCTGCGCTTCAACAGGAAATGAAGGCGAGTTGGCCCCACAAGCTCAAGCCTGTCCGCCATGCCCTGTGGATGATATCACGCAGCGGACACCGTGTGAGCTGCACATTCCACTCAAGAACATAACAATAAAGGTATGTTTGTAGTTTTATGTTGTATATTTCCTTGAATAACTTGACAATCAAGGTTCATTACTAACTAATAAGCTATCTTCTCGAACAGGTCATGTGCATGGCGATTCCAGTAGAACGATGTGCCACCTACCACTGCAGGTCCGTTCCACCTTCGTACTCAAAAGTAGAAGTTGAACAGGTGGAACGCGGATACGAAGATCTCGAGCTGGATATCCCCGGAGGAGATGGGGAGATGACGCTAGGAGAAACAACTCACGGGATATTTCTTTGGAGGAAGCCCTTCATCATATTCCCAGGACGAATAGTTTCTCCTTTCGTTCCACCGCCGTTGCCTCCATGTGGACCGTCTCCTCAGCCTCCTTCGCCTCCTCCGCCTCCTCCGCCTCCTGCGTCGCCTCCACGAGCACCAACTCCTAAACGGTCGTCTCCTACTCCACCGCCTCCTCCTCCGCCTCCTCAGCCTTCTCCGTCGCCACAACGAGCACCGACTCCTAAACGGTCAGCAACTCATCCTACTTCGCCTCCGTCAGATCCTAAGGGCACAGCTCAAGGCGAGCGGTCAATATCAATCGATCTACCAAGAAGAAAACTCCAAAGAATTGACCCGCTCCCACCACCCGCAAAGAAATTGGGGTACAACATGACTCCAGAGGAGCTGCACGAGGCCGTCCAAGCTGAAGTCAAGGCCCACTTCAAAAAGAAGTCTCCTGAAAAGCCTCCTGAAATCCCCCAGGAGATAAGGACTTTTTTAAGAAGACGTACCTAATGCCACAGCCTAAACTGCAACCTCAACCACAGTCCGACAAATGACAGGACTATCCGGAAGGCTGTTGGCAAGGCGCAAAGAAAGGGCAGAGATGTACCGCAGCTCGGCATGCAGCCTCAAAAACCCCTGGAGTTCAGCACGGTTCCAAATGTTCGAACATAGTTAAGACAATTTATGGAATCTGCTGGAATCACAATGGATGAATTATCCGGGCATGCTCCCCTCGTGAAGGCTCAGCTGAAGTACAACTTCAAACTTGGAAAGCCTCTTGTAAAGCTGGATCAAGTTAAACAGCTATCTACACAGATGTACCGCTTCCATAAGTGGTACATGCAAGAATGCAACAGAGGTACAGAGATGGTCTCGGTCAAATACTCACTCGAATTTTTCTTCGATGGAGGTGACCAATTCTTTATCCGATTCAAAGACATATTCGAACTGTACCAGCTTGGTGCCCTCAATATCTCTCTTCTAGCCACGCGGGTCTTGTAAGTATCATTCAGTTATATTTATTTCGTTCCATAGCTCCTTGTATTTAGCTGACTAAAATCCTTTTAACTGTTGTAGAATAGCGATCCAATATTGCAACAAGCAGAATATCCCAAACATGGATTCATGGACCCACGAAAAATAAACACCGCGATGGTTGATAAATATCCGGAGCAAACAGAGGATAACATATACAAATGTGCTGGTGCAGCACCACTACAAGACGTTTATCCTTCTGCCCTACAACACATCGTAAGTTTTTTTACCTTCCGTACCAATTTCAATCCCGTGCATACATAAAGTTTCATATGTGTCATCTCAACCAATTTGCAGATTCCACTAGGCTCTGTTCATAATTGACATGGATCACTCGCGGATCCATGTCTTTGACTCAATGGATAAACCAAGGTCCACGTACGCAAAGATATTTGAACTGTTAAACAGGTAATGCCATCTTACTTGCTATTGCATATATGCGGTTCTTGGATAATTACTAGCTATCTTTAAACTGCACGTAGGGCATGGGCACGGCTCCGAGTGAATGTTCGCGGGAATTGGAAAGATAAGCTCTGTGTGAGGATGAACTTTCCAGTGAGTAACATGCTCCAAAGTTGTATTGAATCATTAATTTGTTCTAAAATATGAAATGTATATTCAATCTGTCGCCGTTTCTCCTTTAGTGTGCAAAACAGGCGCAGGGGACCAACTTATGCGGCTACTACGTCTGTGAATACATTCACACTTTGTTACCAAAGTGACAAGTCTCGACGATATAGATGTACGTATAACAGCAATTCATACATTATGTGTCGATTTTTTATTCATTTCATATATTTATTTCTCGTTTACTCGAATTAATGATAGCTTATGCAAGCAAGAGGCAACCTCCCCTATGCGACTTTCATACAAGCTGCTCAAGAAGAATTGATGCGATTTATAAACGAGCGGATCATTGATCCCATGGCAGAGTTCTACTTTAGTTTGAGTAACTTCACCACTGGATCCACAAAGTAGACACTTTTTTGTAACATACGAAATATATGTGGATATTGTATGTGTGTACATATTTTGGTAATATATGTATATATTTCCTTTATTAAGTTCATTTATATATGTGTAAAATATATATTTATACATATATATGCATGTTGCATATATATGTAAAAATATATATGTGTGTAAAATATGTATGCATAATATATAATTAACAAGCTAGCAGCTAGCGGGAAATTTTTAAAAAATAAAAAAACTTTAGTCCCGGTTGGTAACACCAACCGGGACTAAAGATGGCGAGCCGACCACGTGGCGCCGCCATCTTTAGTCCGGTTGGTGTTATCAACCGGACTAAAGATGGATCTTTAGTCCCGGTTATTTAAACGGGACTAAAGATGCCGATCTTTAGTTCTGCTTTCGTAGTTTCGGTTCGAGAACCAGGACTACAGGGGGTTATGAACCGGGACAATAGTGGGTTTCTCCAGCAGTGATTTGTGCCAAAAACCGGCAGTAATAACTGAGAGTGATAATATATTTCGAGAATCTATGTTTTTTCTCAGGCCTTCTCATTGTCAATACTGAAAGTACTGCGGTGATGAGCCGACAGTGATTGCCATTTGTACTGTTGTTGATGAGAAAATCTCTCACGCGCTGGCCTGGGATATCTGCTTAGCTCCAGTGCAGGCCCTTTTCTTGGTTGTCTGATGTAAATAGGCGTGCCAGTTGGTTTGATCTGTCGACCAACAAGAAACAACTGGATACACGTTAAGGTTAGGGTTAGATCCTACCGTATCGGCTAAGGAAAACAAATTTACATATATTTGCTATCCCAAAGCATATTTAAACTAAGTGATTGAGATCGATCGGCTATGCCGAGATAGTATAAATCACTCAATCTAAATATACACTAGGATAATAAATATATGCATTCATGGCCTAGCCGATACTGTAGACCTAACTGTGGATCGGCTAGTACTCCGATACTTCTTATGAAAAGATATTAATCTAACCTAAATGAGTTAAACCTAGATCAATCGTCTGTCGGCTGGTGCTGACATATTGATACCGACTTAAAGCATTTAACCAGATTAAGATCTTAATATAAGAGGCAGCTCTAATAAATCTAATAGCAAATAATACTAAAAGAAGGAAAGGCCGGCTGAAACCCCTGCACTATCTCTACAAGTTTACATCTAGCCGAATATATCATAATACTTCTAAAAGCGACTTAACAGATCATAGATGATGCAACATTAAGTTTAAAAAAGATAGCATTAGATCTATATAGACCGATGTAAACACCTCAAGACGGTGGATACAACATATAATCCAGACCAACATCTAGATCTAGCTCTATCTGCTGCTGCTTCCTGAGAAGAACAAGTCGATGGCAAGATAGATCTAGACATTGTTCTAGATTATATGCCGTATATGATAACTTGCGCAGTCTAAAGCATCAAACCTAGAGTATCATGATGATGGAAGCACTAGATTCGACGAAATAAACCACTAATGACAAGCATTTACCTTAATCGGGGATCGAAACGATGCAGCCCGAAGCCGGATCAAGAACTCGTCTAAAAGAAAATATGAGGCGATGCACCGAGATTATATTGATTGTGTGATGTTCTTCTTTTTTTACAGAGGTCTCGGGTCCTATTTATACCCAAGAATAACACTATCCGTGTAAGACATGGTTTCTATCTAATCTACTATTCAAAATACGACAATATCTCAGGATACAGTCCCATGTCGCATTACAATAGGAATATCTAAACAAATCCCTAATTTAAAGATATAATTGCCGTTATAGGACTCTATCCATAGATGGCAATATCTTTAATGCACAATTTGGAAACCGAATCTACCATTTTTATCTTCAAGCTTTCCATCGGAAATGGTCCCATCTTCCTCTCTGACTCAGAATCGGCTATCGGTTGTTCCCATCCAATTCGGCCTTAGCCGACTGGTTTCCCAGCCGATTGAATCGTAGCCGATGCGGCCTCAGTTTCTCCGCAGACCAGTTTCCCGATCCGATCCCGCTCCAATCTTGGCTTGGGCTTAGGGATTTGGTTACCAAATTTGGTCGGTAACACATGTCCCCCAAGTCCGTGATAAGATAATATCGCGGATTTGCCGCTTTTTCAAATTCCTGTGCACTTTTCGTCCAAGTCCGTTTTGGCTGCCAGAAAAAACTCTTTAAATATTGCTCGCCCGGCGCCGAAACGAGCCACGCTGTCACTTTGCGCACTCAAGCCTTAGCCAACGAAAACCCTTCTTCTTCCCCGGCGATTCCGGTGACCCAGAGTACAAATCCTTCTGGCGAACCCTGCAAGGCGATAATCCCCCTCACCAATGGCGTCTTCAAGCACTCCTCCCGACGCGTCGCAACACCTCTACCTTGAGGTAAACCCCAATCGACTCTGCTCCTTTTTTTCTCACGATTTAATCATTGCGTCCTCTCATAATTTCTTCATTTTTTCCGCACCCTGTAGCACTTGTCTCGTCAGATCGCAATGCCAGACCTCAACCACCCAAACCAGTACTTTCTAGGCCGATCGGCAATTTGGATCCTAGTGAGCTTATCAATGCCGAAACCAATCGGATCCCCTACAAATTCTCAACCCTAGATCTGTCGTATTGGACTAGTGCTTTCAAGTCTTGGCCGTCAACTGACAAATCTTGGCCGGCTTGGTATCTTAGGATGTTGGCCAGGAAACAAGCCCACTGGACCGAACTAGGGATAGACCAATATTTAGGACTGACAATAGCCGATATGCCTAAGCATGAATCCCTTCTATCGGCTGCAAGTTACTTTTGGTCCGACACCCTCAACGCCTTTCTGTTTAGGCAAGGGCCGATGATGCCAACCCTTTTTGATGTGGCCATGATCACTGGTTTAGACATCACTTCCACTCTCAGCCCTAATGACCTCCAAATGAAATGCCAGCACATCTTCAAGACAAAGAGCATCGGCGGCTGGAGCGGCTTCATATATGAATATGAGTGATGGGCCGATCTCTGACAAGGAACACACAGCCTTCCTTCTGATGTGGTTGGAAAATTTCATCTTTTGTGGATCGAGCTGTGGTCCAACTAGCAACTGGCAGCATATAGCTAAAGCCTTGGCGGCAAAAAAGAAGATTCCCCTAGGAAAATACCTGCTTGGCTATCTATACCAAGTGTTAGGCACGGCATCGGCTCGGCTGGCCTCTAAACAAACCATCGGCACAGGAGGGCCATGGTGGCTGTTACAACTCTGGCTCAACCTCCATCTGTACAAAGTATCTGAGCTGCCTCCTCTCCTTGAAGCCTATTTTCCTCTGCTGGAGCCAAGAATCATAGATGATGAAGAGCAGACAACTCGGCGGTGTATATCGTATAGGGAAGCCGCTACTACTTACCCTGGGTCTAAGCTAACGGCTGACGATTTCAAGGAGTGGTTTGATCATCTGTATAGTGGTTTCCCAAACATCTCCAAGATCTGGTTTGCCTACGAAGATTTTGATAAGTTTGAACAACCAGACAATCTTCGGCTAGATGAGCTTGACTCCGAAGAATATACTGAGCCGAGGGAAATATTTTTCATAGCCATCACCCCTTGCATACTTCCCGTCAGCATCCACCAGGGGCGCTACATCATCAAAACTTATGAATTCTATCACCCAATGGTGGCAACAAGGCAACTTGGAATGGGACAGCTGCCAATCGGCTTGTATTTTGCCGACAAGATCCAGCCGAGGGGAAAAATTGACGGCAATGTTATGATGCATCGGCTGCTTAACATCCCTGGTCCTTCCTTTGGCAGCATCGGCAGAATTGATCTGGTAGTGACCAGATCGGCTATCTTCAGCCGATGGTAGAATGAATGGAAACAACACCTGTTCCACCAATTGGCTTTGATGTACCTGACAGTCATCGACCCGGACTTGGTTCCATCGGTAAACACTTTTACCTTTCAATCCTTTCTCTTCATCGGCTAACATTTGTGCCCTCGGCTAACAAACCATTTCTTGTTGCAGACGATCGACGACTCCCCTCCTCACGTCTGCAACACAGGAGTGGCAATTAACTATGCGCTCGACATCCTGCGGGGCGGCTGTGGACTAGCTTCGTCCATCATCGGCTTCAACGCGCCGAAGGTGGGCACGCTTCTCCACAGCCAAACTCGTGAACCGCTCCATTGGACGAAGAGGGCACAACCATCACCTGCCGCTACTCCTACTATCGAGAAGAAGAAACGAGCGGCGAAGAAGGCCAAACCAACTCCAGCCGATGACTTCTCTCCGTTTGACCCAGACATCGAAGCAGTGCTTGACGATGAAGTGGAGAACGAGGAGATGGCAGATGCGGTCGACACAGCTGCAGCAGGATCGAGTTCTGAAAGATATGCACGAACCCCATCCGTCCAAAAAATACCAAGCCCCCCAAGGTGTCCTGTTCGTCCGATGGCGGTACGTGACCTCAACACTTGTTCTTTTAATGCCTTTCATTTGCCATTCTCTCACCGTATCTATACATTAGCAGTGGAAGAAGTTGGCCACAAAGAAGAAATCGGCTCCCCTTCCATCGGTAAGTATCTTCAACTTGCATCCCTTGTCCATTAGCCAATTTTTTGAAACTAACTCTTTTTTAGCCTCCACGTGCGCCGATGCCTGCCCCCTAGGAGTCAAGTGAACGAACTCCGTCGGCTGCTGGTGGTGGCCATGCTAAACGTACACCATCGACTGGAGGTGACGGCCAAGCCGATGAAGAAGTTACTTCGGACCCGGCAATCCCAGTAAGTTTTATTCACTCTTTATAATCGGCTCGATAACCCTTGCCCATCTTTTAACTGTTGTTTTCCTTGTAGAATGTAGCCGATCTTTTGGGCTTTGACCTGTCGGAGTTCGTAGATCCAGATGAAGGTGGGCACGCTTCTCCACGGCCAAACTCGTGAGCCGCTCCGTCGGACGAAGAGGGCACAACCATTGGCTGCCGCTACTCCTGCTGTCGAGAAGAAGAAACGAATGACGAAGAAGGCCAAACCAACTCCAGCCGATGACTTCTCTCCGATTGACCCAGACATCGAAGCAGTGCTTGACGATGAAGTGGAGAATGAAGAGATGGCAGACGCGGTCGACGCAGCTGCAGCTGAATCGAGTTCTGAAAGATATGCATAGACCCCAACAGCCGACGAGGCATCCATCCAAAAAACACCAAGTCCCCCAAGGCGTCCTATTTGTCTGATGGTGGTACGCGACCTCAACACTTGTTCTTTTAATGCCTTTCATTCGCCATTACCTCACCATATCTTTACTTAACAGAGGAAGAAGCTAGCCACAAAGAAGAAATCGGCTCCCCTTCCATCGGTAAGCATCTTCAACTTGCATCCCTTGCCAATTAGCCAATTTTAAAACTAACTCATTTTCAGCCTCCACGTGCGCCGGCGCCAGCCTCCCAGGAGTCAAGTGAACAAACTCTGTCGGCTACTGGTGGTGGCCACGCTGAACGTACACCGCCGGCTGCAGGTGACGGCCAAGCCGATGAAGAAGTTACTTCGGCCCCGGCAATCCCAAGTAAGTTTTATTCACTCTTCATAATCGGCTTGATAACCCTTGCCCATCTTTTAACTATTCTTTTTCTTGCAGAACGTAGCCGATCTACCGGGCTTCGACCTATCGGAGTTCGTAGACCCAGACGAAGGAGGCGACAAAGCCCTGGTGCCGTTGGACGAGGACCTTAGAGCTGCATTGGCCGATATCGGCAATTGGCTAGAAGGTTCTTTGGATGCGTTGGTACCAGACTACGGCCCTATTCGCTCTAGGTTTAAAGACATTCAAGCGCGGCTTCCAGACGCCTTAACCGACGCGATCGTGCCGCCACTTTCCTCGAGGCGCATCAACTGAAGTACGAGCAAGCTCAACAGCGCATTGCCGATCGCCGATCAATCCAATCGCTGATGGCCGCCATCAAGTCCAATCAAGAGGAAATCAAGGCGAAAAAGGCTGAATTTGATATCTTGAAGACAGAGCCGGCTGCCAAACTTGAGCGGCTTCGTGCACGCAGGGATCAGCTGGTACCTGATCTTATCCAAGTCACCAATGAGATTGACATTCAAGAGGAGTACATGGCCAGCTTGCCCAGGGAAATTGAAGACAAGCGATTGAGCATCAAGGCGGCCGTGTCCTACCTTACGGACATAACAAAGGCGGTCAAGCCGGTGGTCGGAAACGACGTAGCCGATGCCAAGGCCATCGAGGAAGTCGATGAAATTAGGCGCAAGGCGTTATCGGCTATAGCAGATTTTCTCAAACAATGAGCCGATTGTAATAGCCCGCTAGGTCAAAAATTGTAACTCAACTATTTTTGTAATCGGCCAACATTGTCCATCTTTTGTAATCGGCTGAAACCGTCCTAACTCAACATTTGATTGCCGATCACATCAGCTTCAGAAAACTTGAACAACTTGAAAAATTTCTTGATATCTGTTTTTTCAATTGTTGTATATGTATGCCCCCCTAATTTTGTAGATGGCTGTGATGTCGACAAAATTATGAAATTCGTAACTTCTGTCGCTGTCGTCGTTGTCGGCCAAACTTAGCCGATTGTAGAAAACTAGGGGAAAAAACTTAGCGTGAAAATGACCTAAAGGTGATGCTTGCACAAGTCAAGACATCGGCTAGCACGAATCGGCCAGAACATAGCCGAATCATGAACTGATCCAAATGCTTGGGTAGTATTTTTCAAATATTTTCCTTTTAGAGCCCTTCCAAATACTTCTCCATCCAATCCTTCTAAGATGTAGGCCCCCTTAGAGACGCATTTGTGGATCTTGAAAGGCCCTTCCCAATTAGGTGACCACTTGCCGAATTTATTATCTCTTGATCTAATCTGTAGTATCAATTTCCAAACGAGTTCGCCCTCTTCAAAAGACTTAGGCAGAACTTTCTTGTTATAATGACGGGCTACTCGTTCCTTATCCCTTGTTATTTTTTCCAAGCCCTCATCCGTGACAAAATTAGGTCTTCTGATTCATCTACCATCAAATTGTAATAATCATCAGCTGTGAGATGATCTTGCAACTAAATCCGTCTTGAGCAGATGATGTTTTCCCATGGTAGGACTGCTTCATACCTGTAGACCAATTTATATGGAGGGACTTGGATAGATCCGTGGCATGCCATCCGATAGGCCCAAAGTGATTCGGCTAATCGGCTACGCCATTGCTTGAGATACTCAGAGATCTTCCTCTTTATCAGCTTGATTAGGCTTTTATTTGAAGCTTCTTCTTGCCCGTTGGCCTAGGCGTAATATGACGAAGAATTGAGCAACTTGATTCTCATGCCGTCGGCAAACTAAACAAACTCGTCCGATATGAAGATAGACCCCTGGTCTGTTGTTATGGTTTGAGGAACATCAAATCGGTATATGATATGCTTCTTAACAAACTCGATTGCGTCCTTAGAATCAACTTTCTTAAGAGGAATTGCTTCCACCCACTTCGTGAAATAATCGGTTGCCACCAATATAAATTTGTGCCCTTTACTTGAGGGTGGATGGATCTGGCCGATCATATTAATTCCCCATCCTCTGAACGACCAAGGCTTTATGATTGGGTTCATAGCCGATGCTGGTGCTCTTTGTATAGCTCCAAACTTCTGACAGTCCTGGCAGCCCTTGTAGTACTTGAAACAATCTTTCAGCATTGTTGGCCAAAAATACCCCGCTATCCGAAGCAACCACTTCATCTTGTGAGCCGATTGATGCGTGCCGCATATTCCTTCATGCACTTCTCTGATAGCCACCTCGGCTTGATCGACACTGAGGCACTTTAGGAACACACTATCAATCGTCCTGTAGTATAAATCTTTATCAAGCAAGACATACCTCAAAGCCTTGTATCGCAATTTCCTGGAAGCCAATTGAGAAGGGTTTTGTAAATAATTGTAGATTTTAAACCTCCAGCCGTCGGCTGTCATGGCAGCAACCTCTATCTCGATATCTTTTGTCATCGGCGATAACCCGATGCCCCTTGAGATAAATCATTGGCTTATGTGTTTTGCTCCCTGGGAATATGCCTTAATGTGACTAGCCGAAAGCTATCCATCAAGTCTCGGCATTGTTGATAATAGAACATCAGCGCATCATTTTTGCACTCATACTCTCCTGACAATTGGCTGATGACCAAAAGTGAATCCCCCATGATCTCGATGGTGTCGGCTTCAACCTCTCTGAGAAGATGCAATCCCTTGAGAATTGCTTCGTATTCGGCTTGTTTGTTTGTAGCGTGGGGGTTGATTGAGAACGTAAATTCAGAACTTGCCTCCCTTGGGGATATAATGTTAATGATATGCCCTAGAGGCAACATGGAGATGTTGGATATCATTGTCAATGTTTATGTATAAATGAATAAAGTGTTATTCAGTTCCATGAAATAGACATCTTGTATTGATCAATAAGTATGTGACTTATTTATGAGACTCTATATGTATGAATCTATTTCTAAACGATCCTTGATCATATGTCATATTGTTGGAACAAATATAATTCTAAGATCGGCATGTTTATTGATTGATGATCATGTCTCATAGATCATGGGTATGGAGATACCAAATCAATAAACATGGACACATGTGTTGGAGAACACATTGTTGGATAGACCCACCATGAGACACTACAGAATTAATGTGCCATTAGTTGGTCTCGGGTAGTGTTGGTACAAAGTCCTTAGACCTGAGATCACCATGGATTCCAACATGTGTAGTAGCCTACTTTGGGACTACCAAACGCTATTCCGTAACTGGGTAGTTATAAAGGTAGTTTTCGGGTTTGCTATGAAACATGGAGTGGGATGTGAGTGATCGAGATGGAATTTGCCCCTCCTTTGGAGAGATATCTCTGGGCCCTCGAGGTAATGGATTATGGAAATGCATGGCCATGCTAAGTTGATTGAGGAGTCAATCAACAGACAGATAATCCAATACGGTTCGAGTGAATGGTTAAGCTATTGAAGGGATGACACACATCTTGCCTATAGCTTAATTGGTATCATGAGACAGAGGGATTTGTGTACACATTACAGGTTCAGAGCCGATATTATATTCTTGTATGCTATGGTGTCAATATGTCCTGCTAGGCGTCGCTGTTGACAGATCGGCTGAGTTGGACTCGAGCCGACGATCAGCTAAGTTACACTATAGCCGAAACCGAGTATACCTGAACCTATAGAGTCGCACGCTTAAGGGGATAAGAACAGGCATACGAGTTGGACTCGGATACGGCTCGATCGGATAGGGATCCGATCGGATAAAGTCCTATGGGCTTAAAACGTATGGGCGGCCAACTCTATGAGATTCAGATGAGATCCGATTCAAAATAGAGTCATGATCGGCCACTAGTCCCAGTAGGCCAACTCTATATAAAGGGGCGAGCGATGGAGAGCTGCTGCACGTAAATCGAATTGCATTATGCCGAGATCAATCTCCATGGAAACCCTCCCCACTTTCGAGCCAAACCCTAAGCCTTGCATCGCGTGCTAGCACAGGGGTGTTCGGCGTTCTATCCCCGGACGTGTGGATACCGTAGAGGCGTTGCTACGTTGTGCGCTGTTGATCGGCTAAGAATCGGCTGCAATCGGAGCGAGCCGACTGCGGTAGATCGACGACGAGAACACGGTCGGACGACTCGGATCGGCTGCGACATCGGCGAATCGACTGATTGGTGAATCGGCTGTCCCCAGGAATCGGCTGTCGGCTTGCGGGAATCGGCTATCATCGGCCAGCACAGTTCCAGATCAAATAGTCCTGATTGGCTATTTCCGCTGCATACTCCAATCGGTAACGATCTATCGGCCCTTACTTGGAAGTGTTCCTGGTTTGCGCGGTAGAAAAGTTTTGTTTTTCGGCTAGCGTAGCCTTCGCGTAACCCTTCATATAATTACCAAGCCGATACCACAGCCATTTGTGCAAACCGAGCCGTCAAATGTTAACGTCCAAGGCATGATTTCCACTGAGCCGATTGAGTCATCCCAATGTTCCACTATGAAATCGGCTATAGCTTGTCCTTTAACTGCCCTGGGTGCCTGATATCTTAAATCAAATTCTGTCAAAGCAAAAATCCATTTTCAGATTCGTCCCTTTAATACTGGAGCCGATAGCATATATTTGACTACGTCGGCTTTACAAACTATAGTGCACTCAATGGATAACAAATAATGCCTTAACTTGGTACATGAAAAATACAGGCACAAACATAATTTCTCCACAGGTGAATACCTTGTTTCTGCGTCCAGAAGCCATCGGCTGAGATAAAAGATTGCCTTTTCCTTCCCTTCGACCTCCTAGATCAAAACTGAGCCGATTGACTTGTCATCGGCTGATAGATATAGCCTAAACGGTATTCCTTTTTGCGGAGAAATCAAAACTGGAGGCGAGCTCAAATAATCCTTGATATTATCCAATGCTTTCTATTGCTCTGCCCTGAAAGTGAATGCTTGATCGGCCTTAAGCCGAAGCAAAGATGTGAATGGCTCCATCTTTTTTGAAAGATGGACTATAAATCGCCTAATGAAGTTGATTTTGTCGATCAGAGATTACAGTTGCTTCTTGTCCCTTAGAGGTTGTATCATCTTGATAGCATTGACGCTCCTTGGTGTAACCTCAATTCCTCTCTCATGAACAAGAAACCCTAAAAACTGCCCGGCCGATACGCCGAATGTGCACTTCAATGGATTCATCTTAAGGCCATATTTCCTTGTCCGCTTCAAAACCTGGTTAAGATCGGCTATGTGATTTTCAGTTTTCCTGGACTTGATAACAACATCATCAATATAAATCTCTACCAGGGAGCCGATCATATCATGGAAAATGTAATTCATGGCCCTTTGATAAGTTGCTCCAGCATTCTTCAACCCGAACGTCATAACGACCCACTCGTACAAGCCGATTGCTCCTGGGCATCTAAAAGCAGTCTCGTGGATGTCTTCTTCGGTCATAAAAATGTGATTATAACCTGCATTACTATCCATGAAACTAATAATCTTTTGGCCTGAAGCAGCATCCACGAGTAAATCGGCTATTGGCATCGGGTACTCGTCCTTAGGAGTAGCTTTGTTTAAGTCCCTGAAGTCGATGCACACCGTAAGTTTACCGTTCTTTTTCATTACTGGAACAATATTTGAGACCCACTCGGCATATCGGCAAGGCCGAATGAATCCAGCGTCATATAGCCGAGTGATTTCGGCTTTGATTGCATCGTACATATCGGATTTGAACCTCCTGGGAGATTGTTTGAACGGCCGATAATTCGGCTTGATAGGTAGCCGATGCATGACAATTGATGGGCTAAGACCAGGCATCTCGAAATACTCCCAAGCAAAACAATCTTTATATTCCTTTAATAAATCAATTAGCTAGGATCTACAACAAGAAGACAAATTCTTGCTAATATATGTCAGCCTAGGCTTGTCTCCAGAGCCGATATCTATTTCTTCTAGCTCGTCGGCCGACATAAAACCTTGCCCAAGCTTGCCATCGTCGTCGTCCGCGGTGTCCTTGCCGTAGACGCTCGAGCCCTCCACGATGCCTTCAAAGCAGCAGCTGCGACCCCTTGTCTCCGATTGGCTGTATGAAAGAATCAGACACTTTAAGAAAATCGGCTTGCCAGATTTTCCCGGACAAACAATCGATGCCATCGATCTCCCATAATGGCAGATCGGCATTAGCGACGCTTACTGACCTATCGGCTGGTACAATCTCGATCTTGTCACCGTGCCATTGTATCAAACATTGGTGCATGGTGGAAAGGACACAGCAATTTGCATGGATCCAGTCCCTCCCAAGCAGTAGGCTGTAAGACCCCCTCCTGTCGATGACAAAGAAGGTTGTGGGTACGGTTTTGCTGCCGACGGTCAACTCCACATTGAGTACACCCTTGGCCTCTGATGAGTTGCCGCCGAAGTCTTTATGTACCATATTTGTTTTTATCAAGTCTTTGGCTCCCTTGCCCAATTTTTTGAAAGTTGCACATGGCATCAAATTTACCGCAGCCCCTCCGTCGACTAGCATCTTGGACATCGGCTTGCCGTTGACAAATCCCTTCACATAGAGTGCCTTGAGATGCCGATTTTTAGTTCCCCTGGTTTGTCAAAGATTGCTTGATCTGGGGACAAGGTTAGCTTGGCCAGGGTATCCTCAACGCTATCTACATCAGCCTCGATGACGCCGAATTCGGCTGGCAGTATGAAGACCATATTAACCGATGCAGTTGCTTTTCCTTTGCCTTTGGCTGCCCTCCTGGCTTGATCGGCTGAGCTTTCTTCGGCATGGCTTTCGTTGGTTGGTGCAGTTTTCTTCTTGGGCCTCCACTATTTCTTGCCCAGCCGACGATGCTCATCCCGTATCATCTGCCGAACTTCTTCTTCCTGTCCCTCGCGTTTCAACCTCTGGATTCTTCTCTTCTGAGTGAACAGGTCAGAAGGGCACCATTGGGGGTCAGCCAATTGATCACCATCGGCTGCTTCTTCGTCGTAGTATTCGTCATTCTCGTCTTCCTCAAAGAAGTCTTGATGGATCGGCCTGAGCCGATCGTGGACAGACTGCCGTATTTGGTTCATCTGCACGGCCCTAGGGACGAATTGAGTTGGGCTTCGAATTGGTGGGTCTCTGTACTCGTCCTCGCGGTACTCACTGTAGGCCGGGCAGTTCTCGATCATCGGCAGCCTCATCCCCGATTCCCAACAGAATCAAAAAAACTCACAGCACCAGTGGGGGTCGCAGTCATTGTAATGCCTGTCGTATTGGCGGCCTTGCACCTCTGGCTCTCGCACACGAAGCCCGTTGAGCCGGGCCTCTCCTTCTTGCCAAAACCGCTGCTGAAAGTGGCGTCGGCTGTCCATGCGGATCAGCCGTCGGTCAGCCGATCGGTCAGCGGGGCACACCATGTTGATTGGCGCGGCTTGGTCTCTAGTCGGCTTCTTGTCTGCCTTGACCCCTTTGAGGGTTCCGGCTAAGCTGTACGTCATTCTGTTCTGCCGATCAGCTCGCCTGGGGCTAGCTTGAACCATATTGACCGGGAAAGGGTTTCCGTCTACCTTCATCGGCCGAGGCGAATCAACAAAGGTGAGTTTCCCGACCTCGATCGTCGACTGGATCTGTTGCCTGAAAACTTTGACATCATTAGTGGCATGGGAGGTGGAGTTGTGCCACTTACAATACTTCTTCTTCTTGAGCTCTTCAGCCTATTTCAGTCATACTTCTCCTCCTTGGCTGTTTTCCGCAGCCATTGGCAGACGATGGCCTTTTTGTTCTTGGTCCATTCGGCTGCCGCGACCTCTGCATCATCGTCACTGGAATCGGAGGCTGATTCGACGATGACTTGAGCTACTTTCTTGACGACCTTTCTTGATTCTTGAAATCTCTGTTCATGGGTTGTCACCCTCTGTGCGAGATGCGCCAAACTATCAAAGTCCTGAGCCAAAAAATGCTCACGAATCGGTGTGATTAGCCCGTGGAAGGCCAAATCAGCTAGCTGGGCATCGGATAGCACCAGGCTGTAGCATCGGTTCCTCATCTCTCTGAATCTTTGAATATAGTCCTGAACCAATTTGTCATCCTTCTGCCTAATGTTGGTCAGGTCCGACAATTTCATCTTATTATTGCCGGTGTAGAAGTAGCTGTGAAACTTTTTCTCGAGATCGGCCCAGCTCTGAATAGAGTTGTAGGGCAATGAAGAAAACCATGTAAAGGCTAATCCCGAAAATGAGAGAGGGAACAAATGAACTCTCAAGGCATCTGTAGCCGATGCCTCGCCGCACTGCGCCAGAAATCGGCTGACGTGCTCCTATGTTGAAACGTTGTCCTGCCCTGAGAATTTGGAGAAGTCCGGGACCTTGTATCGGTTGGGCAGTGGAACCCACTCAAAGCATTCCGGATAGGGGTACTGGTACATGTTCCCAGAATCTTTCGGCTTGAGGCCGAATTGATCACGCATAACATTGGCAATCAAATCGGCCCAAGTCCTGTTGTCTTGAACCTACTGTATCGGCTCGTATTGTTCGTATTGCTTGGGTGCCTGCCGATACTGAGGTGGCTGTGTTTGAGGGCGGTAATGCTGGTCATGATGGCCTCCTTGGTACTGGTATTGGAGTGGGTTGCCACCAGGAGGCGACCGGTTCGCCGGTGGTGGTGTCTATGGATCCGGAAAAAGTGTCGGCCACCAGCATTGTACTGTCCTCCCTGGACGGTATGGGCAATCGGCTCCTGTAGCCGATTGTCATTGAACATGCCGACCAGCTGATCTTGGTGAATGGGTTGTCGCCGGTTGAGCATAGTGATCGGCTGTCTTGAGGCCGATCCAAAAGGATTAAGCTGACTGGGGACTCCTGACGGCCCTGGCTGCACTGATGGTGGGATCGGCCGATTCTGGATGACCAAAGTCTTATAACCGGGAAACTGGCCGTCTGCAAAGTAAGTTGGCCCCCTCTGTACCTGATCGACAATCTTTGAATCAACCACAGTGGCAATCATGTTGTTCAAGGTGTTGACCAAAATGTCGCTCTGGTTGACGAGTGCATGATGCACAGCCGAATTGATCCGATCCTACAAAGTATGCAACTCCGAATCATTTTGCTCCTGTTTCGGCTCCTCCATCTTGTGTTTGCCTTTCGTATCGCTCGAGGAGGATGCCTTGAAATCGTCCATGCTGAATTTGTATTTCTGGAGGACGGACCCAGATCGGGTCTGGGCGAACGATTGCAGGTAATTGGCATGCAGTTCTTCTACCATCTTCTTTTAGTCAGCCTGGTGTTCAGCCGATAGTTGTTCCATCCTGATTGGAGCCACGTTCTCTTCAGTGATCTCTAAGTTCTTGATGTTAACCATCACGTCCTATGCTTAGTGATCTGCTGATGGTCCCGTCGGGCGTGCTAAGAAGCGTGTTGATGAGAAAATCTCTCACGCGCTGGCCTGGGAGATCTGCTTAGCTCCAGTGCAGGTCCTTTTCTTGGTTGTCTGATGTAAACAGGCGTGCCAGTTCGTTTGATCTGTCAACCAACAAGAAACAAATGGATACACGTTAAGGTTAGGGTTAGATCCTACCGGATCGGTTAAGGAAACAAATTTACATATATTTGCTATCCCAAAGCATATTTAAACTAAGTGATTGGGATAGATCGGCTATGCCGAGATAGTATAAATCACTCAATCTAAATATACACTAGGATAATAAATATATGCATTCATGGCCTAGCCGATACTGTAGACCTAACTGTGGATAGGCTAGTACTCCGATACTTCTTATGAAAAGATATTAATCTAACCGAAATGAGTTAAACCTAGATCAATCGGCTGCCGGCTGGTGCTGACTGATTGATACCAACTTAAAGCATTTAACCAGATTAAGATCTTAATATAAGAGGCAGCTCTAATAATACTAAAAGAAATATTAAAACAGTTAAGGCCGGCTGAAACCCTGGCACTGTCTCTAGAAGTTTACATCTAGCCGAATAGATCATAATACTTCTAAAGCGACTTAACAAATCATAGATGACGCAACATTAAGTACAAAAAGATAGCATTAGATCTATATAGACCGATGTAAACCCCTCAAGATGGTGGATACAGCATATAATCCAGGCCAACATCAAGATCTAGCTCTATCGGCTGCTGCTTCTTGAGAATAACAAGCTGATGGCAAGATAGATCTAGACATTATTCTAGATTATATGCCGTATATGATAAATTGCGCAGTCTAAAGCATCAATCCTAGAGTATCATGATGATGGAAGCACTAGATTCGACGAAATAAACCACTAATGACAAGCATTTACCTTAATCGGAGATCGAAACGATGCAGCCCGAAGCCGGATCAAAAACTCGTCTAAAAGAAAATATGAGGCGATGCGCCGAGATTATATTGATTGTGTGATGTTCTTCTTTTTTTACAGAGGTCTCGGGTCCTATTTATACCCAAGAATAACACTATCCGTGTAAGACACATTTTCTATCTAATCTACTATTCAAAACATGACAATATCTCAGGGTACAGTCCCATGTCGCATTACAATAGGAATATCTAAATAAATCCCTAATTTATAGATACAATTGCCGTTACAGGACTCTATCCATAGATGGCAATATCTTTAATGCGCAATTTAGGAACTGAATCTACCATTTATCTTCACGCTTTCCATCGGAAATGGTCCCATCTTCCTCTCCGACTCAGAATCGGCTATTGGTTGTTCCCATCCGATTCGGCCTTAGCCAACTGGTTTCCCAGCCGATTGAATCGTAGCCGATGCAGCCTCAGTTTCTTCGCAGATCAGTTTCCCGATCCGATCCCGCTCCAATCTTGGCTTGGGCTTAGGGATTTGGTTAGGAAATTTTGTCGTTAACAACTGTACTACTGTTAGTCACTCAACTCAGCTTGATAGAGTGCCTTGTGCCGATTAATCAAAATTTTGTAGCTTCTGATATGAAGTTACAAAATCCTATGATTGTCACTGAAATATTTCGACAGCTTAATCCAAAATTCTCATATGTATCCAATTAAATTGTTGCACATCTACTAGGCAGTAAGCCCTGGCATGGTGTTGCTCCCCCTGACTGTTAGATAGGATAAGTTTATATATACTGGTTGTTGTCAGGCATGATGTATATGTTGTTAACGCCAAAATTTTGTAAGCCCCGAAGTCCTGATCGGCTCAGAGTCAGTATCGGCTTGGAGTTCTGCATCAGCCGATAGGGGTTTTCTGTTATCCATATATCCAGCAGTCGAATTCTTGTTATATTCGGTTTGAGGAGATCTTATCCATAAGAAACCAAGTCCAGGGAGGATACAACTTGTATCTATTAATTAGGAAGAAGTTGTTAATTTCCTATTTTATCTTTAGGAAAGTCTGTTTAGTATCCGATAAGGACTTTATCTATTTTCTGTTATCTTTAAGAAAGTTTGAATTGTAATCTGTTAGGATCTTTGTCACCCTACGTGTATAAATATGTAAGCCCGGGGTTCATGTAAGGAATCATCTCTCGATCAATACAACCTCGGCGCATCGCCACCTTTTACTTTTCTACTTTGTTCTTCATCTGTCGAGACTTGGCACCTGACGCGAGGCTGCATTGGCTTCGATCTCCGGCGAAGGGGTAAGTCCAAGGTCCCGCCGGCTCAGGCAATCGTATTGGCTACGTTGGTGTCGTCCAAGGTTGCATCAGTACATTGGACCTCTTGGATTGCATCGATTCGGTTGATATCTTTGCCTGATTATTTATCATATGTCTCTGATTGACTCTAATTTTAGTATCTTGATTTGGTCCTATCGGCTGTCTCTTGTTTTAGGGTTTCTCCCAATACCAGCTAAATCATTATATTAGATTAGATTAGCTTAGGTATCTACCACCCTGAAAATCAGCCAAGGGCTTGATTGTCTAGATATTGTTTTTCTTTTCATACTTAGTGCTGCATCAGTTTGATCTACTAAGTCGTGATTAGAACCGTAATATCTAGCCTGCTTGTTGATTGCCACTAAGGGTTTCATCGGGGTTTCAGCCGGTGAGTTATCTGGATATTGCATCGGCTTGCAAGGAATATACACAAGTTGGATATGGCTGATTGCAGTAGAGGCTTCATTGGATATTTAACCATTTGGGATTTATGACATCGGACTTCCAGCCGATATGTGCTTTAACCTTTAAATCAGTATTTATTTCATCATGTGGTTGGTTCATGCAATGTTATATATATCATGTTATTGTCAGCCGATCACCTTTATATAAATATTTTTTCAGCGTACAGCCGATGGACTCAAACACATTTTACACCATCGGTTGGCATCGGCTGGAATTGCACCATCGGCTTATTAGCCGATCAGTTAGTTTTTGGTATCGGTCTATCGGCCGATATGATTTATGTTCTGCCGTTTTGCTTAACTTGTCAGTGGCAGGATCAAACTGACTGGCACGCCCACGCTTCATCTGTTCTAGGACCTGCACTGGAGCTAAGGAGATCTCCCAGGCCGGCGTGTTGATTTTTCTCGTCAACATATGCGTATATGCGGGAGATGAGGTAGTTTTCTGTTTCAGTTTTCTATTTTGGTTCCGGTATTGCATGTACCACATCACATGCGATATTGCCTATTTTGATCTGTATCCAATGTCCGTATTGCACCATGCTGGGGGCTTTTCTCATGCTATATCAAGAAAGGGCATCGTTTCATCGCACATGGTATCAGAGCTACACTCTCCACCTAAACCAATGTAATCTCCAACTCATCCAATCTATGGCGTCATCTTCTTCCTCCTCCAGGGGCGGATCCAGGAAAAATAGTCACTGGTGTCACTCTCAAAATTTAACACTAACTGATCGACGGTTGTACAGGGCTATAGGCTAGTAGATTGTAATGGATTAATAGCATGCATAATACACTAAACAAGTTAGGTTTCAAAAAAAATTTTAAGAAAATAAAGTAGATTAACTATATTCGTGTTTGATTACAACTAGGATGAGTAAAATTAATCAGCTTATGTAAGACATCTTGCATTGTACAAAACAGAAAGAAAGGAGGAAAACACTTTACCTTCTATTTTTGCTTGAAGCCTCGAAAGTAGATTAGAATGTAATTGAAGAAGAGCTCCTCTAGTTCACCACTTAATTCAGAAAAAAAAGGTCTCAACATAACCCTAGAGCGATGAAGTTGGACTCCACGTATCACAATTCCAAAGTCTCCACTAGTCCCTAGAGATTAGAGATTCAAGGGCTCAAGGTGATTAGAACTTTGAAGCGAAACAGATCGGATAATTAGATTGGAAATATGGGGATTTTGATTTATGGCGAGCCTTACCTGAGGCGATTGGCGAGATTGCGAGAAGCAGAAAAGGCTTTGTGCTCCACTGCTCCTGTGTGATGGAAGGGCAAAGGGCGCCTGTGTGACACGAGAAAGTGAAAGAAACGATATAATCTTGCGATTGATTGGGTTGTTGGCTGCCTGACTTGTTATCTTCTTGTTTCATGGGCTTAATTAGATCATGCTACAGTGGGAGGTGGTGGGTAAATGGGCTGCAGCCTACAGGCTGGGATCGATTGGGCTCACTGGACCGGTGTCATTGGATATTTTTACTGGTGTCACCTGCTGAAATAGGCTGAAATATAAAGGGGCTTATGTGGGTTGGGCCAGAGGGCGTTGGTGTCACTTGACACCGGCCCAATACTATAGATCCGCTCATGTCCACCTCGGCGCCGGGTACTCTCAATGGCCAATTTGTTTCAGAAAAGCTGACCAAGCTGAACTATGTGTTGTGGAAGGTGCATGTTCTAGCTGCCTTACGAGGCGCTCAGATGTTTGGCTTCCTTAATGGAAGCAATAAGGCGCCAGCAGAATCCCTTGTCATCACAAAGGAGGACAGCGGCAGTGAGAAGATCCAGAACCTGACGTTTGCCCAGTGGAAGGCGCAGGAGCAGCAGGTCCTTAGTTACCTGTTATCATCCTTGTCGCAAGAAGTTCTTACCTAGGTTGCCACACTCACCAAGGCGACCAAAGTTTGGGAAGCAATTGAGAGTTTGTTTGCATGACAGTCCCATGCGCACGTGATAAACACCCGAATGGCTTTGTCCACTACACAGAAAGGCAGCCACAACATTGCTGAATATATTGGCAAGATGAAAGCACTAGCAGATGATATGGCGTTAGCAGGGAGGCCACTAGAAGATGAAGATCTTGTTTCATACGTCTTGGCCGGTCTTGATTTTGACTATAATCCAATAGTCTCTTCAGTTGTCGGCCGAACAGAACCATTCACCGTCAACGAATTGTATGCTCTATTTGTAAGCTTTGAGACCCGCCTTGAGCTACTGCAAAACAACTCAAATATTTTAGCCAACACAATGTCGCGAGGAGGGCGCGACGTTGGTCGTGAAAACAGGTGGCGTGACAATGGGCGCGCTGGTGGGTTTGGGCGAGGCCGCAATGACGGAAGGGCTAGACCCATCTGTCAACTTTGCGACAAACCTGGTGTCGATGCAAAAAACACACACTGGCCTAAGAGATCTGCTTAACTCTGGATCCAGATGTAGAAGAATTCTTGGACCAAGAGGAAATGGAAGAAACCATCGACGACGCTGCTGCCGATGTAGGCGAAACAAGAAGAACCATGCAAACATCGCCAGCCGATGTACCAGCCCCTCATCTTCCTCCGGTATGTATTTTTTCTAGAGTTTACATCCTTTAAATGTTCACATTCCAATTATGACTAAACTCTTTACTTGCAGAAAAAGAAACGGGCTACCAAGAAGAAACCAGCACCACCTCCATCGGTAATTGATGGGTACCAATATGTATCGGCACGAGGGTGGCCCAATCTTCACGACAGTAGGTTTACGAACAAAAGATAACTTGTTGCGAACAGCAGGAAAACTAGCTTTATACCTGCCAAGGTTGGATGCGACCAAGCGACGGGGAGAGAGGCACCGAAACCACGAGGACTTCGACTTGATCTACGAACGATTGCAGAACCACAAACTGGGACTAATCCACTCAATACGGCGCAGCCGAACGAAAACCGTAGAGCACGAAGTATGGGACCTCAGAGAGATCTTTTCTCACAAGCTCAAGATGAACTAGCAAGAACAAAGGTGAGTAGATACTCAAGCAGCTCGGCTGCAATATACAATTCAGGTTTATCAACTCATCAAAAGTTGTTCTTTTGCTTTATCAAACCTGTGAACTTTTGTGATCTAACTTCTGTGAATATTGATTATGAATATTTTTTTAGTCCACATTTTTGTATGCATGTATGCCCCCCTAATTTTACAATGCCAAACAACATTGATAAAATTATAGCTTGACTAAGGGCGATATGACAAATACTGGCCATCACACATTGGCATATCACAACCGATTATGATAATTTAAAAAGACTAAGGGCGATATAACTCATATCAGCCATCTAAAGGCGATGTTAACACATCGGCTACCATGTATCGGCATAACACAGCCGAATCACGAATTGATCCAAACACTTGGATAATATTTCTTCAAATATTTCCCATTGAGAGCTCTTCCAAAAACTTCTCCATCAAGCCCTTGAAACATATAAGCTCCCTTAGAAACAGACTTGTAGATCCGAAACAGCCCTTCCCAATTCGGTGAGCACTTGCCGCATTTATTATCACGAGTTCCAATCGGCAGAATCAATTTCCAAACCAATTCACCCTCTGAAAAAGATTTCCGCACAACTTTCTTATTATAATGATGAGCAATTCTCTCCTTATCTCTTGTTACTTTCTCCAAAACACGCATCCTAGATTGAACCAATTCTTCCGATTTATCTACCATGAGATTATGATAATCATCGGCTGTTAACTCATCTTGTATATTAATCCTCCTTGAGCCGATGACACTTTCCCATGGTAGCATAGCTTATTGCCCATAAACTAACTTCTAAGGAGGAACTTGGATCGATCCATGACAAGCCATCCGATAAGACCATAATGCTTCAGCCAATCGGCTATGCCATTGCTTCGGAAATTCAGAAATCTTTCTCTTAATCAACTTAATCAAACTTTTGTTAGATGCTACCGATTGTCAACTCCACATTTGTCACTCCTTTGGTCTCTGAAGGATTGCCACCAAAATCTTTAAGAACCATGTTGGTCTTGATGAGATCATCAGAATTCTTGCCCAACTTCCTGAATGTAGCATATGACATCAAATTCACAACAACTCCACCATCAACCAACATTTTAAACATCGGCTTGCCATTGACAAACTCCTTGACATACAATGGCTTGAGGTGTCGATACCCGGTTCCTTCTGGCTTCTCAAAAATAGCTTGTTCTGCTGATAACACCAACTTGGCTAAAGATTCTTCCATGACATCTGCATCGGTTTGGTTAGCCTCATATTCTGCTGGTAGTACAAAAACCATATTAACTGATGCGGAAGCCACAGCCTTCCCCTTAGCTAGACTTTTTGCATTATCGGCTTTGACCTCATCGGCTGAAAGCACCTTACTCTTGATACGCCACTCTTGTTTTTTCCTCTTCAGCCGATGATTGATGTCCATTGAACCTCTTGGAAACGCTCCCTGCTCCCCATCCGTTGAACCCTCCTCTTCTGGTTCTTAGTGAAAATACCAGAAGGACACCATTGCGGGTTCATGGTTTTATCTTCGTCCTCATCAAAATCCTCATGTCAAAAATCCTGATGAATTGTACCCAATCTCTGATGAACATGTAATTTCCTTTGTCTTAGCCGATTTTCCCTAGGACAAGATCGGCTTGAACCTCTAGCATAGCCCTTATCATAGTTGCTGGATCCTGAGCAAACTTCTATTGACGGCAGTCTGATCCCTTCATTCTAGCAAAACCTGAAGAATTCACAACTCCAATGGGGATCAAAACTGTCATCTTTCTCATAGTATCTCCCGTCCTGCCTATCATACTTCCTCTGGTATTTATCGATGATTCTGACAAAGTTACGCTGCATGGACCGATAATCTTTTCTATCGGCTACCCTCCCACTCATATGAACCATGTTAACAGAAAAAGGGTTACCATCAACCTTCATCGAACTTTTTGAATCATCAAATTTTATCTTCCCTTGCTCAATAGACGATTAGATCTGTTGCCTGAAAACCTTGTAGTCATTAGTGCTATGAGATCCAGTATTATGCCACTTGCAATATTTTCTCTTTCTCAACTCATCGGCCGATGGAATTACATGACCAGTAGGTAGTTAAATTTGTTTCTCCCGAAGTAGTAAATCAAAGATCTTGTCAGCCTTGGTAATGTCAAAGTCATATTTCTCTTCCTTTGCAGAATCTCTGATCCACTGACATGTAACAATCTTCTTGTTCCTTGCCCACTCAGCCGCTGCTACTTCGGAGTCATCTTCTTCATCTGATTCAGAAGCATATGTATGAACGTTGTTAACCTTTTTAAATGCTTTATTGGTTTCTTGAAACCTTTGTTCATCTGCTGTCACCTTCTGAGCCAAATGAGCCAAGCTCTGAAAGTCTTGAGCCGAAAATCTTTCCTTAATTAGTGTCAACAAACCTTTGCAAGCAAGATCGGCTGACTGAGAATCTGTCAAAGCCAAGCTGTAACATCTGTTCCTCATATCTCTAAACCTTTGAATATAATCTTGAACAGATTCATCATGTCTCTGTTTGATTGCTGTCAGATCAAACAACTTCATCTCATGGATTCCACTGTACAAGTACTTATGAAACTGCTTTTCCAGATCGGCTCAACTTTGAACATAAATGTAAGGCTGTCGAAACTTTGTTTCGGCAAAAGAAATTTGCGGGTGCAGTCAAGATCGCCAAGCACAATGGGTTAGGTGGAAACCTAGGATTTAGACAGGTTCAGGCCCTCTCGTGAGGTAATATCCTACTCCTGTTTTGGGGATTCGATACGCCGAGTGTTTATTGATCTCAAGATCTGTCGTTCCTAAGGTCTAAAGCTCTTGCTTATCAAATCTCATATCCCTCAAGGGACGCCCCTTACCCCCCTTATATAGTCTTGGGAGACAGGCTTACAAGTCAGAAACCCTATCTTACTCTAAGTCTGTTTCCTCAATCTTACCAAACCGTGACTATGAGCCGTTGCCTTATCTCAATCGGCAACGTAACACCCAAGTCATATTTGGTTTACATATTTGGCAGGCGCAATATATCCCTATCTCCAGTCGGATAAGCTTGCCATGTGGATACCTGATTGCCATAATCTCCACAGTAGCCCCCGAGTCTTTTGCAGTCGACGAGATAACTCAGCCTTGATCCAAGGTCGTACTCAGCCAAACAACTCTTTGGCCGAGTGCTTCTTGCGCCGAGTGATTCCATCACTTCTGCTTGAATCTCCTGAGTGGCTCCAAAGACTGTGAAGGGCTGGAAAATATCCAAAAAATAAATACCTAGATGCATCTCTCGATACACCTAATTAGGTGTAGCCTCCGACTGTGTGGTTAGCCAAAACAGACCAAACATACAGTCAAAAACTATAAAAAATCGTCCTTATGTAGATGCCTAGCTCAAGCTAAAGCAACCTCATCACTCGGCAAGCTCGTGCTTATCTGAGTGAATTTGCCTGAGTCATCTGAGAACAAATAACTCAATCAACCCTCGTGGGTGAAAAGCACTCGGTAAGCTCATGCTCATCCGAATGGATCTACCCGAGTCATCTCGGATCAAATATTTTAATCATCCCTCATAGGTAAACAAGTTTTCAGTCATCTGAAAAATGCGACCAAAATATCAAATAGCTCCCGCCGTAATATTGGTCTCAATCTAAAAAAGATCTTCACCAAGGTGGAAAAATAGCATTGAATAATCATTTAATCAAATGCTTAAAACCAAATAGTTCCTGTCATCAGGACAGCCATGAAAAGCTTTCAAATAGCATCGTGCCAACTTCTCATGAAGTTACGCAAACCGCTGTATGAAAGGATTTCTAAAGGTATAGGGCACTCAAACACGTGCATATTGCCAAAGCAAATCTGCTTAAGTTCATCCACTTAAGTCCCTAAGGACACGCGTCAAGCCACACCTGAGCTGGGCCGCAAGTTTCTCACGGGCTCAGCCCAATCGCGAGAAAACCTAACGCAACCCTCAAATCTCTTACAAAGCTTCGAGGTCATCCCCGCCACTTCGTCTTCCCAGGAAAAATTCCCCAATCGCAACACTGTTCATCAGCTCGAAGCGGAGAACCCTAAGCTCTCGCGCGCACCCTAATCCACCGATCCAGAAGCTCTCGCTTCATTGCCAGCTAGCCTCCGCATCCATCTTTTCAAACCCCCATCTCAAATCCCCATCCTACAAGCCAGATCTGCTCCCCACACAAACCACACTCATGGCGGGTGAGAAGAAAATCCCTTTCGAGCAGTGGGCCCCTTTGGATGTGAGGGAGTCCACCCTCAAGGAGATGGTGAAGCACGGAGTGCTTCCTCCTAAGGAGATCGTGTGCTGGCGCCCGGCGGCGGGTGAGGAGTTCCCCACTCCGAACACCGGTGAGCTCGTCGTTTTCACCTCTTTCTTTTACTGCGGCTTCAGCCTCCCCACCTCCGAGTTCTTTAGGGGGCTTCTTGACTATTACGGTCTTCGTCTTTATCATTTGAACCCCAACTCTATGCTCCACATCGATCTCTTCATCCATGTGTGTGAAGCCTTCCTTGGCATTCTCCCCCACTTCCAACTCTTCCGTCGCATGTTTTACCTTCAGCCACATCCGAATAAGGACCATCCTTGCGTCGTCGGTGGGGCAGGTTTCCAAGTCCGCGGATCCCTCTGCAAGGAGTATTTCTCTCTTCCCTTGAAATCCTCCAACAAGGGCTGGCATGCGAGCTGGTTCTATATTAACAATCTTGAACCCAGCCAGCCAAACTCCGTTGGCCTTCCCCCTGTGCCCAAGCATACCTGGAGCACCGTGCCAGTGGCCCAAGACCGGGAAGAAGCCAACAAGTTGTTAGCAAAGATCCTGGAAATGAAAAAGAAAGGTCTTCGGGGCGAGCAAATCACTCGGCACCTTATCAGGAGCCGACTGGCACCGATCAAAGAGCGATCTAAGCCAGCCTTCGAGTACGAGGACAAGAGGGACCCCAATCGGGAAGACCGCGACTCCCTCAGCTTTGAGATCTTGAAGATCCGCATGTACAAGGTCTGCTTGACTGGAATTGCAGTCAAACGCAGCCTCATGCTGCCAGTCCTTCCCTTCAGTCTGTATCGACCTCCTCCTCCGGTAACCCGACTTAACTTCTTTCAATTCCTTGCAATATTGATGTCACACTTCTTAGTGTTGTAAGAATCTTTCTTGCAGGAAAACACCTCCATCATTTTGAAACCATACAAAATTCCTCACGACGACGTGCCGATTCGGCCTGCCAAGAAGCCAGCCGGTGGCGTAAAGATCCAGAGTGATCCAGCCGGGAAGAGGGCGGCCCCGAGTAAAGATATCAGCAAACGGGCAAGCAAGAGGAGGCTCGTCATCGATGATTCGGACGACGATGTCCCAGCCCCTCCAGCCGAAGCAACCCCTCCAAGGCCGTCGCCGAAAGCGGCGGCTAAGATCCGCCGATCGTCCAGGTACACCTCATGACTGAAATTAAGCTCTTTGTTGAAAATTTCTTTGTCATCATCCCGATCGCTCCTGTCGTTCTCTTTGCAGGAAACCCCAAGACATAGACCCCGCTGGGCAAAGTGAGGGTCCAACGCCAGCTGCAACAACCGAGGCATCCAAGCCTGCGGAGCCAAAACCCCGGAGTCCTCTCCCGAGTGAGAGCGCTCCGGGTGGAAGGCCCTCATCTCCCAGCGAAGATATCCCAAGGAGGGAGCCCCCGACCGCCAACCGGATACCCCGATTGGAAACCAGTCGGCTACAGAGAATCCCCGTGCTGTGGCTCAAAGGGCCCCGACTGAAGACCAGTCGATCAAAAGTCAGAAGGAAAAGAGCAGTCGGGCTGCACCAGTTAAGGATTCGGCCACCGAAACCAGTAAGTCTTGAGTCAACATTTCATCTTCAATCTTCAGTTTAATTCTCTCGTAGCTTCATCTGTTCCTCCTGATCCATCCAGCCATAGTAGAAGAAATCCCCAAGATACAGTCTTCTGAAACCTGGGTTCCCCCGATCAAGATCGAGTGGCGAGATTCGGAAGGCCAGAGACAAGGCATCATCTGGGACAAACAAATGGAAAGCGAAGAAAGAGATGCGCTTGTAAGCAGCCTGAATGAAGCGACTCGGCTACTCAACGTAAGTCGTGATCCTTTTCTGTTGTAGCATCATAATCTCTTTTCAGTCGGCCAACTTCAGGTCTTGCATGCAGAAGGAGTACTGCCGATCAATGGCCAAGTCTGAAGTGCTAGAGAAGTTGGTCCCGCACCTAAACTCTCTGGAGAACGTCCAGCAGGAGTTAAAGACCACTCAAGAAGATGACGCATCAAGGGAAGCGGCTCTGAGAAGAGAGATAGCCGCACTCCGAGAGGAGAACCTCGACCTCCGGGGTTCAGTCGGGAGTGAGTTTAATGCTCTTGGTCTCTTCATGCCTTTAATTACATTCTGTGCTGATCTTGATTGTTGATGACCTTCTTGTTGTACAAAATTCATCGGAGGTCCACTTGCTTCAAACCCAGCTAGAAGCAGTCAGCCTCAGCAAGGCCGAGCTGGAGGCCGAGTTTGAAGGTGAGCTTCTCCGGAACCATGTTCGTTGTATTGCTTTATCTTTGAATGCTTTGCGTGATCATACGCTTTTGGCAGCTTACAAGGTCAAGACCCGAGTCCAATACGATGTTTTGCTTGAGAGGGTCAAACAAGCCGGACAGGTTAGAGAAGATGTCGCTAATGCGGCGACGCCGATCCTGCTGTCCCTATTTCATAACGGAGTCGGGACCAGCTCACTGGACCCAGTTGAGATGTTTGACAAGCTTAGGCGAGCCCCTGACCAGTATTTGGCCAACATTTCCGAGGCGGTTGTCGTGGGAGCGGGCTTCGCCCTTGCACAGACGAAGTCACTCTACCCTCGAGTGGACATCGATTCAGTCGGGGAGGGCTTTGCTGATGGCACTTCAGATGAGCAGACCCTCGAATTAATTGGTGAGGCACAGGAATCGGCCAAAAAGGTGGCCGCCGATTTAGTGAGCCACTTCCGACCTTGATTGTATTGTGGAACATTGTATGAAACTTTCTGATGTAAACTTGTAAATATTCAGCTTATTTATGTTAATGCCTTGATCCGAGTTTTTATGTAAAATTTCTTAAGTAACTTTCGTCCGACTGTCACCAAGCCTAAGCTTGATTAGGTCATCGAAAAATTCTCAGTCCTTATACATTGAACTCGAATCAAGGAACATTAGACAATGATAAACCAAATATGCACAGGTTGCCGAAAAAACCATGCTTTATTGACATATGTACAGCCCCCGACTGCTAACTCAAGAAGTCATCTTGCTTGAGATTGGCAGTCAAGAAGAACATGAGACTTAAGGCAGTTTAAGCATAGTATCATCGAAGATGCTCGATGTTCCAGGAGTTCTCCACCGTAGATCCGTCTTCACGCTTTAATCGGGATGCACCTGGCAAAGTCACCTCAGCAATTATATACGGTCCTTCCCATAAGGGGGATAACTTGTGATGGTCCTTGGTGGTCTGAACTTTGCGTAGAACCAAATCGCCAATGATAAAAGCTCATGCTCGAACGTTGCGACTGTGGTATCATCTGAGTCCTTGAAGATATTTGGCCGACTGGATAAGGGCTGCCTCACGGGCCTCTTCCAGTCGGGTGAGGTCATCCACTCGGTCTGGGTCGTAGCATTCGTTGTTGAAGCTGCGGACTCGGAGGGATTCGTACTCCATCTCGTTTGGTAACATGGCTTCTGCGCCATAAACCAAGAAGAAGGGAGTTTGGCCAGTAGCCCGACTGGGCGTGGTCCGCAGGGACCATAGAACCGAGGGGAGCTCTTGAACCCACTTGTCGGCATAAGGACTTAGGCGATCAAACACGCGGGCCTTAATGCCTTGAAGGATCATGCCGTTGGCACGCTCAACTTGTCCATTGCTTTTGGGATGTGCAACCGACGCATAGCAGATTTTGATCCCGAAGTCTTCGCAGAATTCTTTGAAGATGCCTCCAGTGAATTGAGTCCCATTGTCAGTTATAATTCTGTTTGGGACGCCGAACCGGTGTACGATGTTGAGGATGAAGTCCCGTGCCTTGTCAGCAGTGATTGTAGAAACCGGTTTAGCTTCGATCCACTTGGAGAACTTGTCGATTGCGACGAATAGGTGTCTTAATCCTCCCGGAGCTTTCTTGAAAGGGCCGACCATATCTAAGCCCCATACCGCAAATAGCCAGGATAATGGAATTGTTTGTAGCTCTTGGGCTAGGACATGGCTCTGTCGGGCGAAGAATTGGCAACCTTCACAAGTTCGTACCACTTTGTCGGCGTCGGAGACCGCCGTGAGCCAGAAGAAACCTTGTCTGTAGGCTTTGCCCACCAAGGTGCGTGCTGCCGCATGGCTTCCGCATATGCCCGAGTGGATGTCTTGGAGTAGCTGTCGTCCTTCCTCAGGTGTGATGCATCTCATCAGGACTTCGGAGGGACTTTTCTTGTATAAATCGGAGTCAACCATGACGTAGGCTTGACAACGATGTCGGACACGCTCTGCCTCATCCCGGTCTTCCGGCAGCTCTTGCTGTGTTAAAATTTTGATGAGCGGTGTCCTCTAGTCGGCGTCGACCATGGCGACTTCGGTTGCAGCTTGCTCGTTGGGGGTTGGTTTGGCAGCAACAGTTGGTTCGTAGAGATGTTCTACCAAAACATCTGTTGGAGCGGCTTCTCGCTTGGACCCGAACTGCGCCAATTCGTCAGCTGCCTCGTTGTTGTGTCTCAGGACATGGGATAGCTCCAATCCGTCAAACTTGTCTTCAAGTTTGCGAACTTCCTGTCGGTAGGCCTCCATGGTGTCGTTTAGACAGGACCAGTCCTTCATTACATGGTTCACAACCAGCTGGGAATCCCCTTTCACGACGAGCCGACATATCCCGAGTGAAACTGCGAGACGCAGTCTATGTAGCAGGGCTTCGTACTCGACGACGTTGTGTGAGGCGGAGAAGTGAAGGTGGAGGACATATCTTAATCTTTTCCCGGTCGGGGAGATCAGCACGACTCCTGCTCCCAAGCTGGTGATCCTCTTGGATCCGTCGAAGTGCATGGTCCAGTATTGAAGGTCTTCCCGAGGTACGTCTTCTTGTTGTTCGGTCCACTCGGCCAAGAAGTCCGCCTGGGCTTGTGACTTCACCGACGTCCTTGCCTTGAAGGTTAAGTCCAACGGCATCAGCTCCAGGGCCCACTTCGCGATGCGCCCAGTCGCCTCCCAGTTGTGGATGACGTCGCCGAGTGGAAAGGAAGTGACGACGGTGACCGAGTGACCTTGAAAATAGTGTGCCAATTTCCTCGTGGTTATGAGAACACCATATAGCAATTTTTGTACCTGAGGGTAGCGAATTTTGGCTCCTGCCAACACTTCGCTAACAAAGTAGATCGGCCTCTGAATCTTCTGGACCCGCCCTTCTTCTTCGCGCTCGACCACGAGGACCGTACTAACCACTTGGTGAGTGGCTGAAACGTACAGTAGCAGGGGCTCCTGGAGCTGAGGTGAGGCTAGGACGGGCGGCGTCGTGAGAAATTGTTTAAAATCTTCAAAGGCTTTGTGGGCTTCCGTAGTCCATTGGAAGTCATCCATTTTCTTCAGCAGCTTGAAGAAAGGCATGCCGCGTTCGCCGAGTCGAGAGATGAAGCGACTTAGTGCCGCCATGCAGCTAGTAAGCTTCTGGACATCCTTCTGATTACTCGGGGGTTTCATGTTCAAGATAGCGTTGATTTTTTCTGGATTGGCTTCAATGCCGTGATGTGACACCATGGAGCCGAGCAGTTTGCCCGATGGGACGCTGAAAGTGCACTTCTCCGGGTTCAACTTCATTCTGAAGGCCCGAATATTTGCGAAGGTTTCTTCTAGGTCGGCAATAAGGTCTTCTTTCTGCTTGGTCATGATGACGACATCCTTGACATAAGGTTCCACGTTCTTCCCAATCTGCGTATGAAAACACCTCTGGATCATGCGTTGGTATGTGGCCCCGGTGTTCTTCAGGCCGAAAGGCCTTGTGATGTAGCAGTAGGCCCCAAACGGCGTGATGAACGATGTCTTTAGGCAGTCGGATTCCTTCAAGCTGATTTGGTGGTAGCCCGAGTAACAGTCCAAAAAGCTTAAGAGTTGGCAGCCAGCTGTTGAGTCCATGACTTGGTCGATGCGAGGCAGCCTGAATGGATCTTTGGGGCAGGCTTTCTTGAGGTCGGTGTAGTCAACGCAGATGCGCCATTGCCCCGTCTTTTTTTGGACTAGAACCGGGTTGGCCAACCAGTCGGGATGTAGAACTTCCTTGATAAAACCGGTGGCTAAGAGTTTTGTGAGCTCTTCTTTGATGGCATCCTTTCGATCCTGTGCGAACCTGCATAATCGTTGTTTGATTGGTTTTGCGTCATCTTTGACATGTAAAGAGTGCTCGATCACCTCCCTAGGAATTCCAGGCATATCAGATGGTTTCCAAGCAAAGACATCTTTATTATTTTGGAGGAAGGTGACGAGCGCACTTTCCTATTTAGGATCTAGTTCAGCACCGATTACAGCAGTTTTTGAGGGATCCGATGGGTCAAGGGAGATCTTCTTGGTTTTGGCATCGCCGATTCCTGATTTTGCTATCTTATTCGCGGGGATTTCACCCTCTGCTGAAGTCGATGTGGCCAATCGGATTTCTTGCTGGCCACGTGATCTCTCGTGAGATTGGGCCATGTCGCAGCTCTCCTTATCGCAGGTGAAGGCTTGCTTCACGTCGCTGCGTAGGGTGATGACGCCGTTTGGACCCGGCATCTTCATGCAGAGATAGGTATAATGGGGTATCGCCATGAACTTGGCGAGAGCGGGCCTTCCGATGATCGCGTGTTAAGCCGTCTCGAAGTCGGCCACCTCGAAAGTGATGTTCTCCGTCCGAAAATTCTCTCGAATTCCGAAGGTGACTGGAAGGGCGATGTGCCTGAGTGGCGTAGATGACAGCCCCGGGATAACTCCGTGGAAGGGGGCTGAGCTTGCCTTCAGTTCTGCTCTCATGATCTGCATCTCGTCCAAGGTCTTGGCGAACAAAATATTGAGGGTGCTGCCCCCATCGATGAGGACGCGCTTGAGCTTGATGTTGTGGACCACCGGGTCCAAGACGAGTGGATAGCGCCCCGGGTGAACCACTCGGTCGGGATGATCCGAGCGGTTGAAAGTGATGGCCACCTCCGACCATCGTAGGTACTGTGGGACCTCAGGTTGCACCGTGTTGACCTCGCGGTCGGTTAGCTTCTATTTCCTCTTGGATTCATAGGCTTACGGCCCCCCGAAGATGTGATTCAGCTCGCCCACGGGGTCTTGAAAAGGCTCGGCGTTTCCAGCCGGGTTGTTCTTCTTGGCGCCCAATGGACCGGCTTCATCAGTCGGCTTCTTGTTGAGCTGTGCCGCATATTGTTCGGCGAACTGTTTATAAATAAAGCAGTCCTTAGCCGCATGCTTGTGATTGGGGTGATGCGTGCACTGAGCGTTCATAATGGCGTCATAGGCCACGACTCGGGGGCGACGTTGGGAGTTGGAGGTCGCGGCGACTAGGTCTTCGGATTGGCGTTTGCGGTCCTTTTGGCCCTGGTTGTTGTTGCCGTTATCCTTCTTAGGATTCCGGCCTCCTCCCGATTGCTTGTCGTCCCTCATGTCAGGCCGGTCTTGGCGTGCTGCTTTGATGGCGTCGCTGGACTTGGCGTATGAGTTCGCCGTCTCAAACATCTGCTTCATCGTCTTCGGTGGCTTGCGCCCAAATTTCCCGATCAACAGCTCATCACGGACTCCCTTCTGGAAGGCGGCGATGATGATGTCGTCAGTGATATTGGGGATCTTGTTGCGCTTTTCGGAGAAGCGCCGGATGTAGTCCTTCCAAGGTTCGTCCGGCTTCTGGATGACGTTGTAGAGATCAAAGTGGGTTCCAGGCCTCTCGAAGGTGCCCTGGAAGTTGGCGATGAAGTGGTCCCTTAGCTCACTCCACGAGCTGATCGAGCCTCTTGGCAAGCTCGTGAGCCAGTTCCTGGCTGAGTTGGCGAGGGCCACAGGCAGGTAATTGGCCATGGCCTTATTGTCGCCTCCTGCCGCCCGGATGGCGAGGGTGTACACGGTCAGCCACGACTCGGGGTCGGTCTTGCCGTCGTACTTCTCGATTCCGGTCGGCTTGAAACCGTTCGGCCAATGCACTCGACGAAGCTCCCGAGTGAAAGCTGGTACTCCGTCGTCATTGCCGTCGGGCGATCCCCTTCGATCCTCCCGGGTGCGTTGATCCCGTTCTTGGTAGCGACGATCAAGGACTTCCCGTAGATCACTCGGCCGGGTCTTTAGCAGGCTGCTTTGGTAATCGGAACTGTTATTGCGGCGGACCCGGTGGTAGATGGGTGGACGTCCATGTTGCTTCTCACGGGAGTCGATCGTTTGCTGTTGATGCTTCTGCGTGGTCTCGTGGCGTGGGCCTCTTGACCTAGTCACCGATCGGTCTGGCTCAGGCTCAGACCTTAGCGGCGGGAGTCGGCTTCTGTCGGGCGTTTCTGCCACGGACTCAATTGGTCTACGAGCTGAGGTGGAGGGGTGACCGTTGGCCGTAGCCGCAACGATGGTCTTGATCTTGTCCAAGATTGGGGTTACGTCGGGGGGCGCAGTCTCGATAACGATGTCCAGGAGTGTGAGGGCAGCGACAGCGTTCTGCTGTGGCGTCTGAAAGATGTTGGTGTTACGGACCCGCGTTTGAAGTATAGCCTCTTGAGCGGATCGTCCGGCTGCCCTTAGATCCTGCTTCCTTCTGTCGGCTTCCTCTTTGCGCTTCTTCTCCTCTTCCGCCAGCTTGCGCTCTTGCTCAAGTCTGGCTCGTTCTTCTTCCGCAAGCCTGCGAGCCATGGCTAAGTCGGTCTCGGCCACCTCAGCCATGAGGACGTCAAAGCACTTCGGCTCATAGTCCTTGTCGCAGTCGGAATCGTTGGCTTCGTCCGAGGGGATGCCATAAAGGTCGTCAAAACCTGAAGAGCTGAGGTACTCGTTGAGCTCTGAGGATGAGCATGAGCCGAATGGCTGGAGGATGACGGCGATCTCCCTTGAGCCCGGGTGGTTCAGATCTGGATCTTTCCAGTCCGAGTCGGAGCTTGATGACATGGATCCCTCCGAGTGGGTCGATCTTGCGGGGGAGAGGAGCTTGTAGTAGATCTCAGCGGCGTTTGGTAATCCAAACGGCGCTGAGAGGTTTTCTTCCGAGTAGATTGGCTCCGACGGGGAGATGAGGAGACCGCTGCAGATCTCAGCGACGTTCGGTAGTCCGAACGGCGCCGAGTGGGTTCGTCCGTCAGAGTAGATGGACTGCATCTTGGAATCCAAGATTTCTTCGTAGATCTTGGCGTTGTTCGGGAGCCCGAACGGTGCCAAGTGGGTTTCCCCTCCCGACTGGTCCGAATACGAGTCGAAGGAGGAGAACTTGTCGAAGTCGTTGGCGGCGAAGTCGCTGAAGCTTGAAGAAGATCCCATCGCGCTTGCCGGCGAGATTGTCGAAGAAGTCTTGACGCGCGGGCCCCTACTTGGTGTGCCAACTGTCGAAACTTGGTTTCGGCAATAGAAATTTGGGGGTGCAGTCAAGATCGCTAAGCACAATGGGTTAGGTGGAAACCTAGGATTTAGACAGGTTCAGGCCCTCTCGTGAGGTAATACCCTACTCCTGTTTCGGGGATTCGATCTGCCGAGTGTTTATTGATCTCAAGATCTGTCGTTCCTAAGGTCTAAGGCTCTTGCTTATCAAATCTCATATCCCTCAAGGGACGCCCCTTACCCCCCTTATATAGTCTTGGGAGGCGGGCTTACAAGTCGGAAACCCTATCTTACTCTAAGTCGGTTTCCTCAATCTTACTAAACCGTGACTATGAGCCGTTGCCTTATCTCAATCGGCAACGTAACACCCAAGTCATATTTGGTTTACATAATTGGCAGGCGCAATCTATCCCTATCTCCAGTCGGATAAGCTTGCCATGTGGATATCCGATTGCCATAATCTTCACAATGGCAAAGCTGAAAACCATGTAAAAGCTGATCCTGACAAAGAAAAAGAAAAGAACCTAACCCTCAGAGCATCAGTAGCCGATGCGTCACCACACTGAGCCAAAAATCGGCTGACATGCTCATAGGTTGATACATTATCTTGCCCTGAGAATTTTGAAAAATCTGGGACCTTGTATCGGCTTGGTAATGACACCCTCTCAAAATATTCCGGGTACTGATGCCGATACAAATTACCAGTATCCTTAGGCTTAAGACCAAACTGTTCCCTCATCACATAGGCTATCATATCAGCCCAAGGCTTTTGTTGAGGTGCCCCTTGAAACTATTGTTGTATCGGATCAAACTGATTAAATTGAGGCAGATACTGGGGTTGAGGTTATGTCCCTAGCCGATACTGCACTTGAGGCGAATGAGGCTGAGATGGAAATTAATATTGCCTCCCGTGTGATGCAGGAGGCTGATGCAGCATATGGGCTTGCTGATCGAGAACAAATTGAGTACCAATAGGCTGATGCTGCTGTGGAATCGATGTTTACTGCTTTATCGGTATTTGTGGAATCGGCTCAACAACCGGTTGGTTTGTTGTGAACACAGCCGCAACTTGTTCTTGAGTAACCTGAGAGATGTTTTGTCCCATGTGTTGAGGTTGCTGTTTGATCAAAACAAGAGGATTGAACCCTGGTTGCTTTTGTTAGTGATATGCTCTAAAGGCAACATGGAGATGTTGGATATCATTGTCAATGTTTATGTATAAATGAATAAAGTGTTATTCAGTTTCATGAAATAGACATCTTGTATTGATCAATAAGTACGTGACTTATTTATGAGACTCTATATGTATGAATCTATTTCTAAATGATCCCTGATCATATATCATATTATTGGAACTAATATGATTCTAAGATCGGCATGTTTATTGATTGATGATCATGTCTCATAGATCATAGGTATGGAGATACCAAATCAATAAACATGGACATATGTGTTAGAGAACACATTGTTGGATAGACCCACCATGAGACACTACAGGAATTAATGTGCCATTAGTTGGTCTCAGGTAGTGTTGGTACAAAGTCCTTAGACCTGAGATCACCATGGATTCCAACATGTGTAATAGCCTATTTTGGGACAACCAAACGCTATTCCGTAACTGGGTAGTTATAAAGGTAGTTTTCGGGTTTGCTATGAAACATGGAGTGGGATGTGAGTGATCAAGATGGAATTTGCCCCTCCTTTGGAGAGATATCTCTGGGCCCCTCGAGGTAATGGATTATGGAAATGCATGGTCATGCTAAGTTGATTGAGGAGTCAATCAACAGACAGATAATCCAATACGGTTCGAGTGAATGGTTAAGCTATTGAAGGGATGGCACACATCTTGCCTATAGCTTAATTGGTATCGTGAGGCAGAGGGGTTTGTGTACACATTACAGGTTCAGAGCCTATATTATATTCTTGTATGCTATGGTGTCAATATGTGCTGCTAGGCGCCGCTGTTGACAAATCGGCTGAGTTAGACTCGAGCCGAAACCAAGTATACCTGAACCTACAGGGTCGTACGCTTAAGGGGATAAGAACAGGTATTCGAGTTGGACTCGGATATGACTCGATCGGATAGGGATTCGATCGGATAGAGTCGTATGGTCTTACGACGTATGGGCGGCCAACTCTATGAGATTCGGATAGGATCCGATTCAAAATAGAGTCCTGATCGGCCACTAGTTCCAGTCGGCCAACTCTATATAAAGGGGTGAGGGGTGGAGAGCTGCAGGTATTCAATGATCGAATTGAACCGAATCAATCTGATTTGGCGCAACAGAAGTCGGCGAGATCAATCTCCACGGAAACCCTCCCCAATTTCGAGCCAAACCCTAGCCTTGCATTGCGTGCTAGCACACGGGTGTTCGGCATTCTGTCCCCGGACGTGTGGATACCTGTAGAGGCGCTGCTACGTTGCACGCTGTTGATCGCCTACAAATCGGCTGCAATGGGAGCAAGGCGACTGCGGCAGATCGGCGACAAGAACATGGTCGGACGACTCGGATCGGCTGCGACATCGGCGAATCGGCTGATTGGTGAATCGGCTGTCTCCAGGAATCGGCTGTCATCGGCCAGCATAGTTACAGATCGGATAGTCCTGATTGGCTATTTCCGTTGCATACTCCAATCGGTAACGGTCTATCGGCCCTTACTTGCAAGTGTTCCTGGTTTGCACGGTAGAAAAGTTTTTGTTTTCGGCTAGCGTAAAGCCTCCGCGTAACCCTTCAGCTTTTGTACCGATGATGATGGCATCAGCATCGGCTATTCTGGGGCCACACCTGAAACAGGTTGATGTTTATCAGTAACCAGAGTCCTATATCATGGAAAATTGCCCTCAGGAAGAAACACCGGCCCCTTGGCTTGATGCTTAGCAATTCTACCATCAACCACAGCAGTGATCATATTGTTTAAGGTGTTAACAAGAACTCCTGACTGGTTGATTAAAGCATGATACACAGCATAATCAATCCGATTTTGTAGATTGTTGAATTCTGTAGGGCCTTCCTCTTGCTTCCTGAGGTTTACCATCCTTGCCAAAACTTGTTTCGGGCTCATCATTGCTTGGCAAGGCTATTTTGTACCTCTGAACCACCGTGCCTGAGCGAGTCTGAACAAATGAATGCAAAAATTGACTCTGCAGGTTATTCATCATCTCTTCAAACTCAGCCTTCTGTTCGGCGTCAATTTGTCCATTGTCACAGGAATGATGTTCTCTGGGTCAACATCGGACGACTTGAGGTCCACCATGACGTCTGACTTCTAATCGGGTCCCACCAGGCATGCCAAAAGCGTGTCGATGCGAAAAACACACACTGGCCTAAGAGATCTGCTTAACTCTGGATCCAGATATAGAAGAATTCTTGGATCAAGAGGAAATTGAAGAAGCCATCCACGATGCTGCTGCCGATGTAAGCAAAACAAGAAGAACCATGCAAACATCACCAGCTGATGTACCTGCCCCTCGTCTTCCTCCGGTATGTATTTTTTCTAGAGTTTACGTTCTTTAAATGTTCACATTCCAATTATGACTAAACTCTTTACTTGCAGAAAAACAAACTGGCTACCAAGAAGAAACCAGCACCACCTCCATCGGTTATTGATGGGTACCGATATGTATCGGCACGAGGGTGGCCCGATCTTCATGATAGTAGGTTTACAAACAAAAGATAACTTGTTGCGAACAACAGGATAACTAGCTTCACGAATGATGATCCATTTGTTGGGTGTGAAAGTAGACTCAAAAAGTTATCCAGCCATGTGCAGCATGCATCACGAATTATTATAGAATTGGTGCAGTTTTGATTGGAAAGTGAAACAACGCGTGTCTATTTGGTTTCTGAGCAGTCTCTATTAAATGACTCATAACTTTTGATTGAAAACTCCAATTGATGAACAGTTTGTTGGATGTGAAACTAGACTTGTTAAGATTTCCATCCGTAGGTTGCACTCCTCCTAACTCTTCATATTATGCCTGCAGTGATGGCCAGAAGCGAGGGTAGGTTCGAACGTCCGAACATACCAAACAGTACAACCCAGCTAGGTTCGGACATCCAAACACGCCCGAACAGTAGCTCCCAGTTAGGTTTGGACGTCCGAACACACTCAGTCAAGTTCGGACATCTGAACATGTCCAATTAAGTTTGGAATTATGATATCCTCATGTGTGAACCTAAGCAAGGTTAAAACACAAGATTTAGGTAGTAAACAATTTTCATGAGTAGATATATCATGGGTAGTAAGGACGGAATTCACCTGTTGTTGAAGTTGCTTTGCATGACTACGCGTGCTCGGTCCTTGGGCACGTGCATCATTGGTAGGTGAAGTAGGACTTGCTGCAGACACGACGGGGATGTCCTCATGAGTAATTCTATACTTAATGTTTTTCTTAACTTTCAATCAACCGATGCTGAATTAAATTTCTGTTTTTTTTGTTGAGCCTCCTCGCTCTCCAACACTTGCCCACCACGAATCCAGCGAACACACTCCATCGGCTGTGGGCAGCCTGTTAATGCCAGAATTTGGTAAGCCCCGGTGTCCCTATCGGCTCAGTGTTCATATCGGCTCAAAGCTAGAATCAGCTTAGAGTCCTACAAGCAGCCGATGGGGATTTTCTGTTATCAATATCTTTAGCAGTCGGATTCTTGTTATATTTGGTTTGGAAAAATTTTATCCAGAAGAGACCAAGTTCATGAAAGTGTATTTTATCTTTAGGAAAGTGTATTAGTGTCCAATAAGGACTCGGTTTGTTTCCTATTATATTTAGGAAAGTTTGAATTGTAATCGGTTAGGATCTTTGTCAACCTGCGGGTATAAATATGTAAGCCCGAGGTTCATGTAAATAATCTCTCGATTAATACACTTCGGCACAACATCACCTTTCTTATCTGTTCTACTTTATCATCCGGCGAAACTTGGCACTTGACGTGGGGCTGCATCGGCTTCAATCTCCGACGAAGGGGTAAGTCCAAGGTCTCGCCGGCTCAGGCAATCATATTGGCTAAGTTGGAGTCGTCCAAGGATGCATCAGTACATTCGACCTTTTGGATTGCTTCGATTTGGTTAACATCTTTGCTTGATTATTTATTATATGTCTCTGTTGAATCTAGTCCTAGTATCTCGATTTGGCTCTATCGACCGTCTCTCGTTTTAGGGTTTCTGCCAATACCAGTTAAATCGTTATATTAGATTAGATTAGCTTAGGCATCCATCACCCTGAAAATCGATCAAGGGCTTGATTGTCTAGATATTGTGTTTCTTTTCGTACTTACTGCTACATTAGTTCAGTTTGATCTAATAAGTCACGATTATAACCGTGATCTCTAGCATGCCTCTTGGCTGCCAACAAGGGTTTCATCGGGGTTTCAGCCAATGAGTTATCCGGACATGACATCGGCTATGCTATGAATATGTATAATCTTTGTCTTAAGGTACGTTTAGACATATGTGATTTATACTGTCTCGAAACACTACCGATCTATCCCAGTCACTTGGTCTAAACATATTTTGAGACCTAGATTATATGCTATTGATATCTACAGCCGATCGAGTAAACCTAATTTCCATGGACGTTGCATCGGCTTGTAAGGATTGCATACAAGTTGGTTTTAGCTGATGTCAACAGAGTATTCATCAATCATTGCTTATCTTTTGGATATTATGCCATCGGACCTCCAGCCGATGTGTGCTTCATTATTCAGATCAATGTCGATTTCATCATGTGATTGGTTTTTCTTCGCTATATTACATTACTATATTATCACGTGATCGTCAGCCGATCGCCTCTATATGGATGTTTGCTCAACACACAGCCGATGGACTAAAACCTTAACCACATCGGTTGACATCGGCATCGGCTGGAATCACGCATTGGCTATCGACCGATCGGCTAGCATCGACTATCGACCTATCAGCCGATATGCTTTATATTCCACTCCTTTGTATATCTTGTCAGTGGCAGGATCAGACTGACTGGCATGCCTGCACTTCAATGATTTTAGGACCTGCACTGGAGCTAAGCAGATCTCCTAGGCCAGCGCATGTGTTTGACGTCAACACATCTTTCGGCACGGCGGTACGGATTTGGCGTCAACACAACCATCATGTTGAAGAAAAAGAAACATCTCCTGTCATCCCTGTAAGTACTTCTAAATCTCCATATCAGCTGTTCTGAGTTTTCCAATCACTTAACAATCTCAACATTCTCTTTTTTAGGTTCTTGCCGATATATTCTCTTTTGACATAAGGCAGTTCATGGATGAAGAAGAAGAGACTACAAGCAAAGCCCTAGCTCTCTTTGCAGATGACATGAAGGCTAAATTGCTAGACATTGCACATCGGCTAGAAAGCTCTCTGGATAACCAGGTCGTTGATTATGGACCAATCAGAGCAAGGTTTGATGAAATCCAAGATCAAATCCTAGAAGACCTGGCGGACATCATCTCTCAAGCGGTATTTCTTGAATGATACAGATTCAAGCTGGAGAAGGCAAGGCAAAGGATTGCCGATAGGCGAGAATGAAAAGATCTTGAATCCACTATCCAAGCTAATCGGCTATCAATCAACGTAGACAAGGCCAAGCTTGATGAGGTGATTGCTGGACCAAGCTCCACTCAAGCCAACATTGATCAGCTAGCAAAACGCAAGGCAAAGCTTCTAGCCGAACTAGAGAAGTGCAATGCCAACTAAGCATCGGAGGAACAAAAACTTGCCGATTTTCCCAAGGCCATCGAAGAGCAAAAATCCAAGTTGAAGACATCTGTCAAGCATTTGTCAGATCTAACCAAGTCTTTGAAGGTAATCCCAGGAACCGATGCAACTGATGCCCTGGCCATTGAGGAAGTATAACAAATTAGGCAAAGCGCTATATCGGCTATTAACAAGCTTGTATCCGGATGAGCCAATTTTGTAATAGGAGCTTGAAACCTGTGAACTTTTGTGATCTAACTTTTATGAATATTGATTATGAATATTTTTTAGTCCACATATTTTTGTATGCATGTACAAGCCAACTGGACAGCGAAGCATCTAACAAAAGTTTGATTAAGTTGATAAGAGAAAGATTTCGAATTTTCGAAGCAATGGCATAGCCGATTGGTGAAGCATTGTGGACTTATCGGATGGCTTGTCATGGATCGATCCAAGTTCCTCCTTACAAGTTAGTTTATGGGCACAAAGCTGTGCTACCATGGGAAAGTGTCATTGGCTCAAGGAGGATTAATTTACAAGATGATTTCACAGCCGATGATTCTCATAATCTCATGAATCGGAAGAATTGGTTCAATCTAGGAGGAGTGCTTTGGAGAAAGTAACAAGAGATAAGGAAAGAATTGCTCGTCATTATAATAAGAAAATTGTGCCAAAATCTTTTTCAGACGGTGAATTGGTTTGGAAATTGATTTTGCCGATTGGAACTCGTGATAATAAATTCGGCAAGTGGTCACCGAATTGGGAAGGGTCATTTCAGATCTACAAGTCTGTTTCTAAGGGAGCTTATATGTTATAAGGGCTTGATGGAGAAGTTTTTGGAAGAGCTCTCAATGGGAAATATTTGAAGAAATATTATCCAATTGTTTGGATCAATTCGTAATTCGGCTGTGTTATGCCGATACATGGTAGCCAATGTGCTAACGTCGCCTTTAGATGGCAGATATGAGTTATATTGTCCTTAGTCTTTTTAACTTATCATAATCGGTTGTGATATGCCGATGTGTGATGGTTGGTATTTGTGATATCACCCTTAGTCAAGCTAAATTTTATCAATGTTGTTTGGCATTGTAAAATTAGGGGGGCATACATGCATACAAAAATATGTGGACTAAAAAAATATTCATAATCAATATTCACAGAAGTTAGATCACAAAAGTTCACATGTTTCAAGCTCCTATTACAGAGTCGGCTCATCCGAATACAAGCTTGTTAATAGCTGATATAGCCCTTCTGCGGTCGGTGGAGTCGAATCCACTCTCGTGGGAGTCTCTGACTTCCTTCTCCTTTGAGCGACTCCGGGAGTTTGCAAACTCCACTTTTCCGTCCGGGGTCTTGGAGCTGCCACTGCTACTGCCTCTGCTGTTGCTGGACACGGAGATCCACCCTCCACTTTCTCCTTCGCTTAGTGTCGAAGCAGGCATCGGGGCAGGAGTAGGAACAAGCACTGGTGCAGGAGCTGAGGAAGGTGGCAGAGCAGGAGGGGGAGTCCTGGGCGCCAGCTGCATCTGCACAAGGGCCTTGGTGGTCTTCTGAGGCGTGATCCTGATCCGGAGGATGTTGGGGACCGGATGTCCCTTCAGGGTGGCGATTTCCTTCTTGAGGCGATCCACCTCATCCTTCAGGCTCTTGATCTTGAGGATCTTCTGGTTGTTCAAGGCTTTGGCCGCCATGTGAAGATTTGAATGCATCTTCTCCATCCCTTTAATCACAATCCTCATGTGAGTAAATGTGGTGTCATTCTCCTCTGCGGCCGATCGGAAGGAGCTGACCACCGATGAGCTTTCGCGCCGGGGATGGAAACGGTAGGCAGAGTGGCAGAGATGGTAGTCATGCATCTCCCTTATCCAGGCCAGCATCAGGTAAGAACCCTCTTGGCAAGCATGCTCGTCCTTTCCTCCCGAAGAAGTGACCACCATGTTTAGGAGGTTGGTGCCGACGAAACCATGCGCATCCAAACGGACCTAATGGGGCAACTCGCTGCCGAATGGTGAGACAACGGTGTACTCGGGTGCGTCAGGATAGCCCACTGCCAAGGCCATCCTTGCCAGCTGTCAGGGCCACCCGGACCTTCTGTTCTATTTGAATTATGAGTCGAAATGGTTCAGCTCATAAGTCAAGTAGAACGAAACACCTGGGGTCCCAAGAGAGAAATAAGTGAGACATTACTGGGCCTTTAGCCTGCCAGTCAACTTCAGCCTGAATTGTGCCCGTCAAACCACTCGAAGGTGGCGACCATATGTGTTACACAATCAAAAGACTTGATGAAAATGGCTAAAGATCTACAACGTCTCAATTATTCCTAACTCATACTCGTGTGATTCTAGCCCCTAGGATGTGCGCTAGATTCACACTTTCATCACATGCATGAATATACATAGCGAATACATTTAATGGAACAGCACTTAAAGGATTACAACACTTAGATAGTTACATAGGCCGACCAGCCAAATAAATATATCAGAGTACAGCGAACAACGATGGCTTAACTACCCATTCCACAAGCACACCGACTAGGGGTTTACCCTGTTAAGGTCAATCCTAAAAGAAGCAGTCGATTACCCACAATCTCTCAAAAGACTAAGTCTAAGTCATACAAACAAAAGTGATATTCCAATAGCAAGTATTAGTACATTAATAGAAATAATCTACTGACAAGCGCACAATTACATACATGATAGCTCTAAGTCAAAGGAGGGCTATTTATGGACTCAATTTTCAGCACAAAGCTAGTTTTAGTTTCCAAACCATTTACAACGTATTTAAGCAAGGCATTTCTAGCAATGTATAAATATTCACTAAACATGGCATGGTTTCAATATAAGTAAATAGATTTCAATTCCTTACACACGTCGGGGAGTAAGGTAATATCATCGCATAAATCAACCTCATATTTATCACAAAACATTTAGCCATCGAGAACATTTAGGGAAAAACACAAAATCACAAAACTATTCCCATAGCATTTCATTATGTCGCTCATGACTGTGAGCACGACTAATCAATTAGTTTTATTAACTCTGCAGAGTTTGTACAGCTTTACCCACATAATATGAACACTCTAGTTTGTTCCGAGTTTGCAAGACTCTATCATACTCTTCATGTTGAGTGCGACCTAGAGGTCATAACGTAGCCTTTACACTACTTAGTCCCTAGCCTTGCACCAGCACGATATGTGTTTCCTCCATCCTAAGTCATACTGGAATAAGACCTAGAACCGTTAAGTGGCGAGCCCACACCTTAACTTAACGCCGTGGAGGCGGACACGATAGGAACCCACCCACGTGGCACGATACCGTTGTATTGGATAGACTTAGTCGCCTAAACTACCACGACGGGGTAAATAGGAAGTTCCTCTGGGTTATCCGAACCCATACACTTTGGCCTACCATAATGCAAGGCTAGGTGCTAAATAGATTACTCGGCTAAGGCTATCTCATACTAGCACATGTGGATGTATGGTATACACAATGAATGACATGTAGTTCAGTCCTTAATCGATTCGGCCAAACACTCCCCCTATCGGTATACGAATACATCAATCGCATACCACTTGCCACCCAAGTCTAAAATCACATTTTATTTCATTTTGTTTCACAAATATTCAGAGGTTCACCTCTGGTTCAAAATGTCCAAAAATAATTTTCAAATAGAGCAATATCTAATCCATAACCATGTCTTAGTTTTACTACTTGAGCAAGGCTAAGCATTTGCAATTTGTAAAGCATAATATAGTCATATGAGCACATCTAGAGTACTCTAATTAATCCTAAGGTTCAAAGCAGCAAGGAATTTATTTCAAAGGGGTTCATGCATTTTCAGGACATAGCTACAGATCATAGGTTCAAATTATCGATAGAGTAAAATACACATGCAACTTTGCAAACAAATCATTTATCCCGAAAACATGGTATTCAAAGTGTTCAAAGGAGGGGCATGAACTTGACTTGGTCTGGAGAAAATGTTAGTACACCTTCCACTCTTCCATCTACACAATTATCTAAACAAAATATACGGTATGCAATTAAATACCGAAATATGCGAAAAATCCAAAATGCTCTAAAATGCATGATGTTTGTACATTGAGGAGGTACTAGTCTCTAATGTTTGTAGGTGAAAGAATTCTAATTTTCCTTATTCCATTTAGGAGGTATGATTTTTAGAAGTTTTATCGGTATAGGGCTATGTGATGTTTGGACAATGTTTCTATAACTTGATTTTTATTAATTTGACTTTACAGGGGTGAAAAGATGTGTTTCCTAAGGCTAATACATTTGGTTTCATAATTTTTAGAGCTATTATGAATTTCTTAGGCCTTTTATGGATTTACGACGGTCCTAGACCTATAGGGTTCTATACATATATGGCCGTAGGGTTTTGGTCCCAGAACTTGTTCTATTTGCTAAGGATGTATAAGAATAAATAATTTAGCTAACCAAATTTATCCTTAGTTCATATTTCTAGGGTTTATACTACTCTACCACACACTTGGCAAGCTAGAAGGTGTTCTAGGCTATTTCCTTAGCATGTTAACCTAGATGGTGTTTATATGAGCTAAGTGCTCTAAGTCTTAGTGAGTGGAGTTGGAACCATAGCTTCACTGGTTTAGCAAGTTTTATTAGATTTACTCAAGTTAGGGTACAATTTATATATACATCTATACATACATATAGTGCTTAATTTATTATGGTGATTAACACCTAAGTTAGCTATTAAGGTTTTTCTGACATATTTAGTATATGAATTGTCATATTTTATTTTACCTAGTTGAATTTTACTACTTTGGCTTTATAGAGACTTAGTTCTCTTCAAAAGGATTAAAAATGAATTTACTACAAATTTTACAATTTGTAGTGTACATTTAAGTTGTTTATTTCTTATTTAAATACTTAAGGGGTTTTACTACACAGAAAGCATATATTTTTATTTTATATTTTGAAAGTTTATGTTTTGGTGGTTCTGCAGAACTTGGATTTGCTAAAAAGGAGTTAAAATGAATTTTAAATAAATCTCTAAATTTTCAGCCTACCCAAATCATAACATTTTAACATTTATAGTTTTTGGGGGTATTTGGTACAAAGTGACTATAGGTTTTTATGTTTCCTAAATAGAGAGTGTGAGTGGAGGAATCTAAAGAATTTGAGTTTGTCTAAAAATATGTTTGAATTGAATTTTCTATGTATTTTATAAGCTTGGGCAAGCTCTATGTGAGGTTTAACTTAGAAGAATTTTTGAGACAAGATTAGTACTGTGAGTGCTTGATTTCATCTTTCTAAAATTAAGTTCATATATTTATGAGTTCGTAGAAATTTGTTCCACTTCAAAATGTGTTGTAGTTTATTTTATATAGATTTTACAAGTTTAACAATTTTTGTGTTGAAGGGATAGTGTCGTGGCTATTTTCTTTTAAAATTTAAATCCAGAAAATCATTGGTCCCACAGGTCAGCCACTGGTCTTTTTGAGGAAAAACCTCTGGAGTTCTTGAATTAGAACCCGCAGTCCAAAGCACGTGGTAATTGAGATTTTTCTTAAGTGCTTCGGTTTTAGTTTATTTACAAATAGATCCAGGGGTCCACATGTCATTCGGTGAATATTTACATAATAGACCCTACAAGATTTAAACTTCCTCCTAATTGTTTTTTCGGACGCCTAATGACGTGGGCCCCGCACGTCGGTGAGGCCGTGGCCGAGGGAGGCAGAGCGTGGCGCCCCGGCGAGCTTGGTGGCGGCATCGGCGAACGACTGGGTCTCACGAGGAGCAACCAAATGCAAAAGCGTAGAGGGGCTCATGGTGAAGGCGTCGGTTGTCTTTTTGCGAGCTGAAATGGTTGGAATCAGTGGTGACGGTGGTGCAAGCGACGACGTGGCTCGGGTGGTCGATGCCTAACAAGTTACGGCTCGGTTTAGTGCAAGCTAAGGCATGCTCGAGGGTTCACAGGGTTCATGGGAGCTTAACCGAGGTTGTGCGCAAGTTGGCGGGGCTCGATCACCGGCGGCAGTGTGAGGGACAGCCCGACGGCGAAGGAATCCCTTCGGGGTGAATGGCGATAGCTCGGTCCACTTGAAGAGTGATCTCGCATGTATGTTTAAAAGGTTGATTAGATCCCAGAGATGGTGTACACACACATGAAGATTTTGTTCCTGACTCACCGAAAAGGAAGTGCTCGTCGGGGTTGGCCGGTGCCGGCGGAATTGGCAAGACATCGTCGTCAGCGAGAAGCGGCCAACAAACTACCAGGGAAACATGTGCACAAGGTTAGCGGAGTTATGAGGGAGCTTCTCGTGCAAGGAATTGGGCGGCGCCTTACCGAGGTGGCCGAAATCTAAAAGGGGGTCGGTGGCGGGCCTTGGGAAAGAAGGAAAGGATCTCCTCAACCGAAGCAATTTATTCCAATTCCGCTGGTGGTGTGCGAGGAACCGGCCGGGCTTGCATGGAGTAGATGGGAACGGCGATGTGGTGCACAGCGTCGCTCTGGACACCAAAGTCCACCATGGCCACGCTCCGGTGACCTCGATCCTGTGCGAAGTGAGGAGGAACGGTACGATGGTGTCAGGCATGGAGAGAAGGGCATGTTCCCGTGGTTAGCTTGCGATGACACTCACCGGATCAAGGAGGAAGACCATCAAGCACTTGTGGTCGCTGGCACAAGAAGCTTGTTCCCGACGTCTCCGGGGCAAACTCACTCGATCTCTATGTGGAACACACTGAGGGAGAGATGAGGGTCACAGTGGCGAAGCAGCTAGTCAAATGGTGAGGTTTCGAGCTAGCGGTGCATGGCGAGGTGGCTGTTGGAGCGATGGACACGTTCCTCGTTGTTCCTCTCCTTCTCTGGTGGCTTCCAAGCGGTGGGGCTTTTTGCACTCAAGTGGAGCAAGCTTTAGAGGCTGTCAGGTGGGGGTCCGAGCGAAGAGGGCAAGGCAGGGGAGAGAGGTATGGGTAGAAACACATGTGTAAATGGTTTAAGGTTGATTTTCATATTATTTCTTAACCTTCAATTTTGGTAGCTTCATAGTTTAATATGTGGCCATGGTAAATTCATGAACTTTTTTACTGAGGGTAGTCGATCATCCCTAGGTTCCATTTTCTTTGGTCTCACTCAAAAATACTTAGTAGTTTGTTCCCGAAATTAGATGAAGAGAGGGTATTGTGGAACTTATTTGAATTTTTAGAGGGCCAAGACAGAGGATAAAAATTCTATAAAAATTATATTTATTCATGGTTTTTATCCTAGTATTTGAATAAAATATTTCATATATATACTTATGTGTATTTTATTGATCTTTTATGCAAGTTATTGTTTTGGCCGATTAAAGACATTAAGTAGCCTAATGCTGGTCTGTTTTGTCCAATTTGTTTGAGGTATCAACCATAGTTTTTAATTTGCACAAAAATTATGTTTAGTTAAATATAACATCAGGCACCTACATAAATTTTTCCATGATTTTATCTTTCATGGGTTGTTCTAGAAAATTAGGGTAGCCTTCCTAGGTTTATACGTCTATCCTATGTGCATGCGACTATTTTATTCTTCGGATTCGTATCAACTTTCCTCTTGGGCTGACGAGGTGACCTTTAAATTAAATCTTCATGCTCTCATATTATTATCCAAGACTAGTGTAGTCTTGCTCTGGAAATTTAAATTGTTTAGGCAATGCTTATATGACCTATAATGAAATGTGTCTCGAAAATCCAAATACACACGACTGACTCAGGTCAAAACATGCAAATGATGATCTGCATGCCTTCACATGAGTTTGCATTTTTGTTCCTAGGTTATAAATAAAAAAGCTTTTAATTTGTCCCAACATTTTGTTTATCATACAAAAGTCTACATTGGTCTCACCTAAGTTAGTAAAAGAAAATTTTTGGTTCACAAAATTGAAAAACTTTACTTTTATTTTGTTTGGACAAAATTTTGTTGACCCTAGAATTTGGGTATGTGACACTAGCTCAGCAACGAAAACCCTCCAGACCCTGACCGTGGTGGGTGACGGGACGACCTGCCATCTAGAAAAGACAAGGTAGGGGATCAATGCATGCTCAAACCCAAGTTAAATAAATGGTAAAGGACTCAAGTGAAGTAAACCAGTAAAGAAGGGCTTTATGAAACATTTTCATGAGGCTAGGTAAAGCTTCTAATGACATCCCCTAGATGATGAGGTAATGCTTAAAAATAAATGCTTAGTTATATTAAGTATAAAATTAGCGACCATTCCCTCCAATCTTGACTTGGGACTTTGTTCCCTTCGAAAAATCCCGATTGACGGTCGAATAAGATTGCAAATGTTTTTTTCTCAAATTTAGTTTCAAAGTCCTATCACCTAGACTGTCCTAGTTTTCAAACTTTTCCTCTTTTGAAAAAAACAATCAAGATTTTTCCCACACCCGAGGAAATAGAGTCCCATTTTCCCGAAACAACTCCGAATGCAAGGACTTATGCATATGAAAAAATCCAGAGGGCTCATAGGGTTTTCCATTTGGCTTTTCCTACGGGCTGGAATTGGCTCTGATACCAACTTGTCATGTCCAGAAATTCAAACCAGAATTTCTAAAGCTATATATGTATTAAAATCCCTGTCCAGGACCACCCAGGGTACACATACGATAATTGTTGATATTACAGTTCCACGTCTTAGAAACATTAAAAAAGAATACAAAAGAGCAGCGAAAAAAGAAAAGGGTCTTGATGCTTGCAGCACGGCTTCAACCACTCCACAGGCATCTTCCAGAGTGCAGGACAAATCCTACTCAACTTCTTCTTCTTCTTCAGCTTCTTGCTCTGGTTCTGGTGATGAGGCAAGGATGAGTACTTCCACGTACTCAACAACTCGTACCAGAATAGAGAAGGTATGAATGCAAGGGGGTGACAAGGATTTGTCTAGGGTTTGCCTTTAGCACAAACAGCTAGGGTTTTCACAAATAAGAGCAGATTTGAACACGCAAAAAATAGTGGTAAATTAATTCATATTAAATTCAACACTGTCCAACGTTATCACCACGTTGAGACAGGCCCAAACCATCCATCTATACTAGTCATGTTCCATTAATCAGGTTTTAGCAGTGTGGGACTAATCACGGTGAATTTGGTCGATCGCTCATAACTGCGGGCACAGCTATTCGAATAGTTCTACTCTGATTAGAGGTGTACATCTGTACCCACAAGACACAGCCCCACAACACGGTCTCCCATGCGCCAGAATACCGCCACGGTACCCCGAAAAGGGACTGTGCTAGGACCATTCATATAACCCCCTCGCTAACCAAGCGAACCACACCACTCCTGTTCCTAGGCCATGGGCAGCCCCCCGAGTGCCACGGTGAATTCGGCAGCCCAGCAACCGGTAAGCCCCCGGCCGAGTGCAACTCCATCACGCTCACCCTTGCCAGGGTTCGTCGGCTAGGAAAGGCTACACTACGGGACCCATAGTTGCCCATTCTGGCTTGTGGTTTGTACGGTCATTCTTCCATGGTTTCCCATGAACCGGTCCAAAATAATGTGGATTAGATGAAATGACCCATTTAGTGTGCTAGTGAGTCTAAGCAGGTCTAAGCATAACCTAGGCCTATAAACTAGTCATGTTGTTGCCCCAGTATAACAAAGGTTTAGGGTGGCAAGCCTAGGGCTTAATACTAACCATAAGGTGTAATATTCCCCATCAGATGACATTTCAAAATAAATGCAGTTTAGTAGAATAAACAGGTTATTTTAGAAAAATGGGAGCAATATGATCAATAATATAGCATGACTTGCCTTGCTCTTCAGACTAAGGAAACTCCACGATGACTTCGATGTACACGGGATCGGAGGAACTACCGGGATGTACACGACAAACAAGGCACTTGAACAAATAGGTTGAAAACTACTAAAACAGGAAACAAAACCATTTTTAATGGATTCTTGGTATTTTTATGAATTTAATGAAATTTGAATGGGCTTAAACGGAGCTCGGATTGAAAAGATATGAATTTTAGGAGATTAATTATATTTTTACTAAAGCAGGAAAATCCTTAATAATTTATTATGCAATAAATCCCAGAATTGCGTCAACACTAGGGCTGATGTCAGCAATGGCGTCATCGGCCACGGGAGCACCGGTCCACGGTGGACCGAGTCCACAGGCCAAGAGGGGCGGTGCACCACATGGCGCACACGTGGCGCCGATGCGGCAGCCACATGGCGTGCCACGCGGGTAGGCGGGGGCGGACGGCTCCAATTTGCCGAGGCAGATCGGATGACTGGGAGAGGGGCATGGGCGGCACGGTCAACCGGCGATGGCGCACGGTGGCCGGAGGCCGGCCGGAACCATCCGGGCGACGGCGTGAGGCGGCAGAGTGGAGCGGCTCACGAGCAGGCGGAGCCACGCGCACCTAAGGGTGGCGGCGCACGCTCGGGCCAAGAGGGAGAGGGGAGGGACTCACCGCCGAGGACGCCGGAGATGGGGAAGACGATGCCGCGGGCGGCTCGAGAGGCGGCGGGAGGCGATGGGGAGGAGCGGCCAAGGGAGCTCGGGCGCCGGGGATGGAGATGGACGCGGTGGCGCGGTTCGGGGCAGCTCAGAACGACGGGGAGTCACGGCCGAAGGCCGGCGGGAAGCTGCGGAGCTTGGGCTCACGGTGCAGGAGCGAGAGAAAGTGGTGAGCTCTAAGAGGGTGTAAGGAGCTCGGGGAGCACGGTGGCCGGCTTTTAAAGGCCGCGGGAGGTCGGTTGTGGCTGGATGCGGGAAATTACTCGCCGAAGTAAAGAGGAGAGGGATTTGGGGAAATAATAGCCGGTGATTAACTCCAGCCATTAGGGGGCACGAGAGTGGTGGATGGGGGCGATTAAGGCCGGCGGGAGGGGCAGGGCGTTAAGGCGGGGCCTTAAGGGCGCGCGGGGACGGCGGGGATGGCCGGGATTCGCGTGGGGTTGGGGCGGAGCTAATGGCGGTGGCGCGGCCGGAGGTGGGCCCTATCAGTGTCCCCGGAGCCAAGGAGGGGGTAAAACATACTTATTTGCGAGCGCAAGAGCCTAGCGGGATGTGGCCTTCGGCCGGCCCTCGAGAGAGAGAGAGGGGGAGGCGCGCGCGAGAAAAATGGGTCGTCGGTTTTGGCCTGTGGCCCGAAAGGGCGGGAAAGAGCGGGAAAAGGACGAAGGACAGAGAAAGGATTTTCCCGGGATTTATTAATTCTGATTTTTATTTTAATTGGTTAAAAATATTTCTAGTGCTCTTAAAATTCCACTAAAAATCCTGTTAGTGTATTTTGACATGTAGAATTTAGGAAAAATCATACCATGCCATTTCCAATTAGAGTTTGCATTTGAAAAATTATTTATTTGCTCCAGGTTAATTTCCAGCTATTTTCTTTGTGATTTTTCTTTTAGGATTTTAAAAAGGTGAAAACACCTCAGGGTGTGACAAACCTACCCCCTTAAACGGAATCTCAACCCCGAGATTCGGAGGTACTAGTGAAAAGATAGGGATGAACGACCTTTAGCTCATATTCCTTTCCCAGATGGTCTCTTCTTCTGAGTGATGAGTCTAGTGAACCAGACAGAACCTTGTAACCTTGTTCCGGGTTCTCTGCTCACTGTTTTCGAGGATACGTGCTGGTTTCTCCACATAGGTCAAATCTTTCTGAATCTCGATTTGATCCGGGGTCGCCTGTTCTTCTGGCATTCTTAGATACTTCTTGAGTTGTGAGATGTGAAATACATCATGTATACCAGCCATGGAGGGTGGAAGCTCAAGCCGGTATTGTCACGTCCCGATTTTCGATCAGGATTAAAAATCATTTAATAATGCATTTTCTAGAAATTATTAAAAAGAAAAGTAATTAAATCAAGTGAAATTGGTGAGGAAATAAAATTTTCCTTTAAAAATCATGGCTGAAAATATTTTTGAAATATTCTCCATGCCCTAAAATACTCTATGAAATTTTTCGTGAAATTTTGGAGCTCCAGAAATAAATTTAATAATACAAAAATCACTTAAGTGATTATTTAAATAAATTATTTAATCAGTAAATGGATTGTTTATATTTTTATTAAATCATTTGGATGCCCATCTATTTTCAGGATTTTTCTTGGATTTAATTGAGCATTGGAAGAATTTACAAAAATACAAATATCATTTATCCAATTAAATAAAAGGAAAAACAAATTCAAATTTCTTTCCCGCATTGGGCTGCCGTTGGTCCAATCCTTTGAAAAGTCTGCATTTCCTCCCCGCAGCCTTCCTTCCTTCTCCCTCTGTCGGCCCGACCAGTTTCCTTTCCCGCGTGCAAAGTTTGATTTCCCTCCCTAGTTCTCTCCCTCTCCCTCCCGCCGACATGTGGGGTCGTGGCCCATATGTCGGGCCCTTCTCCTATCTCTGGCTATCCCGCGCCGGCAACCGCCAGATGCCGCTCGCGCGTTCCGCGCCGCGTCGACCGTCCATCCCACGCGGGCGAGTACACCAGCCGCCCCGCCCGAACCGCGCGCCTTTTCCCCCATTCCCCACCGAAGACGGCGCTGAACTGCCGCCATTTCCCCCACGTCGGTCGCCCCCACTCCACCCGCGATTTTTGGCCGCTCCCGGCCTCCCCACCTCCTCCCCGTCGCTTTAAATCGCTCCCCGAGCTCCCCTCTTTATTTTTCCCAACGTCTGCACTCTCCCGTGCATCGGAACCCTCTCCTCCTCGTGAAATTGTGCCGCCACTATCGCCGGCCATGTCCAGCCGCACCTCACCACCGCCTCAATCCCAAATCACCATCGCGTCCACCGTCCCAAGGGCGACCTTGGCCGGTCCTCCTTTTCCTCCAATCGCCGCCGGGACCCCACCTCCACCGCAATCCCGAGCCTTCGCCGAGTTCCTCCACTCCGGCCACCCGATTCACACCGCCCATAGCTCGCTGCTCCAATCCATTGCCACTGCCGTGTATGTTGCCCCTCATAGTTCCCCGACCACCGTTTTTCCATAATCGTGGCCGCCGAAATCACGTCGGTCACCGTCGTCTTCCCCGCGTCCGGCCTACCCCTGTGAGCACCCTCCATTCCCTCCCACTTCTCTTTTTCTCTCTCGACCGCCACTCGTGAGTTGCCGAGCCCCTTCGCCGTGTCGCGTCACGAGTCCCTCACCGTCGCCCTCCCCGACGCGTCGCGTCTCCGCTCGTGCCACTCCCGACCGAGCATCTCTGCAGTGTCGCCGCTATCAGCTGTGTCGCGTGCTGCCTCTGCTCGTGCCACTCCTGACCGCGCCGCCTCCGTCCGCGGTGCCGCTGCCCTCCCGTGCTCGCGCGCTTCCTCTATCGCCCCGGTGTGCACCGTCGAGCCGATGGGTGCCGTTAGCAACCATCGGGCCGCGTGCATCGTCGCCGCACCACCCTGGCCGATCGACCGTAGGCCGCCGCCACCCTCCTTTCAACCCGAGCTGTCCGATCTGCCGTCGGTCAGATCGGGGCCGTCCACGTTGGTGCCTCGCTGGCGCCACGTGTGCGCCACGTGGTGCGCCCGCCCGTGGCACCGTGGACCGGCCTTTTCCCACGCGCGCCTCCCCTTGCTGACGTCAGCGTGACATCGGCAGCCGCCTTTTTCCTTTGTAAAATTAATTAAATATTGCGCAATAAATTGAATTAGTTTTCATAATTCAATTAAATTGCCCAAACTTCTAAACTTTATATCTAATCCATACGAACTCCAAATTGGGCCATTCAAATTGCAAAATTCATCTAAAATTGAGCTCTACATGTTTATTTACTTTTCATGTACTATTTATTTGGATTTTGTTAGAGTTTTTCCTTGTTTTGTGTGCCAGCATGTAGACTTCGCCATTTTGAGAGTTTGCGTCCATGAAGATTGGAAGATCAACTGAAGAAGCAAGGCAAGTCACATTCCTCCTTGATGCATGTTGATCCCAATTTATATAATATTTTATTGCTTGCAAATAAATTGCATGTTTTGCTAATTACACGAGAATCGGGTCTACCTATCCGATCGCTTGTGGCTTATTTAATTGTTATCCATTTATTGTTAACATGGGTTATTAATTTGACTAGCTTGTGTCACTTACGTGATCTTGCTAGAATTATTTACACTTAGCCATGCTTAATTAAACTAGCTCACCTAATGGAAGAACTATATTACTTATTTATAGTCACATGAAATGATGGTCTCAGACCTGAGATACTGTGGTACGAGATAATTGTTAAATAAAATATGACCAAATGGTGGGCTGTGGGTGCATGGTTTTGCTTGTCGCACCCATGACAATTAAGGACCGGTTCACGGGAAACCCTGGAAGACTTACAATACTTACAACAAGCCAGCATTGGCAACGGCTAGACTTGTAGGGTAGCTTTTTCCTAGCCGACGCATCCAGGCAAGGGTGGGCGTGATGGAGTTCGGGTGGACCGGGCAAGGTCTATGCAGCTGCCGGATTCACCTAGGCACGAGAGGGGGCTGCCTACCCTGGTGTAGGGGTAGGGGCGAAACATGAGGTGTGGTATCGCTTGGTCAGGATAAATTATGCAAAGGGTCTTGTCACGATTTCCCCCTTGCAGTACCATGGTGGTGCTTTGGGGCATGGTAACATGTGTGAAATCGTGTCTTGTGGGTACAGTTGTACACCTCTGGCCAGAGTAAAACTATTCGAATAGCTGTGCCTGTGGTTTTGGGCGATCGACAAAATTCACCATGATTAGTCCCACCTTTAATAATTTGACATAATGGACCTTGTTTAGTTCAGGTGGATTGGTTGGACCTTGTTTAGTATCTCTCAGTAGCGTTGTTCAGTGGAAGATTAATCTTGATCTAATTAATCAACCTTTTTCTTGTTTAAACTAGAAAGGTTTTACAACCGCATTTATGCGAGTAGCCCAAGCCACTCTTGTCTCCCCTTGCACGTCTGCATTTCTCCATGTGGCTTGTTGATTATGATGGTTGTGCTCATCCTTGCTATTTCCCCCTTTCCCCATAAGTGTAGTGCTTCTGAGCCGAAGACAGTGTTAGAAGACCAAGGCTCAGACCCCAGTTGAGTTTGCCTATGGAGTTGAGTTGAAGCCTCGCTAGGATCGCCTTTTCCGCTGCTGCTGCTTTCTTTCAAGTGTGAGGACTAAGTGCCTCTTCTGTAAGTAGTTTTACGCTTTATTTTATGTTTGAATCTGTTTATTGATTTGTCATTTTGTGTACCTTGGCTAATTCCTGGACAGGGATTTATAGTCTAGAAATTTGGCTAAATTTCGGGCGTGACAAGTTGGTATCATAGTGTGGACCCCCGTTTTTGGAACGGGAATCATTCGTGTTCATAGCACCATTTCCCTGGATCGAGTAGTTTGGTATCCATGAATACAGTACTGAATTATCAGGTGCAAAGTGCACGAATAGTCTTACACCACAAATATATTACAATAATAGGCCCGAAGGCAATTTCCAATACATATAGTACCTACCGATCCGGATACAACCAAAACCAGAAATTAGATAAGATAGCAGACGGAAGGCAGCGGCATGTCGATTGCCACAGGCAACGACCGGGGACTAAGACCTAGTAGGTGCCTTCTCCTTCTTCGCCCACCTGGCAGTAAGCATAGGGGTCCTCCAGTTCTTCGTTCCCACCATCTGAAGGTTTGTGCGTATAGCAAGGGTGAGTACCCAACATACTCGGCAAGCCAACACGGAATGATGCACATGATAGGGTCATTCAAAGGATGGCTATGGTTTATTTGTGCAAAGCCAATTTTCATAAATCATTTCACAAACCAAACAGCTAGCCAGCTAGCCAGTATATCAAGTCGGCGACGGTTCTGTCTACCATCCATCGTGATTCCAAGGATGGCTTCCCGCCTTCGGATCGTCATGGCTTTCTGGGGAGTCTACCCCTTCTCGCAGTTTGAGAAGTTGAGTCCACCAGCACACAAAATCATTATGCATTCCACCTCATCATTTTAAAATTTATGTGTCTAGTCACGGGAGAAACTTGTCACGCCGCTCATTATCCGCGAGCACGGCTATTTGAATAGATTGATTTACTCACACTGCAGTGGATGTACACTTTACCCCGCAACTGCTCATTGAATGAGCCTTCATCCCTTCATATGGGACGGTCACGGCAAAGCCTTTCGATAACCTCACTTTGGCAGTACCCGCTCCATGAACTTAATTCATGTTGCACTCTAGCTGTCCTTTCCTAGCAGTGAGGAGTTCTGGCACTCCCGGGGTAAGGGGAAACTCACCAAATTCTCATTCATTACTCAACATGTAGGTCGCAGCCTCATCTCAACAACCAGAACCACATCTCCACACAAGAACCACTATACAGGGATACTGCCTCCGATCAGCTATCTACTCTGCTAGGTCTATACCCATTCGAGAAGTATGGTTGTACTGGCTCGTTCCAGGTTATAAGTCTCATGGCTCGGTCCTTAATCGACCAGGGACGGCACTTGCCTTTGCCGGAATCCACCCAAATTCATCCATCCGCCCCAGTCTAAAAACATTGGTTTTGTACTTTCATTTTTCCATCAAAACTATTTTCATCGTGTTCAAGGCAATGTGGCGCTCATGTCTCCACATGCCGTATCTCAACTACCTTCCCTAAGGTAGTTGCCCAAGCATATAGCTTTTTGTAAAAATATGAGTATGCAAGATTCTAGTATAAGCATGGCTAAACATTTTACCGAAGGTTTCCTTCGGTTATATCACATCGAGGGTTGCAAAGATTATATTTAAGGGTAAGCAAAATCAAGGCATGGCATATCAAGCATAGGTATTTCGTGTATAGCCTGCATATTTGATGTTTAAATCAATATCATTTCGCAAGTAGGTTCAACATGTTCAAAGGGAGTAATGACTTGCCTTGCTCATGACCTTGTTGGCTTGAGTCTTCAATGTTCTCAACGGCTCCCTCGGACTCTACCGTACGTGCAAGAAATCCAATTGAATTTGATTAGAATTCAGATAAAATCCAATGAAAGCCAAATAAATTGCAAAAGCGGCATCTAACACTATGTTATGATTTTACGTAAGTTTAGGTTCGAGTTTTGGCAAAATCCAAGTTAGAATGAGCGAGTTACAAAGATTTGAAGTTTCGTATTAAACCGATTTAATTACTATGATGTGGTATTATTTTAAGTGAATATATTCAAAGTTTGAGAAATATTATGGTTGATGATTCAAAATATAATAAATAAAAGGAAAGGGTTAACTTTAAATTTTAACAAATTTTTGATTGGGCCGACAAGCCCTAGGGTTAATAATAGTTGATACTAAAAATAATCTCGAAGCTAAACACTATACTAAATAATCTAGGTTTTAAGTCTAGGAAAAAATATATATATATATATATATATCAAAAATAATATTTGAAGACAAGCTAAGATATAAATAATTTCATAGAGTGGTAAACGCGAGGATCAAATACTTTGAAAATCATGTTTAATAATCGGTCCCGAATTATTTTTGAAATCCAAATTTGTTTCCGAGAAAATATGCAACTTTGCCCAGAGATTTTCCCAAAATATTTTCCAAAAACATCTTCAAATTTTTCCCAAAATTTTATCCTTTTATTTTCTTTCTTTTATTTTCTTTTCTTTTTTTCCTTTTTCCTCCCGGCTCGGCGCCTTCTCTCTCCTCCTCGTCTAACCCCGTCTACCCCTCCTTCCTTCTTCCGTGCCGACCGGCCGGCAAAACACGGGGCGGCGGCCGGAGGGCTTACGGTGGCTAGCGGCGGCGGTGAGGAGGCGGCGGGACCCGGCTCACGGCGGACGACGGTGGCGGCGACTAGGAGGCGGCGGCTAGCGGCGGCGACGAGGAGGTGGCGGCTAGCAGCGGCAATTAGCGGCGGCGGCGACGATTAGTGGGAGAGGGGATGAGAGAGGGGAAGAGCTGAGGCGGGAAAAACGGGGAGGGCTCGCCTCTCGTTTTAGACGTCGGAGAGAGAGAGGGGAGAGGCGACGGCGGCGCGCGACGGCGGCGCGGCGGCACGGGCGCGAGGCGACGGGGACGAGCGCGGCGGCACGCGCGGCTCGGGCGCGCGCGGTGGCGGCGGGGCGATGGTGATGCGCGCGGCACGGCGTGAGGTGGCGCGGTGCTCGGTGCGGCGGCGGCGACGGCGAGGCGGCGACGCACGCGGCGTGGCGCGCGGCGCGGGACGCGAGGACGCGGGCGAGGCGATGCGCGCAGGGCGCGAGGCACGGCAGCCGACGGGACCGGACCGAACACCGAGCCACATTAAACAGTGCATTTTCCGAATTTCTTGATTTTTCTCGATTTCGTTTGTCTTTTTGTTGCCAATTCTTTTGTATTTCTTCCACAAATAAAGTTTTGGCCTAATGCAACTTAATTAATTATTTTTTTGGTTTTGCTACTTTAATTTATATATATACATGTATATATATATATATTTACTCATATGTATATTTTTCCTCCTTAATTATAACTTAGCCATTTTTTTGGTATTCTTCCCAAAAATTCAATATTGGTCCCTAAAAACAAGTTTTATTAAATCATAACTTTCCTTGATTAATATTTCTAAAATTTTATTTCAAATATTTTATTTGCAATTTCTCTTTTTCCTACTTAGGGTTTTTGAAATTGCTATCCCTTTCCTTTTTCAAAACAATTATTTATTTATTCTAACTTGGCATTTTGAAGACTTGCAAATAAGAGGCAAATAAATACGACAAGATGCAATCAATCAAAAGATTTTTGCAAGTTCTGATTTTTATGTTTCGATTTTTAAAACTTTGGATTTTCGGGGTGTTACACGAGCCATCTCGACTTTAGGTTGAGCCAAATGGTCGAACCCTAAGGACCAATTTTGCGAAAACCCTAATATCAAAAATGCCTCTTTTCTCCCTCTGGAGTTTTTTGCGAAATTATTTGTCAAATTTCTCCCCTTTCCCCTCCAACTCTCTAGCCGTTAAGCCTGGAGCGCTAGCTGAAACTTCAAGCAAGAAGATCGAGCCAAACAGTCCTGAGTCAGCGCTTCTCGAGGTTCAAGTGCAGCCTTCCCGGAGTTTACCTAAAACCCAATCCTTCCCCGAAGAGTAGTGTCGTTAGCTGTTAGATCGTGTGATTGTTTGCTGTGTGCAGGTGTATGGTTCACATCAGTGGTGGGGATGTGACCATACTAGGTTGTTTGCTTAATGAACTTGAAGAGTAAAATTACACCCACATCAGATCAGTAGGTAAGTGGGTCAAGGTCTTATCTTTAGCAACCCCCTCTTCCATCCCTTCTTCTAGGCAACAGTTGGTCAGTTCCAGGGAAATGTTATCAACCACAACAGTACCAGCGTCAGTGAGTTAAGGTCAGGAACCTTGGGTCAGATCAGATCACCATCTACTGCCTGTGCCGGAAACACCGCTCTTGTACCTTTTTCTGATTCCCCAAGATCATATGTTGAATGCGCAAGTATGTCATATCCCAAAAATCTTGTAGTTGAAGGAAAGAGTAGAATGTATACTGTAAATTTTGAACCCAAAAATTTCCTTCTGAGCAAAGAGCGGATACTCGATTTTCATGTATACTAGGATGCCTATGCATGAGAATGGCATAAATTTTTCTTCGAATTTACTTGAAAAGGGACCCAAGAAAAATTAAGAAAATATCTAACAACTTGTAGGTGACCTCATCACACAAACCACAAGGTTTAGGGACACAACATTGAGGTCGATGACGGGAATTAGTAAGAAAACTAGATTTGACCCTAGGAAATTTTCTGAGTACTAGGGCTGGCCGACACAGAACCCTGGGACCAACTTTGGACTGTTGTAGCGACCAAACCAGCAAGCCCCAGGAGGTGAAACTTGGAAGTATTGTAGTTTGAGTCAAGCTTTACAACTTTACCATGGGACACCACCCCCGAATCTACCAGGAAATAGGTTTAAATGAGACCCAAAGTTGGAAAGTCAGCACTGAGACCAGACTTAAAATTCAGCATTTCTCATCTCTCCTTCTATCTCCCAGTGGCAAGTGGGCCATACCGACTCATGGGACTGCGTTGCCAGCATCACACCATGTTCTAGCTCATCTCACTCACACTGATGCCCTCTCCACGCACACGCGCATGTGTCGCGCATGAGGAGCGCGTCGTGCACGCGTCGCCCCAAGCCCGGCATCCCTCTACGTCGTCGGCATGCAAATAAAACCCGACCGCCCGACCGATGTTGTGCCCCTCCTCAGTCCATTCACGTTCCACGAGAGAACCAGAGCTGACCACCCCGAGAGCACCGAGAAACCTCCAGCGAGCTCCCTCCGCCGCCGAACAAGAACCGGCCGCATTCGCACTCCGTAAGCTACTCCCTTGGGCAATGTCTGTTCCCAACTCCTTAATCTTTGCTCTCTCTGACGACTAAAATTCACTCTGAATGACATAGCTGGTGACCCACAACGCCGCCGAGCCAAAGTCGTGAACCGCGAGCTCTGCGTCCCCCGCCGCCGAACCACCCGCTTGTCGTCAACCATTTACGGTGAGCCATTGCCCGAACCCTTTCGCCACCATATTCTTTGATGCCTGACGACGGTTGAAACCGGAGGAATCGACCAGAGAAGCCCTGAGGAGGAAAATCACCTATTTGTCCCCAACTCCGGCCGCCGCTGTTGATCTTCCCCTATTCCCTCTCCGGTGAGTTTCACACTGATTCCTCTCGATTCAAGCATCCTCGTTGATCCCCTGACACGGTCCCGCACTCACTTTGCGCAGCCGACCACCGAAACGAGATGTCGCCGTTCACCCAAAGCAAAGGACGTCGTTGCCTTGGGACCCTGCACGGCGCCACCGTCACCTCGACCTCACCAGCACCCCATGTTTGCTCGGTAAGCTTCCTCAGTGCCCCTAGTAGCTATTTCCGGTACATGAATGACATGGCAAGTGCTAGAAACACACATGCACATTGGTCCCGAACCACGGCGCCGCCCGCTCCGTCATCGGCAACTATTCCGGCCATGGTAGCACGCGAGATGACCACCCCTAGCTTCGCCATGACATCCACTACGTTTTACCTTTTGATCGCGACCACTCACCGGCTGCCGTTCGCCACCAGCGCCGGCGAGAACCCCGTCGCGCGCCGTTGCCCTGCTCCTGCCACAAATGGGTCACTGACAGGCCGGACCCGCATATCAGGCGCCAAAACGCGTTTAAAACTTAAGCCGTCGCTGACAACTGGGACCCACTGGATTAGCTATGCATTAGCCACTTAAAAACCTCCTCTACCGTGACAAGTAGGCCCCACACCAAAGGGATAAAAATAATTCCGAATAGGCTTGTCCACACAGAAAGATAACCAAACTTTGAAAATTCATAGAAAATTGAAAATAGCATATTTCGGCTTGGGACAAATTTTGTCAGGACCACAAAAATGACACTCCTAGTAGCACATTTAGCTATTAAAAATTCATTTTGTAAACACTGCTGGATAGGGTAGACTAAACTTGTAAAAATCATAGGAAAATCATCTTAGCTCCGAAAAATGTGAAACAAGACTCTGTAGAAACTATGAAAGACATACATTAAGAAAAAATATTAAACCATATACTTTATGTGGCAGAAAAACCACCTATAGGTTTATTTAGTAAAAGAGTTACTTTAGAACACTCTGAATTCCAAAAATCATAGTGGACCCAACAAATTTCCCAACAATGCAAACTAAATTTTGTTAGGACCATTCTTCTGTGTTCTGTCCACTAAAAATAAAATACCTACCAGAAAGCCCATATCTTGGTCTTGAACAAATCTAGAAGAATATGATGTTAAACCCTTACACTATAAAAGAGGCTATAAATAAGCTTTTCACTTTGGGGAGAAAATAACTTTATAGAGACCCCACTTAAAGTGTATCAATCTGAAACTAAAACACCTGCGTCTCTTGTTCATTCATCTTAGTTCATTAAGGTTCTCATAAATGCTTAAAATCTAAAATTTTATACTTATACATTAGACGAAATATCGGCACCGTTCGAAGATCCCGCGTACTTGTACGATCCAAAAGAAGGAGAACAAGGCAAGTCCTCACCTCCCCCTTTGAACATATTGATCCTAGTTTTATGGAGGTTATTTTAAAAGGGTTGGGAACTTGCATGATATTTGACGAGTAATACTAAAAAACTTGATATGAACATGTTTAGTACTACACCTGTCGAAACTTGGTTTCGGCAATAGAATTTTGGGGGTGCAGTCAAGATCGCCAAGCACAATGGGTTAGACGAAAAACGAGATTTAGACAGGTTCAAGCCCTCTCGTGAGGTAATATCTTACTCCTGTTTCGGGGATTCGATCCGTCGAGTGTCTTTATTGATCTCGTGATCTTGTGTATCTAAAGCTCTTGGTTATGAAATCTGATATCGCCAATCGCATATCCCTCAAGGGACGCCCCTTACCCCCCTTATATAATCTTGGGAGGCGGGCTTACAGATCGGAAACCCTATCTTACTCTAAGTCGATTTCCTCAATCTTACCAAACCGTGACTATGGGCCGTTGCCTTATCTCAATCGGCAACGTAACACCCAAGTCATATTTGGTTTACAGATATGGCAGGCACAATCTATCCCTACTTTCAGTCGGATAAACTTGCCATGTAGATACCCGATTGCCATAATCTCAACAGTAGCCCCTGAGTCCTTTTCAGTCGACGAGACAACTCAACTTCAAACCAAGATAGTACACAGCCAAAAACCTCTTTGGCCGAGTGCTTCTGGCGCCGAGTGATTCCATCATCTCTGCCTGAATCTCCCGAGTGGCTCCAAGGACTGTGAAGGGCTGGAAAATATCTAAAAAATTCTCAAAAATAATATCTAAGCACATCTCTTGATATACCTAGTTAGATGTAGCCCCCGACCGTATGATTAGCCAAAAATAGACCAAACATACGAGCAAGGACTATAAAGAATCACACTCATGTAAATGCTTAACTCATGTTAAAGCATATATAAAAAATCTCATCACTCAGCAAGCTCGTGCTCATCCGAGTGAATTTGCCCGAGTCACCTCAAGACAAATAACTTAATCAATCCTTATAAGTGGAAAGCACTCGGTAAACTCACGCTTGTCCGAGTGGATCTGCCCGAGTCATCTTGGAACAAATATTTTAATCATCCCTCATGGGTAAACAAGTTTTTCAGTCGTCTGAAAAATATGACCAAGTTATTAAATAGCTCCCGCCATAATATTGGTCTCAATCTAAAAAAGATCTTCACCAAGGTGGAAAAATAGCATTGATATAATCACTCAATCAAATGCTAAAGAACCAAACAGCCCTTGTTATCAAGGCAACTATAAAAAGCTTATCTGTTTGTCACCTTTCAAATTGCATCGTGCTAGCTTCTCATGAAGTCAAGCAAACTGCGGTATGAAAGGATTTCCAAAGGTACAAGGCATTCGGACACGTGCATATTGCCAAGGCAAATCTGCTTAAGCTCATCCACTTAAGTCCCTAAGGAGACGCGTCGGGCCACACCTTAGCTGGGCCGCAGGTCTCTCATAGGCTCGGCCCAATCACGAGAAAACCTAGCGCAACCCTCAAATATCTTTACAAAGCCTCGAGGTCATCCCCGACACTTCGTCTTCCCGAAAAATTCCTCTTTTCGCAGCACTGTTCACTAGCTTCTTGCGGAAAACCCTTCGCGCGCACCCGAATCCATCGATCCAGGAGCTCATCCTTTGCCACAAACCAGCCTCCGCATCCAGCTTCCAAGACCCCCATCTCAAACCTCCATCCTTTTAGCCAGATTTGCTTCCCACACAAACCACATTCATGGCGGACGAGAAGAAAATCCCTTTCGAGCAGTGGGCCACTTCAGATGTGAGGGAGTCCACCCTCAAAGAGATGGTGAAGCACGGAGTGCTTCCCCCCAAGGAAATCGTGGGCTGGCGCCCGGCGGCGGGTGAAGATTTCCCCACCCCGAACACTGGTGAGCTCGTTGTTTTCACATCTTTCTTTTACTGCGGGTTCAGCCTCCCCACTTCCGAGTTCTTAAGGGGACTTCTGGATTATTATGGGCTTCGACTCTACCATTTGAACCCCAACTCTATGCTTCACATCGCTCTCTTCATTCAAGCTTTCCTTGGCATCCTCCCCCACTTCCAACTTTTTCGCAGCATGTTTTACCTCAAACCGCATCCGAATAAGGACCATCCATGCGTTGTTGGTGGAGTGGGTTTTCAACTCCGCGAATCCCTCCGCAAGGAGTACTTTTCTCTTCCCTTGAAATCCTCCAACAAGGGCTGGCATGCGAGCTGGTTCTATATCAGCAACCTCGAACTCAGCCTGCCGAACTTTGTCGGCCTTCCCCCTGTACCTAAGCATACTTGGAGCACTGTGCCGGTGGCCCAAGATTGGGATGAAGCCAACAAACTGCTAGCGAAGATCTTGGAGATAAAGCAGAAAGGTCTTCACGGCGAATAGATCACTTGGCACTTCATCAGGAGCCGACTGGCGCCAATCAAAGAACGATCAAAGGCGAGAGGGACCCCAATCGGGAAGACCGAGATTCCCTTAGTTTTGAGATCCTGAAGATCCGGATGTACAAGATCTTCTCAACTGGAGTCGCAGTCGAGCGCGCCCTCGTGCTGCCGGTTCTTTCCTTCAGTCTCTATCTGCCTCCTCCTCCGGTAAGCCGACTGACCTCTTTGTACTGTCTTGCAATCTTGATGTCATACCTCTTAGTATTGTGAGAATTTCTCTTGCAGGAAAATGCCTCAATTATTTCAAAACCGTACAAAGTTCCTCATGATGACGTGCCGCTTTGCCCTGCCAAGAAGCCGACCGGTGGAGTGAAAATCCAAAGTGATCCAGTCGGGAAACGGGCGGCCCTGAGTGAGGACACCAACAAACGGGCGAGCAAAAGGAGGCTCGTCATCGACGACTCGGACGATGATGTCCCGGCTCCTCCAGTCGAAACAACCCCTCCAAGGCCGTCGTCGAAAGTAGCGCCGAAGATCCGCCGGTCGTCCAGGTACGCCTCATGACTGAAGTTTGAACTTCATTGTTGAAAATTTCTTTGTCTTCATTTCGACTGAGCGCGTCGTTGGTTTGGCAGGAGGCCCCAGGATATAGATCCTGCTGAGAAGAGTGAAGGACCAATTCCAGCTGCCGCGTCCGAGGCGTCCAAGCCTGCGGAGCCAAAACCCCGGAGCCCTCTCCCGAGCGAGAGTGCTCCAGGCAGAAAGCCCTCACCTCCAAGGCAAGACATCCCACGGAGGGAGCCCCTGACTGCCAGCCGGGACGCCCCGACTGGAGTCCAGTCGGCCGCGGAGAAGCCCCAGGCTGCAGCCCAGAGAGCCCCGACTGAAGACCAGTCGGTGAAAAGCCAAAAGGAAAAGACCAGCCGGGCTGCTCCAGTCAAGGGTTCAGCCGCCGAAACTGGTAAGTCTTGAGTTGACATTCCATCTTCAATCTTTGGTTCAAATCTTTCGTGTCTTCATCTGTTCTTCCTGATCTGCCAGCCACAGTAGAGGAGATCCCCAGGTTACAGTCTTCTAAAACCTGGGTTCCCCCGATTAAGATCGAGTGGCGAGATTCAGAAGGCCAGAGGCAGGGCATCATCCTAGATAAGCAAGCGAAAAGCGAGGAAAGGGATGCCCTCGTCAACAGCCTGAATGAGGCGACTCGGCTACTCAACGTAAGCCTTGAACTTTTTCTATTGTTGTATAATCATTTCTTTTCAGTCAGTCAACTTCGGATCTTGCGTGCAGAAGGAGTATTGTCGATCCATGGCCAAGTCCGAGGCGCTGAAGAAGTTGGTCCCGCATCTAAACTCTCTGGAGGATATCCAGCAAAAGCTGAAGACCACTCGGGAGAGGCAGCTCTGAGGAGAGAAATAGCTGAACTCCGGGGAAAACCTCGACCTCCGGGGTTCAGTCGGGAGTAAGCTTAACCCTCCCAATTTCTTTATGGCTTCCGCGTTGATCCTTGTTGCTGATAGACTTTCTTGTTTGTAGAAAATTTGTCGGAGGTCCACTCGCTCCAGGTCCAGCTGGAGGCAATCAGCCTCGGGAAGACCGAGTTGGAGGCCAAGTTCGAAGGTGAGCTTCTTTAAAGTAACATTCTTTGTGCTGCTTTGTCTTCGAGTACTTTGCGTGATCATGTTCTTTTGGCAGCTTACAAGGTCAAGACCCGAGCTCAATACGACGTCTTACTTAAGAGGGTCAAACAAGCTGGAAGGATCCGAGAAGATGTCGCAAATGCGGCAACACCAATCCTGCTATCTTTATTTCATTAGGGAGTCGGGGCTAGCTCAATGGATCCAGTCGAAATCTTCGATAAGCTGTGGAGACCCCCCGACCAATACTTGGCCAACATCACCTAGGTTGCTACCATGGGGGCTGGCCTTGCTCTCGCACAGACCAAATCTCTCTACCCCCGAGTGGATGTCAATTTAGTCGGGGAAGGCTTCGCCGACGGCACCTCGGATGAGCAAGCCCTGGACATGATTAGTGATGCGCAGGATTCGGCTAAGAAGATTGCCATTGATGTAGTGAACAATTTTCTGGCCTTAAGTGTCTTTTGATCATTGTCTTGTAAACATTGTATGATTGTGATGCTCTGATGCTTCTTGTAAATATTCAGTCTATTTATGTTAACGCTTTGATCCGAGTTTTCATGTACAATTTCTTTAGTAATTTCCGCCCGACTGCCACCAAGCCTAAGCCTAATTAGGTCATCGAAAAATTCTCAGTCCTTATGCATTGTACTCGAATCAAGGATCGTTAAACAATGATAAACCGAATCAGGCGCAAAAGTTGATGAGAAAAGACTATGCTTTATTGACATACGTACAGCCCCCGACTGCTAACTCAAGAAGTCATCTTGCTTGAGGTTGGTAGTCAAGAAAAACATGAAACTTAAGTCAGTTTAAGCATAGAATTGTCGAAGATGCTCGATATTCCAGGAATTCTCCACCATAGATCCGTCTTCTCGCTTTAATCGGTATGCACCTGGCCGAGTCACCTCAACAATTATATACGGTCCTTCCCATAAGAGGGATAACTTGTGACGGTCCTTGGTGGTCTGAACCTTGCGTAGAACCAAATCGCCAACGATGAAAGCTCGTGCTCGAACATTGCGACTGTGGTATCGTCTGAGCCCTTGAAGATATTTCGCCGACTGGATGAGGGCTGCCTCTCGGGCCTCTTCCAGTCGGGTGAGGTCGTCCACTCGGTCTGGGTCATAGCATTCATCGTTGAAGCTGCGGACTCGGAGGGATTCATACTCCATCTCGTTTGGCAACATGGCTTCTGCGCCATAGACCAGAAAGAAAGGAGTTTGGCCGGTAGCCCGACTGGGTGTGGTCCGTAGAGACCATAGAACCGAGGGAAGCTCTTGGACCCACTTGCCAGCGTAAGGATTTAGGCGATCGAACACGCGGGCCTTAATGCCTTGAAGGACCATGCCGTTAGCACGCTCGACTTGTCCATTGCTTTTGGGATGTGCAACTGACGCATAGCAAACCTTGATTCCAAAGTCTTCGCAGAATTCCTTTAAGACGCCTCCTGTGAATTGAGTCCCATTGTCGGTTATGATTCTGTTTGGGACGCCAAAGCGGTGCACGATGTTGAGGATGAAGTCCCGTGCCTTGTCAGCAGTAATTGTGGCAACCGGCTTAGCTTCGATCCACTTGGAGAACTTGTCGATTGCGACGAATAAGTGTGTGAATCCTCCTGGAGCCTTCTTGAAAGGGCCGACCATGTCTAAGCCCCATACCGCAAACAGATAGGATAATGGGATTGTTTGTAGCTCTTGAGCTGGGACATGGCTCTGTCGGGCGAAAAACTGGAGCCTTCACAGGTTCGTACCACTTTGTCCGCGTCGGAGACCGCGGTAAGCCAGAAAAAACCTTGTCTGTAGGCTTTGCCCACCAAGGTGCGTGCTGCCGCGTGGCTTCCGCATATGCCCGAGTGGATGTCTTGGAGCAGCTGTCGTCCTTCCTCGGGTGTGATGCATCTCATCAGGATTCCGGAGGGGCTTCTCTTGTATAAGTCGGAGTCAACCATGACATAAGCTTGGCAACGACGTCGGACACGTTCTGCCTCATCCCGGTCTTCCGGTAGCTCTTGCTGAGTTAAAAACTTGATGAGTGGTGTCCTCCAGTCGACGTCAATCATGGCGACTTCGTTTGCAGCTTGTTCGTCAGGAGTTGGCTTTGCCGCAATAGTTGGTTCATAGAGGTGCTTGACAAAAACGTCTGTTGGGGCGGCTTCGCGTTTGGACCCGAACTGCGCCAACTTGTCAGCTGCTTCGTTGTTGTGTCTCAGGACGTGTGATAGCTCGAGTCCGTCAAACATGTCTTCAAGCTTGCGGACCTCCTGTCGGTAGGCCTCCATGGTGTCGTTTAGACAGGACCAGTCTTTCATCACTTGGTTTACGACCAGCTGGGAGTCCCCCTTCACGACGAGCGACGTATCCCGAGTGAAACTGCGAGCCGCAGTCCATGCAGCAGGGCTTCGTACTCGGCGACGTTATGTGAGGCAGAGAAGTGGAGGTGGAGGACGTATCTTAGCTTTTCCCCAGTCGGGGAGATCAACACAACTCCTGCTCCCAAGCCGGTGATCCTCTTGGATCCGTCAAAGTGCATGGTCCAATATTGGAGGTCTTCCCAAGGTACATCTTCTTGTTGTTCGGTCCACTCGACCAAGAAGTCCGCCAGGGCCTGTGACTTGACAGACGTCCTCGCCTTAAAAGTTAAGTCCAGTGGCATCAGCTCCAAGGCCCACTTCGCGATGCACCCAGTTGCGTCCCGGTTGTGGATGACATCGCCGAGTGGAAAGGAGGTGACGATGGTGACCGAGTGACCCTGAAAATAGTGCGCCAATTTTCTCGCGGTTATCAGAACACCATATAGCAATTTTTGTACCTGCGGGTAACGAGTTTTGGCTCCTGCCAGCACTTCGCTAACAAAGTAGATCGGCCTCTGAATCTTCTGGACCCACCCTTCTTCTTCGCGCTCGACCACGAGGACCGTACTAACCACTTGGTGGGTGGCCGATACGTACAGCAGCAGGGGCTCCTGGGGCTGGGGTGAGGCTAGGACGGGCGGCATCGTAAGGAATTCTTTGAAATCTTCAAAGGCCTTGTGGGCTTTCGTGGTCCATTGGAAGTCGTCCGTTTTCTTTAGCAATCTGAAGAAGGGCATGCCTCGTTCACCGAGTCGAGAGATGAATCGGCTTAGCGCCGCCATGCAGCCAGTGAGCTTCTGGACATCCTTCTGTTAACTCGGGGGCTTCATATTCAAGATAGCGTTGATCTTTTCCGGATTGGCTTCAATGCCGCGATGTGATACCATGAAGCCGAGTAGTTTGCCTGATGGGACTCCGAAAGTGCACTTCTCCGGGTTCAACTTCATTCTGAAGGCCTGAATATTTACGAAGGTTTCTTCTAGGTTAGCGATCAGGTCTTCTCTCTGCTTGGTCTTGATGACGACATCGTCGACATAAGCTTCCACGTTTTTGCCGATCTATGTCTAAAAACACCTCTAGATCATGCGTTGGTATGTGGCGCCGGCGTTCTTTAGGCCAAAAGGCATGGTGATGTAGCAGTAGGCCCCAAACGGCGTGATGAACGATGTCTTCAGGCAGTTGGATTCTTTCAAACTGATCTGGTGGTAGCCCGAGTAACAGTCCAAAAAGCTCAGGAGTTGGCAGCCGGCTGTTGAATCTATGACTTGGTCGATGCGAGGCAGCCGAATGGATCTTTGGGGCAGGCTTTGTTGAGGTCGGTATAGTCAACGCACATGTGTCATTGCCCCGTCTTTTTCCGGACCAGAACTGGATAGGCCAACCAGTCGGTATGAAGAACTTCTTTGATAAAACCGGCGGCCAAGAGCTTTGTGAGCTCTTCCTTGATGGCATCTTTTCGATCCTGCGCGAATCTGCGTAATCGTTGTTTTATCGGCTTTGCGTCATCTTTGACGTGTAAAGAGTGCTCGATCACCTCCCTAGGAATTCCAGGCATATCAGATGGTTTCCAAGCAAAAACATCTTTATTATTTTAGAGGAAGGTGACGAGCGCGCTTTCCTATTTGGGATCTAGTTCAGCGCCAATTACAGCAGTTTTCGAGGGATCCGATGGATCAAGGGAGATCGTCTTGGTCTTGGCGTCGCCGGTTCCTGATTTGGCTATCTTCTTCGCGGGGATTTCACCCTCTGCCGAAGTCGATGCGGCCAATCGGATTTCTTGCTGGCCGCGTGATCTCTCGCGAGATTGGGCCATGTCACAGCTCTCCTTGTCGCAGGTGAAGGCTTGCTTCACGTCGCTGCGAAGAGTGATGACGCCGTTGGGACCCGGCATCTTCATGCAGAGGTAGGTGTAATGGGGTATCGCCATGAACTTGGCGAGTGCAGGCCTTCCGATGATGGCGTGGTAGGCCATTTCGAAGTCGACCACCTTGAATGTGACGTTCTCCATTCGAAAATTCTCTCGAACTCCGAAGGTGACCGGGAGGGCGATGTGCCCGAGTGGTGTGGATAACAGTCCCGAGATGACTCCATGGAAGGGGGCTGAGCTTGCCTTCAGTTCGGCCCTCGGGATCTGTATCTCGTCCATGGTCTTGACGAATAAAATGTTGAGGGCGCTGCCCCCATCGATGAGGACACACTTAAGCTTGATGTTGCGGACCATGGGGTCCAAGACGAGTGGATAGCGTCCTAGGTGAACCACTCGGTCGGGATGATCCGAGCGGTCAAAAGTGATGGCCACCTCCGACCATCGTAGGTACTGTGGGACCTCGGGTTGCGTCGCATTGACCTCTCGGTCAGTTAGCTTCTGTTTCCTCTTGGATTCATAGGCTAGCGGCCCCCCGAAGATGTGATTCAGCTCGCCCACGGGGTCTTGAAAGGGCTCGGCATTCTCAGCCGCGTTGTTCTTCTTGGCGCCCGATGGACCGGCCTCATCAGCAGGCTTCTTGTTGAGCTGTGCCGCATATTGCTCGGCGAGCTGTTTATAGATAAAGCAGTCCTTAGCCGCGTGCTTGTGATTGGGGTGATGCGTGCACTGAGCAATCATGATGGCGTCGTAGGTCGCGACTCGGGGACGACGTTGGGTGTTGGAGGTTGCGGCGACTAGGTCTTCGGATCGACGCTTGCGGTCCTTCTGGCCCTGGTTGTTGTTGCCGTTATCCTTCTTAGGATTCCGGCTTCCTCCCGCCTGCTTGTCATCCCTCTTGTCGGGCCGGTCTTGGCGCGCCGCTTTGATGGCATCATTGGATTTGGCGTAAGAGTTTGCCGTTTCAAACATTTGCTTCACCGTCTTCGGTGGCTTGCGCCCGAACTTCCCGATTAACAGCTCATCACGGACTCCCTTCTGGAAGGCGGCGATGATGATGTCATCGGTGATGTGGGGATCTTGTTGCGCTTTTCGGAGAAGCGCCGGATGTAGTCCTTCAGAGGTTCGTTCGGCTTTTGGATGACGTTGTATAAGTCGAAGTGGGTCCCGGGCCTCTCGAAGGTGCCCTGAAAGTTGGCGATGAAGTGGTCCCTCAGCTTACTCCACGAGCCGATTGAGCCTCTTGGCAGGCTCGTGAGCCAGTTCCTGGCTGAGTTGGCAAGGGCCACGGGCATGTAATTGGCCATGGCCTTGTTGTCGCCGCCTGCTGCGTGGATGACGAGAGTGTACACGTTAAGCCATGACTCGGGGTCGGTCTTGCCGTCATATTTCTCGATTCCGGTTGGCTTGAATCCATTCGGCCAGTGCACTCGGCAAAGCTCCCGAGTGAAAGCTGGCACTCCATCATCGTTGCTATCGGGTGATCCCCTTCGATCTTCCCGAGTGCGTTGATCTCGCTCTTGGTAGCGGCGATCGAGGACTTCCCACAGATCACTCGGCGGGGTCCTCGGTAGGCTGGTTCGGTAGCTGGAGCTGTTGTTGCGGCGGACGCGGTGGTGGACGGGTGGGCGTCCATGTTGCTTCTCGCGGGAGTCGGCCGTTTGCTCCTGGTGCTTCTGCGTGGACTCGTGGCGTGGGCCTCTTGGCCTAGTTGTCGACCGGTCTGGCTCGGGCCTCTTGTAGTCCCTTGACCTTAGCGGCGGGAGCCGGCTTCTGTCGGGCGTTTCAGCCACAGACTCAGTTGGCCTTCGTGCTGAGGTGGAGGGATGACCGTTGGCTGTGGCTGCAACGATGGTCTTGATCTTGTCTAGTATTGGAGTCACGTTGGGGTGCCGTCTCAATGACGGTGTCCGGAGTGTGAGGGCAGCAAGACATTCGCTGTGGTGCGGAAGATATTGGTGTTGCGGACCGCGTTTGAAGAATAGCCTCCTGAGCGGATCGTCCGGCTGCCCGTAGATCCTGCTTTCTCTTGTCGGCTTCTTCTTTGCGTTTCTTCTCCTCTTCCGCCAGCTTGCGCTCTTGCTCGATCCTGGCTCGCTCTTCTTCCGCAAGCCTGCGGGCCATGGCTGAGTCGGACTCGGCCACCTCAGCCATGAGGACATCGAAGCACTTCGGCTCGTAGTCCTTGTTGCAGTCGGAGTCGTCGGCTTCGTCCGAGGGGATGCCATAGGGGTCGTCAAAGCCTATGGAGCTGAGATACTCGTTGAGCTCCGAAGATGAGCATGAGCCGAATGGCTGGAGGATGATGGCGACCTCCCTCGATCCTAGGTTGCTCGGATCTGGATCGTTCCAGTCCGAGTCAGAGCTTGAGGACGCGGACTCCTCCGAGTGGGTCGTCCTCGACTCGGGGGAGAGGAGCTTGCCGTAGATCTCAGCGGCGTTTGGTAGTCCAAACGGTGCCGAGAGGTCTTCTTCCGAGTAGATCGTCTCTGTTGGGAAGACGAGAAGGTCGGTGTAGATTTCGGCGGCGTTCGGCAGTCCGAACGGTGCCGAGTGAAGTCCTTCGTCAGAGAGGGTGGACTGCATCTTGGACTCCAAGATGTCGTCGAAGATCTTGGCGCTGTTTGGGAGCCCGAACGGCGTCGAGTGGGTCTCTCCTTCTGACTGGTTTGAATCCGAGTCGAAGGAGGAGAATTTGTTGAAGTCGTTGGCGGCGAAGTCTCCGAATCCTAAAGAAGATCCCATCACGCTTGTCGGCGAGATCGTTGAAGAAGTCTTGACGCGCGGGACCCTACCTGGCGCGCCAACTGTCGAAACTTGGTTTCCGCAATAGAATTTTGGGGGTGCAGTCAAGATCGCCAAGCACAATGGGTTAGACGAAAAACGAGATTTAGACAGGTTCAGGCCCTCTCGTGAGGTAATACCTTACTCCTGTTTGGGGATTCGATCCGCCGAGTGTCTTTATTGATCTTGTGATCTTGTGTATCTAAAGCTCTTGCTTATGAAATCTGATATCCCCTATCGCATATCCCTCAAGGGACGCCGCTTACCCCCCTTATATAATCTTGGGAGGCGGGCTTATAGATCGGAAACCCTAACTTACTCTAAGTCGGTTTCCTCAATCTTACCAAACCGTGACTATGGCCCGTTGCCTTATCTCAATCGGCAACGTAACACCCAAGTCATATTTGGTTTACAGATATGGCAGGCGCAATCTATCCCTACCTCCAGTCGGATAAACTTGCCATGTAGATACCCGATTGCCATAATCTCCACAACACCGATGTTGCATGCTCCTGAAAACACCACTTTCCACATTAACCAATTCCAAACCTTAGAAATGATCAGAAGCTAAAACATAGTGAACCAATCTGAAGTCTTATGACTTATTCATCCCCTTGCTTAGTTTGCTTGTAGTATACATTTTCCCATGACTACTAGGCTAAGTACCGATGTTTTACTTGCAAAGCTTCTATTTTTCGAAAGCTATGTTACGACAAGTATGCTTTATGTTAAAGCAAAATATGGTACAACTTGGTTTTCTTGTTTGGGCCACAAGTGGTATACATATGGTGTTTAGTTGTATACCGATAGGGGGAGTGTGCGCCCAGAGTACCCTAAGGACTTCACTCCACGAATGTTCATCTTGAATACAGTACAACCAAATGTGCTAGTATGGGATAGCCCTAGCTTAGTATACTATTTGTGGTTTAGCCTCATATTTCGGTAGGTCGAAGTGTATGAGTTCGTATAACTCAGAGGAGCTTCCTAATGCCCCGACGTGGTAGTTAGGGGACTAAGCCTGTCCAATACAACGGTAATGTGCCATGTGGGTGGGTTCCCGTCGTGTCCGTCCCCACGGCGTTAAGTTTAAGGCGTGGCCCCGCCACTTAACGGTCCTATACCATACTTCCAAAATGGTATAGGATGGAGGAAACACATATCGTGCTGGTATAAGGCTAAATCACGGATAGTTGAAGGGCTTTGTTGTGTATAATAAATCGGATACTTATGTATAGCGTGCCATGCTTTGCATGATTATTATGTCAAATCATGTGGGTAAAGTGTACACACTCTATAGAGTTTAAACTAATCGGTTAGCCGTGCTCACGGTTACGAGCGTCGTGTGAATGTGTCGTGGGTATAGTTTTTTCATGTGCTTGAAAAGATTTGTACAACTCTTTACCAAAAATATTCAAAATTGCTCGCTCCCTAATTTACTTTTTTGCTGCCCCGACAATGCAAAGGATGGATGGTTTATGAACATTATACTCCTTTGCTGCCCCGTAATGCAAAGTTAGGGATATTTTTGAGCAATACTACCTATTAATGCCCAATATAGTGAATTACTTATTTGCTGGAATTTATTGTTCAAACTTGGGTAATTACAATGGGGCTTTGCTAAAATAAAGTTAGCTTTGTGCTAAAATGAAACCCCAAATGAGCTTCTCCTTGATATTGCCTTACATGTAGTCTTAGGCTTGATGGGTGCTTAGTACAATTCATTGTACTAACACTTGCGTGTGTGCCTATATTTGTTTATGCATAGATATGATTGCAGGGATACTCCTCCCGAGGAGGAAGAATTTGCCGAGGAAGTACCATTCTACCCAGACAGTTCATACAAGGACACTCCCTAGTCGGTTGGAGAAAGCTCCTCGGGAATGTTGTTTGCTTCCGTTTGCTATGACTATCTATATAACTATTTGGCCTGACGGCCATATGCATCTCTAAGAACTATTATGTTGTAATAGCTTATGACTCATAATGAGTCATTAAACCAGTTATCGATACCATATGCTTGGATGAAAGTGGTTAGTCTGTTCCTTCTGATAGGAACGTATTAACCACGAGTATGAGTTAAAGATAATTGAGACAACGCAAATCTTTAGCCATTTGATGTCAAGTCTCCTGGTTGTGTAACACATCTGGTCGCTGCCATCGAGTGGTTTGACGGGCACAATCCAGGCTGAAGTTGACTGGTAGGCTAAAGGCCCAGCGATATCTCAGTTATCTCTCTCTCGGAGCGACGGATGTCTTGCTATATTTTGGAGAAGAATGGATGAGTTCCATTTGGCTCCTAATTATATCAAGAGATCTGAAGGCATCCCAACAAGGTAGTAAATACAACAGATACAAAGTCAGATATGGAAGACGTAGCAGAGGTACCAATGGTCGCAGATGCAAGCTCAGAATCTAAATCAAGATCAAATCCAGTACATTCCATTGCAAGCACATATACGGCTACCGTCAGTCCGTAGCAGTGTCCCTCGCAAACCGACACATGTCCGCCGTCAACAACTTTAGAGTCCACAGGTGTTACCTAAGGTGGTTATGGTGTACAAGGACAAATTTTGCAGAGTGTTCAACCGCGCTTGGAATTTGTATGCCAAGATACCGACTGATGATGAGGTCCTAATCAGAAGAGAAGTGAAAGCTTTGGATCAGCTACTCGGCAAAAGTTTTGGTGCACTGCACACCAACCCGATGAAGAGTAAAGTCACAAGTTTCTTGTGCGGGGGAACAAGTCATGTACTTAAGGACAGTTAACTCAAGCTAATGCTAGCAGGGCCAATGGAAGACTAAAGGATATCCTTACAACCCGTCCGTCAACTCCTGGTCAACAACAACAACAATAGCAATAACTTTTGCTCTCAACCAATCCCAACTACACTGGCAGCCAACAGTCGCGAAACAACATTGGTGACCAAATTCCTGAGTCCCTACACGTTACAGTTCCTATGTGAGCATGCACGATTAGAAGGAAGTACCTCGTGATCAATCAAGACCAGTTTCTTTCAATTGTTTTGAGCTAAGGCACCACCACAACAAATGTCTATTTCCAGAACTAAGAAAGTCAGTCCTCTGCTATTTCAATTGTTGGGAAGACAAGTAATTTCTCAAAAGGTAGCCCAATGCAAAAATATCAACATCGACAAGTTGCCGACACTGTCTGTCAACGCCCCGACACCCCTAGTCGCCTCACCCTAGCTCAGGGTGGTCAGGTCCAGCCCCAGAACACCAGCAAAGCAAGAGATACCACTCGTCATTGGCATGTGAAATTCCATCACAACAATTCGTCAGTGAGAGCACCAGCAGAGGCTCTATTGTTCCACCGGCAACCGCTTCGAAGCTACAGTACCGACACCAGCAGGGTAAACAGTGCCAGGAAAACCAGTTGTTTAGTCCAACTGCAAAGGAGATAGTACAATTCCCCAGCTACACTAGCCAATCAATACCTCGAGCAACAGTTCAATATTCACCTAACTGTCATCGACATCAGCCATGCACCCCAGGTTGTTTCAACTCAACAGCCTAGCAAGTAACTCACAGGAAAGTGGCACTAACAATAGGAAGGTTTTGTCTGTTTCAAGCTACTAAGAAGAACGACATGTCTCCAAAAAAATTCAATAGTCAAGTCAGTGTTCTAATTGGAACCCCAGTCAGTGATCATTAAAAAGAACAAGTCAACCATGTTGGGGTCACAAAAGGAAAAAAGTTCTTACCAATCAGAATTTCTGCCAGCAGAGGTCAATAATGGTCTAGAAGTCTTTGATGTTCGAGAACCGCTCTTGATACCTAGGAGGTTTGTGGAGGCCATGTATTAAGAAGGAAACGTTGAGTAGAGCATTGATCAGCCTATACCCTACGATGGAAAAAAAATCAACCCGGTCAGGATCATGAAGGGCAGATTCCATACCTGTTAAAAATCCTGCTAGCAATGGTCAACAACCGTCTATAGTTGTTTGGTGTTCAAGTATCTTCTTGTGCACCAAAGTTTCAGTACAAATCGTGTACTTGGATGAGGAAGCAGAATGAGAGTACAAGACAGCCAATTTGTTCCTTCTCTCAGGGTTCATATTGTGTAGCCAAAAAAGGTGGATCGGCTTGTGTATCTGACAATGTCACAAGGAACCCATAGTTTCTTTGTTGGGTCAAAGCGGTTTTGTCAAGACTAAGAATCTAATTGCAAGTAAAGAAAAGAATTGGTCAAACAGTGAAGTAAGAGTGGTTAGACTCCAGCGACACTCGACATGGTGAGATCTCTTTGAAGGACAATATCAGTGATGCCTCATGAGGACGAAAAAGGGTAATGAAACAGTTGAAAGCAAAATCATAACAGGATCGTCAGAATAATAAGTGGTAATTGCACCTTAGTGGTGAGCATGGAGTAATAATGATTCTTTATTTCAAAGCCACTGTTACCATCTCCGGGAAAACCACCTCGGTATTTCCTAGGAAGATGACCATGGAATTGTTTCAGCACCTCTCCCTGGAGTAAATGGATGTAGAGGTCAGACCATAAAATACAGTTCGCAGAGCATACAACAGGGAATCATTCCTTGTGAATCATCTCTACTCAAGAATTGGAAGTAAGCTGGTGTCGGTCAGAGAGCAGATACACTTGGCATCATCCAAGGCAGTTTTCAGCAGTTGTATAGATTCTGGTGTTGTGAAAAGCAATGATGGAACTTACAGTCTATCAACTCAGAGGAGTCAGTAAAGGATAAGCGAGAAAGCGAAAGGTTATACCATGAGGTTAACCTTTTTCAACTTGATCCGTTAAGTGATCAATGTTTGTTTCAAGAAAAGTATACCAACAACATGTTCAGACAGAGGGCACTGAAGTCAGGGCAAAAGTGGAGTCATGCCATCAGTTGCAACCAATGGAAAGGTTAACCAAAAAGTTAGTATGTTCAAGAGTTGCATGAGAGTCATTCTTATGTGTAACCTCCCATCACCAAGAGTCCCGGGAACAAAAATGCTCTGTCGTTGTTTCATTTTGATCAACCGATGGAGCATCCAGTTTTCAAAGTCCAAATTCTTGGTAAATCAAAGAGATGTTGGGCAACCTCTAGAATGGCAGTGCAATTATTCTTGAGCTTAACTACTGGTTTTAAAGGCAAGATCCAAGACGAGCTTAGTTTTACCTTGTAACCGTTTGCTTGGAGGTTCAACCACGCAAAACAAATTGGGTTGTAACCGAAGGAGTCAGTTGCAAGCCTTTAGGAGGGTTACAACAATCCCGAGTTAAAAGGTTCGAATCTAAGGCACGCCCAAGATGTAGTGTCAACAGTTCAATCTGAAGATGCAGCCTAAAGGAACAGTCACAGTTCAGATGAAAGACCAATCAATCAACTTTTTCAAATACTAGGTTGTTTGGACCGAGGGCTATTCAGAGGAAAAAAATTTCAGGGTCTGTGTGTTCACAAAAGTCAGTTGTGAGGTCTCGAAAAAGTACCAACAACTACTAGGGAGCGGAGTGAATTCTCAGCTTGTCAAGTCTGTCAACCTTAAGTGTGCAGTCCGAGGAAACTAAGAACTTTTGAGTCCTAGTAATCCGGATCAAGGTCGAACGGGAAGGACCAACCAGTTTGATCTTTGGAGCAACAGAACACCAAGGTTGAATCCTGTCAGTGCGGTCATGCAAGTTTGATCAACCGATCGTCGCACAGGTTTGGCAGGTCGATCAGCCACTGTGAGCCAAAAGAAACCGTAGAGTCAGTCAGCCAACCCAAACTACCGACCTTCTTTCTTTCTAGCCCCGAATCTCGGGACGAGATTCCTGTAAGGGGGGTAGGTTTGTCACGCCCCGATTTTCGATTGGGATTAAAAATCATTTACTAATGCATTTTCTAGAAATTATTAAAAATAAAAGTAATTAAATCAAGTGAAATTGGTGAGGAAATAAAATTTTTCATTAAAAATCATGGTGGAAATATTTTTGAAATATTCTCCATGCCCTAAAATACTCTCGAATTTTTTTGTGAAATTTTGAAGCTCCAAAAATAAATTTAATAATACAAAAATCACTTAAGTGATTATTTAAATAAATTATTTAATCAGCCCCCAAATCGCTGTCTGAAAACCCCAGCAAGCGGATCCCCTTTTCCGCTCCGTTTTTAAGCTTGCAACCAAAATTTACAGTACCTGCTATGTAGCGTAGGATGTGTTTCACCGCCTTGAGATGATCATCATGCGGTGTCTCCATGAAGCGGCTGATGTAGCCCACAGCAAATGCGATGTCCGGCCGTGAGTGTACCAGGTACCGCCAACTCCCCACCAGACTACGATACAAAGTGGGATCAACACTAGGTCGATCCATGTTCTTCGTCAGTTTCAGTCGAGCCTCCATGGGAACACATGTAGGATTGCAATTTGCTAACCCACCCATTTTCAGAAGCTTGTGTGCATATGCAGTTTGATTGACTGTGATACCTTGGTTGCTTTGATGAACTTCTATCCCCAGATAGTAGCTGAGCAATCCGAGATCGCTCATTTGAAAGACAGAGTGCATCTCCCCCTTGAAGCTCTGAATTGTATCAGAGTCTGCCCCGATGATGATCATATCGTCGACATAAATGCCGACTATAAGGCGCTTGTCCCCATCACCGTGTGTGGCGCTCCGAATAAACCACAAATCAAGAAGGTTGATGTCAAGCTTTGCATTCCAGGCAAGAGGAGCTTGACGAAGGCAGTAGAGAGCTCTGTTGAGCCGGAGGACTTGGTGCGGGTGTTCGCCATCTGCAAAGCCCAACGGCTGAGTGACATACACCTCTTCTTCAAGCTCACCTTTAGAAATGCTGATTTGACATCCATATGATGCACAGTCCATCCGAGGTGCACCGTGATGGTGACGAGCAGCTGCACAGATTCCATTCTGGCAATAGGAGCGAATATTTCATCAAAATCAATCCCTTGTCGCTGAACATAGCCTTGTGTTTGATGATTGCACCGTTCTAATCTTTCTTGAGTTTGAAAACCCACTTCAGGCCAATAGGGCGCTTGCTGGCCGGGAGATCAGCCAATGTCCAAGTATGATTGTCTTCAATAGACTTGAGCTCCTCTTGCATCGCCTGCCTCCAGTGTGCATCCTGGGCCACCTCGGTGTGATTGCTAGGCTCCTCGGCGGCGGCTAGGTGGAGTTCATCAGAGTCAAGCTCGATTAGCGAGGTTGTGTCGAGGATGTTTGCCACCGACCGAAAACATCGCGCCCCCCGTGGTCATCGTCAACATTGGGCGTCCCGGATGGAGGTGACATGAACTCAATTGTGGGAGCACTTGGCGAAGCAGGGGATGGCGCCAGCGGGGTGTTCGGGTGAAGTGACAACATGTCGATGCAAAAAACACACACTGACCTGAGAGATCTTCTTAACTCTAGTGCAAGACCTAAATCTTGCTTTTGGGTTCAAGGAAGTGCTAGTTGGTTTGATCCTGCAACCAACAAGAAACTAAAGAAAGAAAACAGAGTTAAATCCATAAACTATAGCCGATCGGGTAGTGGTTGATGATGTGTCGTCCAATATTGAGCCGATGCAATATGCATGGGATCGGCAGAGGGAAAATTAGATTTACTCGATCGGCTGTAGATATCAATAGTATATAATCTAGGTCTCAAAATACGTTTAAACTAAGTAACTGGTATAGATCGGCAGTGTGCCGAGATAGTATAAATCACTTATGTCTAAAGGTACTTTAGGACAGAGATTATACGTATTTATAGCATAGCAATTTAATAAATGTAACACGTATCGGCTAATACTCCGATACCACTTTATACTAAAATATCAATATAAATTAAATAGATTAAACAAGAATCAATCAAGTGTTAAGATGACCTAACAGATCGATAACGAGCTTAATATATTTTACCACAGTGAGATCTTAATATAAAGGCAGATTTAGCATATCAAGTAAACATATAGGAAACAAGATAGCTAAACCAGGTAAGATCAGCTAAAACCCCGATACTATCTCTAAGAGCAATCATAAAACAAGATAAATCTTATGATTTTAGATAATACTTAATAGGTTGGACTTAACCAATGCAGCATTGAGTATAAAGAAAAACATAAGATCTAAACAAGTCGATGAAAGCCTTTCAAGATGGTTAATACACTATATAACCTAAGTCAAAGTTAATATCTAGCCCTAATGCTAGCCGATTGGGGTTAGATAGCAATATTGATCTAGATTATATATCATATATGATAACTCGATGATTTACGTAAATGAGATTAGAGCGTCATAAAGATATAAGCACTAATCTCGAGAACGCAAGCCACCATAACAAGTTTTACCTCTTGTCGGAGATCGAACCCGATGCAGCCCAACTCGAAAGCAAGAACTCATCGAACCAAACAAAAGTAGAAAAGGTGACGATGCACCGAAAGTGTTATTGAACTGATTGTTGTTGATTACATGGTCTTGGGCTATATTTATACCCAAATACAAAATATGTCCTTGTCGGACACGACTCTTATCTCTACTACAACTCAAAATACGAACAAGTCCCTTTGGCAGACTCTTATCGACACAATCTATAAGAAAACTACTTAAAACAACCTAATTAATAGATACAATTGCCTTTTAGGATCCTATCCATATGTGGCAATCCTCATGAAGCATATTAACCCGATCCGACAGTGATCCCAATGTCGTCTTACCAGAATCGGCTACATCGGCTTACTTTGTCCGATTCGGTATCACCCGATTGAATACGTTAGCCGATTCGGTATCAGCCGATGAACTCCTTAGCCGATTTGGCTTGCGACTGGTACGTACTCTATTTCCGAGAATCACAGTCTCCTTCAAATCTGCTTCAGCCTTAATTCCAAATCTGATTCATGACTTGTCAAATTTGGTCGTTAACACAGCGTCAGGTTGTTTGGCGAGACTGGCGGCGGCGTGATGTCGGTGCAGTGTGGCGGCACATCCACCATGGCCACTTCGTAGCGCACAGTGAAGATATCCGGCGAAGACATGGTCTCGCGATCCCCCATGGAAGACGCCCATGGCCACGACGCCGCCTCGTCGAACACGACGTCGTGGCGTCTCGGTGACGCGCTTTGCCACTGGATCGAAGACGCGATAGGCCTTGGATCCCAGCTCGTAGCCGAGGAAAACCATCGCCTTGCTTCGGTCATCAAGCTTCTTGATGTGCGGCTTCACCTCCTTGACATAGCCGACGCAGCCGAAAGTGCAGAAGTAGTGCACCGTCAGTGTTCGTCCATGCCAGGCTTCGAAGGGAGTCTTGTCGCGAACACTTTTCGTCGGTGCTCGGTTTAGAATATAGATGGCAGTAGTCACCACCTCCCCCCAGAATGCGTCGGACATGTTTTTGGCCTTTGTCATACACCTCGCCATGGCCACAACCGTCTAATTGCGGTGTTCGACGACTCCATTTTGTTGAGACGAGCACGGCGTTGTCAGCTTCCTGTCAACACCTTCATTTGCGCAGTATAGCCCGAATTCGACGGAGGTGAATTCCCCTCCATGATCGGTGCGGAGAACGCGCAATTTGCAGCCGGTCTCCACTTCAACCCCTGCCTTGAATCGCTTGATGACAGCTGGTGCCTCACTCTTTGATGTCAGCAAGTATAAAGCCACATGTAAAGAGTCATGTCATCAATCAGAAGAAGAAAGTATTTTTTACTGCCATGAGTCGACGGCGTGATTGGCCCACAGATATCTCCATGCACGAGGTCGAGGTGGCCGGTGGCGCGATGCAGGGATGTCGCTGGGAACGGTGCTCGACGTTGCAGTGCGCCTCATCGAGTTGCCCAAGGGTGATCTTTGTTGCTTCGCAGTTTGGGGATGTAATAGACGCCGGTGAGCGTGCAGTGGTCATCGTTCTTACAGGCAAACAACACCGTGCCTCGTCCCTCGATCCGGACTCTGGACGCATCGCCGAATTTAACCGTCCCACGCACGCCTATGTCGAGCTTAGAGAAGGCGTCTCGAGAGCCCGTCATGTGGTTTGAGGCGCTCGTGTCGAGGATCCAGTCAGGATCAGCAGGCTCTCCTTCCTCTCAGAGAGAAACGTGTGGACGTTCCTTGTTCAGAGTGACCTCGCCGTCGGTGAGGTCTGGTTCGGTGGCCGGGGCGAGTTCGCATACCTGCGCCATCAACAATGTCGGCTCGCTTTCCTTGGTGGCTTGCTCTGGCTCTGCCACGAGAAGGTTTGCTTGGGCAAGCTTCTCGCGATCTCGCTTTGCCTTGCGACAATCCTTGGCCCAGTGGCCAATTTTGCCACAATAGCGGCACTTGTCCTTGGAGATGTTGCGGCCCGTCGCTTGAGACGAACCCTACTTGCCGTCGGAGTCGCGACCGCGCGCGCCGCGCCACTGTTGTCGCGCGCCTGGCGCACTCCCCTAGTGCCGGTGTCGTGGGGGTGCCACCCACGGTCCATACAGCGTGCAGGAGTCTCTTTCTCGCCGAACAGAACTTGGCCCGCGTCCTCGCCATCGGACTCCGGGTGGTCATTGACGGTGAATAGCCGGCCAGTGAAGTCCTCGATAGAAAGCATGGTGAGATCGAGCAATGTTTCAATCGAAAGGGCCATTTGGCGATACCTGCAGGGCACGACACGGAGCAGCTTGCACACTACTTTTTCTTCAGACAAGTCTTCTCCGAGCAGCCGGAGGTCGCTGACAACATCCTGGAGGCGAAGGCTGAAGTCCTCCAATTGCTCGCCATCCTTGAACCGCATGGACTCAAATGTTTGGTGAAGCTTCTGAGCACGTGATTCCTTCACGCGGTCCACACCAACCCGCATGGATTTAAGCGCTCCCCAGGTGTCCTTGGCGCTGTCCTTCTCGGCGAGCGGCCGAACCATCTCAGTCGGCACCGCCCACAAGATGGCCGAGAGCGCCTGGCGATCCTCCTGGTATGGTACATCACCAGTGTGAACGGCCTCCCACAGACCCATGGCCTGCAGGTTCCCACGCATCAACACCGCCTAATCTGTGTAATTCGAGCGTGTGAGCGTTGGGGACGGGATGGAACCGCCCTCCTTGACGACCCGCTGCACGACGAGCTGTCTGCCACGCGGCCGTGGAGGCGACGGTGAAAGCCAGCGGCCTGTGCACCGAAGCGTGCGAGACGTGCCGCCGGCGGAAGCGGACATGGCTCTGATACCAAGTGTTAGCCTTGCCCAGGAATTCTGATTTCACTCGTCCTCGCTCTCTCACTTGAACTCGGTGAAAAATTGGGAAGAACACTGAAACAGAGCAGAGTCCTTTTGTGCCGCCTGGACCAGCTTGCGACTTTTCCGATTTCTCATATATATAACAAATTTACATGCAAAGGTAACAAACTAGAGATTAGTGGCCTAAAAACTCTCTACCACGAACACCATCTCCCGTGACGCGAGGACAGATCGTGTGCTAACAGAAAAAACGGAAAAACAGAGGAGAACCCGGGAACTAAACGAAAACACGCGACGCGCTACAGTTGTCCGACAACACCTAATATAATACAGTGCGATTGTAGAGGATGGTACAGGATTAAAGCCGAAGCTAACACTCCCGATTGTGAGATGTCCTATGTATCGCGCTTCCTCTTGCACAATCGCGATAACATTCAACACTTCCCTGCTCAAATTACCGATCCCTCTGGTGATGAATCTAGGCTGTTTTCGCACTTTGGTTGTTTTTCAGACACAATGTTTGGTCTCAAGCCAAGGACAGGCCTACCTGAAGTTGTATGCATTTCTCTTAGACCAACACGAGATTGCCTTAGACCAACATGAGACTGTCTTTGTAGTACTTCTGTTGTTCTCGGAAACACGTTGGTTGATCTCAAGCCAGTGCCAGGTGTAAATTCAGGAATTTGCATATCGGCATATGAGACGGTTTTTGTATTGTTTTTGCTGTCTTTTGGAAAGTTATTGTCGATCTCGAGCTAATGACAGGTGTAAGTAGTGCAGGAGTATGCACTATGCTTAGACCGACGTAAGACGGTATCTTGATGCGCTGACTCTAGGACATTGAAACCATTGAGGGAGCTCTCATCTTGGTTCCATGGCACTTGAAATTGCTATTTCTTACTCTGACCGGGGATCGAACCGAAGTTGGGTGCATTAAGGGCCCTGCCAGAATTGCACCTATGGCTCCCAAGGCTGTATGGATGATAGATAAATTGCATCAAGAGAACAAAAAAACATAGCTTATATGTTTCCTCTGAAAAGAATTTGTAGTTAAAATTTGTAACAGTTAGTAAGTAAGGTTACACTCAAACTGAAACAATCTATGTATGGTACAAGAAAAGCCGATAAGAGTAAATTTATTTGCCTTCATCACACAAGCAGTTTGAAGACATATTATGCATGGCCACACATATCTTAAAACAATTAGGTTTCACCAATCTATTGGAATCATCAGCTGATTCCAGTTCCCAGTTAATTTTCTTTTTTTTCTTTTTGGAAAGGCCACTTAACTTTCCCATGGAGAAGAATAACTGTCCAGCAAAACAAAACTAATCAACTCATCCTACTGCAAAAAACTTGTTATTTTTTTCCGAAATTTGTTTCTAGTTTCAAAAGAAGGCATGGACACAACATTAAGAACATGGCCTAGAACAATTCATTTTTCTTTCGGTGGGAAACGCGTTCACTAATCACTGCCGGTTCTAGGACAGTCTGGGTGTGCAGCCGGTCGTTATTTTGTTATGGGTTGGAAATGGGTATCATTGCCGGATGGAGTTACGATCACTACCGCTTGCCCTCTACTGGTTGAAAAACCAGCAGTGATGCCGGTTATGAACCGGCAGTATTGTTTTTTTTAAAGATAATGTCATAATTAAAAATAACAATGGTGTGTGGCACGCACCTGCAGCCTCAGCCATGGTTGGGATGGCGACCTCAACTGCGTAGCACATGGTATGATATTCAAGTCGTCGTTCGCCTCACAGCCTGTAAATGTAATATAAATTATATCGTCAGATTGACGAGACATCACAGAAACGAGATATTTACATATAACATGGAAACCTAACAAGGATTTCTCAATGAGCATATATTCTCTCGATAATAACCATGCTAAACTCTCGCAGTAATCAGTATCTAGGGCACTGTGGCTAGCTAGCTTCATCAACAAGGAAACATGCATGGTTTTAGGAAGAAGCCTAATAATTGGACGTCCGATGTTGTGAAAAAAGATCGAACGGTCAAATATTTCAGTTGACCACTTGTGCAACATTATGTTATGGATGGTGAAAAAAAAAAAGTCGGTTGTTGAAACATACAAAAAATTTGTGAAACACAATAAAAATAAATAAAACATATTGCTATCACGTACAAAACATTGAGTTTTTATTGTTTGAAACATATGTTTTTTTTTCTTTCATCAGAATATAATCATCCGATATCTTGTTGTAAATATAATTATAAAAAATTCAACGGTGTGATTGAATCATAGATCGGATAAGTAGTTCAAAACAAAAATTATTTTAAGAATCAGTAAATATATAAATGCATACATAGAATGGGAAGAGTCAATACACTACTACGGAAACAGTTTTTCGTGGCGGCCATTTTGGGTCTTCGCTGGCGGCAATCAGGGCCGCCACAAAGCAAAGGCCAGTGAAGATCAAGATCTTCGCTAGCGGTTATACACCGCCGTAAAGAAATATCTTTGCTAGCGGTTGCTTTATGTCGGCCGCCGAGAAGAATAATTTTCTATAGCGGCCAGTTCACGTCAGCCGCCAGCGAAGCCATATCCTCGCTGGCCGCTGGCTTAAGGCAGCCGCTAGCGAAAATATTCTTCTCTGGCGGCTTACACTCTTTTTATGACACGTGGTCCGCTAGGAAAAAAGCCCATCAGTTTCTGAAAAAGACACATGGCCCGCCAGTAAAAATAGAACATCGTCCTTTTTTTACACGTGGCCTGCCTGCGAAGATGCAATATTTATAAAAAAATTGAAACAATATTATATATTATTTTTTCTTACCTTAGTTCATATATTTTAGAGTCACACGTGGATGATATAACTAATCGAGCTATCGATAAAGTATGTTCTCTTTCGTGCAGCCGCCATTGATGATTAATATACATGCACGCGGAAATAATATATGAAGATTAATATATACATATATATATACAATTTCTAAGCACCACATATATTGGAACGACACCACATATACAAGTAGTTGAATGTCTTACAACCCGACCGATATACATACGGGTGAAACCTGTCTATACTATACTCCTGCTCCAGTTAGACAAACATTCGTTCTCTGGCAGGGCCAAAACTCCATAGTGGTCGAAAAACCTCCCAAGGCGATGTGCGCACTCACAGTGGATGAAGTAGCACATGTCCCGTTGTATGTTCTCAATGGATTTATCATCGAGCTCCCTTTCAGACTTGGGAATTTTTGGAAGCTACATCAAGATCATGACAAATTACGAAATTGTTCACAGTAATGCAAGTTAGCGATTAACTTAACAAGAGTATTGACGGTTTGTACTTACATCGTCGTAATTCGTGCAATATCTCCCATTGACCCTAAGGTATTCGCAGTGTAATATCCGCATAGTACGGTTCCCACCGGTTGCTTATGACACTTTCAACATCAATAAGTATATTAGTTAATTAAATAGAAAAACACATGCATTTATAAAAATTAAGTAGTCTTGTTTGGCATCCAAATTTACTTACCGGCCACTTATTGCGGATAACTATGCGTTGTCTGGAGTTTTTCCGTTGTCCGCCTTTCTGGTAATACCTTTTATATGCACTGTTTGCAGAGATAATTAATTTAAATTAATCAAAGCTAACAACACGTCATGAGAATATATAAGAATAAGAAACGTCCATGCATATAACTTACAGATCGATAATTCTGAGCATTTCTTGATATGTATTGCTGTCTTTATCAAGAGAATCCAAGACGACGACTTCCATAATCGTCCGCCATCTATGCATTATTTGCGAAAAATATGTACAACTTCATCACTTTATATATTTTTGATAATATGTCACATTAAAATTATACTAATTAATATTTATAACCACTATAATCTGGACAAGCTAATTAAAGCTAGCCAAAAATCTACAAACTACAAACAACTAGAAAAAATAAAAAAAACTAGCTCTTTTTCTCTTTTCAGCGTTCTCTGCAGTTAACTAATATATAGATCTGCTACAAATAAACATATCAAAACTAGATATATATATATATGGAATATCGATCATGCACAATATTTCTTACAAAGTTTGTCCATTTTAAGCTCCAAATAACAAATAAAAAATAATTTTCTTTCCCCGTGTCACATACTTTTTTCTATGCAAAATCTCAACAAACAACCAATAAAAATGAAAAAATAACTTTATAAATAGAGTAGGAGAAAGTATAGATTGAAGATATAAACCTTCCCCCTATGTATTTGTTCACAAGAGAGAGAAAATCGTGCTCAAATGCCATGGCTGCTAGCTGGACAGGTGGTATAGGTGATGGTATTTTCCCTGGCGGTCAACATATGTTGGTTGCATAGAACCGCCATAGAAAATATTTAGGGGTGGCGGCGGCTTAAGTGGCCCGCCAGCGAAGATGTAGGAATCTTCGCTAGCGGGCCACCTCACCTTACCGCCAGCGAAGATGTGATATGTTCTCTGGCGGGGTCTTAAGATGGCTGCCAGAGAAAATACCACATCTTCGCTGGCGGCCGGCTTTAGGGGGCCGCCAGCGAAGATGTGTTTTCGCTTGCGGCCCGAGGCCCCCCACCCCCCTATCTTTTGAGTTGGCGGTTTCACCTAGTAGCCGCTAGAGAAAAGTTTTTCCAAACGCCATGAAAGATTGTTTTCGTAGTAGTGATAGATTGGTAGGAGAGAGAGTAGGGGCATGAGCGACTGGTATTTTTTCAGTCACTAGTGGAACATTGATTTATACACGGTGAAACATGAAATTCATTTATCGAATCATTAATGTATTTGAAACATAATGAAAACACACGTTGAAATATATTGTTACCACGCCTGAAACATTAAATCACTGTTGGGAAACCCACATTTGTCCCGGTTTGTAACCCCTTTTGTCCCAGTTCTAAAATCAGTACTACGAAAACGCGACAAAAGATCGCTTTCTTTAATCCCGGTTGAAATAACCGGGACTAAAGATAGCGGCGCCACATGACTGGCTCCGCCATCTTTAGTCCTGGTTGGTGTTACCAATCGGGACTAAAGTTTTTTTTTCTTTTTTTCTTTGCTCCTGCTGCTAGCTTGTTTCTTGTTAATTATATGTCATGCATACATATTTTACACACATATATATATTTATACATATATGTGCAACATGCATATATGTATAAATATATATTTTACACATATAAATGCACTTAATTAAGGAAATATATACATATATTACCAAAATATGTACACACATAAATATCCACATATATTATATTCTTTTACTCCTCTATATCATATGTTACAAAAAAATCTCTACATTGTGAATCCACGGTCTATGTTGCTCAAATTAAAGTAGAACTCTCCCGCGGGATCAATAATCTGCTTGTTGATAAATCTCATCAGTTCTTTTTGAGCAGCCTGTATGAAACTCGTGTGGGGGAGTTTGTCCCTTACGTGCATAAGCTGTCATTCCAATAAACAAGAAATAAATATATGAAATTAATAAGAAATCGAGATGTAAAGTATAAATGGTTGTTATACGTATATCTAGATCCTGGGAGCCTGTCACTTGGGTAATTAGGCAGTGAATGTAGTTGCAGACATACTAGCCGCACAAGTTTGTCCCCTTCGCCTGTTTTGAACACTAAAGGAGAAATGACGACATATTTAATATACATTTCTATTTTAGAACAAATTAATGATTTAATATAACTTTGATCATGTTACTCACTGGAAAATTCATCCTCACATAAAGCTTTTCTTTTCAAGTCCCCCGAACCTTCTCATGGAGCCATGCCCATGCCCTATGTGTTGTTGAAAGCTAGCGAGTAATTATCGGAGAACCGCATATATGCAATAGCAAGTAAGATGACATTACCTGTTTAACATTTCAAAAATCTTTGCGTATGTAGACTCTGGTTTATCCATTGAGTCAAAGTCATGGATCTGCGAGCTCTCAATGTCAACTACGAAAAGAGCCCAGTGGAATCTGCAAATTGCGTGAGATGACATATATGAAATTGTATGTATGCACGTGATTGAAATTGGTATAGAAGGTAGTATAAACTCACGCTTTGTTGTATGGTAGAAGTATAAATGTCTTGTAATGCTGCTGCACCAGCATATTGTAGATGTACTCATTTGTTTGCGCCGGATATTGTTCTACCATCATGGTGTTAACTTTCCGGGGGTCCATGAATCCATATTTGGTATATTGTTGCTTGTTGCAATATTGGACAGCCAATCTACAATGGTTAAAAGAATTTTAATCAGCTAAATACAAGGAGCTAAGGAACGAAATAAATATAACTGAACGATACTTACAAAACCGACGCGGCTATAAGAGAGATGTCGAGGGCATCCAGCTGGTATAGGTCGAATATGTCCTCGAAGCAGATAAAGAAGTCGTCACCTCCATCGAAGAAATAGTCCATTGAGTATCTTCCCACGACCATCTCTGTACCTTTGCTTGATTCTTCCGTGTACCACTTATGAAAGCGGTACATCTATGTAGGTAAAGTTTTAACCTGATCGGGCTTTACAAGAGGTTGCCCAAGTTGGAACTTGTACTTCAGCTCAGCCTTCCCAATAGGTCCACGTCCAGACACTTGGTCCATCGATATTCTCGCAGATTCCATAAATTTTCTTAACTTGGCTCGAATAGTTGGAATTGTGCTGAACTCAAGGGGTTTCTAAGGCTGCATCCTGAGCTACGGTACATCTTTGCCCTTTGCTGACGCCTTCCTAGCAGCCTTCCTGATCGTCCTATCGTAGTCGGATAATAGTTGCGGTTACGGTTTAGGTTGTGGCATACAATACGTCTTCTTAAAGAAGGCCTTGGTCTCTGGGGCAATTTCAACAGGCTTCTCAGGAGACTTCTTCTTGAAGTGTGCCTTGACCTCGGCTCGGACAGCCTCGTCCAACTCCACTTGAGTCTTGTCGTATGACAACTTCTTTACGGGTGGCGGGAGCGGGTCAATTCTTTGCATCTTTCTTCTTGGTAGACTAGTTGACATTGACCACGCGGCTCGAGCTATGTGCTTAGGAGGCGATGAAGGCGGAGGAGCATGAGTGGCTGCCCGTTTAGGAGTCGATGCTCGTTGTGGCAACGGAGGAGGTGGAGAAGGCTGGGGAGTGGGAGACAACAATTTAGGAGTCGATGCTCATGGAGGAGACGCAAGAGGCGGAGGAGGTGGAGGAGGCGAAGGAGGCAGAGGAGATGGTCCACGTGGTGGAGACAGAGGAACGGAAGGCGTCGCTTCTTGCCCGGGAAATACGATGAAGGGCTTGCTCCATAGAATTATCCCGTGGGATGTTTCTCCTAGCGTCGTCTCCCCGTCTCCTCCGGGGATATCCAGCTCGAGATCTTCATAGCCGTGTTCGACCTGTTCAATTTCGACTTTCGAGTACCCAGGTGGAACGAGCCTACAGTGGTAGGTCCCGTCTCTATCTACTGGTATCGCCATGGCTGACGCCACCTCTTCGAGAAGATAGCTTACTAATTAGTAACCAATCTTGATTGTCAAGTTCTTAAAGGGAATATATAACATAAAACTATGAGCATACCTTGATTGATAGGTTCTTCAGTGAAATATGCAGCTCACACGATATCTGCTGCATGATCTCATCAACCGGGCATGGCGGACATTCTGGAGCTTGTGGGGCTAGTTCAGCTTCATTTCCTGTTGAAGAGCAGCTACTGCGCTGCTGCTGTAGTTGCACTGCTGTTGCTGGATCTGGTTGTTGGCTAAGATAGTGGCTCCGCTCCGCGGCCAAATTTTCGGCCACCTTTTGCTCCACTATCTGCGAGAGTTTCATCTCCATGTCTGCGAGCTTTGCATCTGTGTCTCATTTCTTTCTCATGCGGCTCCTGTAAGTGTTGACGTCCTCTTGAAACCCGTATTTCCAGGGAACGACACCTTTTCCTCGCATTCGTCCCGGATGCTAGGGGTTTTGGAGTGTGAGCGTTAGCTTGTCCTTCTCTCTGTCAAGCTTGAACGAACCCAAGGCAAAGGCCTCCAGTGCGTCTCCCAATCTCCTGGCCGCTTCTTGGATTTCAGCGCCGAATATTACTGATCCATCGACAGGATTCAGCGATCCGCCGTGAGCATAGAACCAGCATTTTGATCGTTCTGGCCACTTGGCTGTGCTCAGAACGATATCTCGTGCTTCCAGGTCGGCTTCCATCTGCTCCCATTTCTGCACTGCCTTTTGATAGCCGCCTGACCCTAGCTTGTGATGGTATTGCTTCTTGGATGCATTGGCCTTATTCTTTTCAATGAGGGCTTGCGCTTGCTCCCCTGTCTTGTACTGCACAAAGGCCTCCCAGTGATCTCTGAGCTTTGGGAACCTGTAAAAGTTTGGGTTCTGGCCCTTCAAGATGTATTTCTTGTGTAACTCCTTCTTATAGTTCCTGAAGAGCTTAGCCATCTTCTTTAACATCCATTCCTTGACTCTTGCCTGTTCTGACTCTAGGATTCAGAGAATCAGTTGTGATTCTGAATCACAACTGATTGTCTCAATCCTAGAAAAGAATTCTGAAGAATGTCACAATTATAGATGTGCACAATTGGATCGAGTATGTGCCGGATTTCATCTATATTTTCCTGTTATACTATTTAGTGTCAAGGATGTGCAAAAATCCTGTATGACTAACTAGAAAAAACATAGAGAAAGAACAAAGAGAAGAAGAAGGGAAAAAATTGTAATGTTTTTTCCTTCTTCTTCTCTTTATTCTCTATGTTTTTCTATATTGACTATATTTTAACTTGTAAAATAAACTTATATTTCGTATTTTATATTTTACATGTCATTACCGTTTAGTCTTTCACCGAGAGAGAAAGAGAGGAGGATGACGTGAGGGAGATAAGGTGAAGAGGAGAGGAAGTGGAGAGGAGAGGAGAGAAAGAGAAGAGGATGCATGGCGCGGTTGATTCTCTTTTTTCTTGTAACGAGCGAACGAACGACCGAACGAATAACCTCGTTCGGTCGTGAAAATTGTTGTATCGTTCTATCGTTCGTTCACGTCTGTTCTACCGTTTTATCGTTCTCATTCATCCGTAAAAAACATCGTAGCACTATATATTCACATTCACATTTGATAAACAAAAAATTCCCAAATATACTCCAGTTTTCTCACTTCTAGCACAACACAATGCGCAGTATACTTCAAACTAAATTTGAATTTTTCAATGGTAGGTATGTTTTGTAGATTACAGGGAAAAATAATGTCAAAAAAGAAAATTTATTGCATTGCATGTAGGTTGATCCCATAGAAATATTATCATAGAAATATTGTCAAACAAATTAAATTTAATTAACATTCATATTCACATTCCAAATTAATTAACATTCAAATTCACAGTCCATATATATACACGAAAAATCACATAGTCACTAAATTCACAGTCCATATAAATTTAAATAAAAAGCCCATTCACATTCAAAATATAAAGTCCATTTACACATTCAAAATCCATATACATAAACATTCAAAATTCACACATCCATTTACACATTTAATATTCACAGTCAAAATCTATTCATTCGCATTCAAAATCACACATTCACAGAGGAAAAGAAATCGGCGCGGCGACGACGGAGGCGGTGGGCGGGGGGCGGTGGTGGCGGCGATGGTGACGACGATGGCGATGGCGCAGGGGGTTAGGGTTTTGCGGCATCACAGAGGAAGAAGAAATCGGTGCCAGCAAACTAACCTGGAATGCGGTGACGACGAATCTGGTGGCGACGGCAGCTCCACGGTGACGACGACGGCGGCGGCGTGATGGCAGTCTAGGGTTCTCGGCATGTGACGAAGATGACGAGACGGATGCAAAAAACAGCTAAGTGTTTGCATCCACCAAGCGCTCTGCTATATATAGATATCAGGCTCTTTAGTCCCGGTTAGAGCCAATAACCGGGACTAAAGATATCTTTAGTCTCGGTTGAAGCCAACAACCAGGACTAAAGATATCCTCGTCCCGGTTTGTGGCTTCAACTGGGACTAAAGATGCCCGTACCCCTGTGTTAACGACCAAATTTGGTAAGCAAATCACCGAGTTTGAAGCAAGGATTGAAGCGGAATCGAGGGAAACATGCGATCGTTGGAGGCAGAGGCTACATCGGTTGAGTCCAAATAGGCTAAGGAGTCAGTCGGCTGAGTTCGAGTCGGACTAGAATAGCCGATTGCCGATTTCGATTGAAAATGGAAGATGGGACCAGTCCTAAAAGGAAAGCGTGAAGATAATCATTGGATTTGGTTTCCAAGTGCTTTGAAGATATTGCCATCTATGTATAACGTCCTATAACGACAACTGTATCTTTAAATTAGGATATTTGTATGGTTTCCTTATAGATAATGTCGGTTTGTTTACAATTTTTTTAATTCAATCTGTATTAGGAATCGTGTCTGTTACGGACTTGTTGTATATCTGGGTATAAATATGACCCGAGACTATGTAATTAACAACACACAACTCAATACAATCTCGTCGCATCACCACCTTTTGTTTTACGTTCGATTTCGACAAGTTCTTGCCTCGTCTTTGGGTTGCATTGGATTCCGATCTCCAAGTAACGTAATCTCTTGTTACAAGTGGTTTGTGTTATCGGGGTTAGTTCTTCCATCGTCATGATACTCTGATCTTGATGTCATGAATTGCTTAATTTATCATATACGACATATAGTTTAGAACAACTTCTAGATCTATCTCATGATCGGCTAGCGTTTCTTTGAAGACAACGGCCGACAGAGCTAGATCTGGAGGTTAATTTAGATTATATGGTGTATCTACCATCTCGAAGAGTTTTTATTAGCTTATATAGATCTCATGCTTCTTTTTGTACTTAATGCTGCATCAATTTGATCTATTAAGTCGCTCTTAGAATTATATAGATCTATTTGGTTCAATGACTGCTATTAGAGATAGTATCGGGGTTTTAGCCGATCTTATCTGTTCTAACCATCATATATGTTTTATTACTGCTAGATGTGTTAAAACCATCTTTTATATTAAGATCTTATGCTAATTAAATCTGGTAAGCCTGGTATCAATCTATTAAGTCATATTAACAACCGATTGATCCTTGACTAGTATATTTAGCTTAGAATAATATCTTAGTATAAAACTGTATCGGAGTACTAGCTGATTCACATTAGATCTACAACATCGGCTAAGTTATAAATATATATAATTATTGTTCTTATATATTTTTAGTTATAAGTGATTTATACTGTCTCGGTATACTACCGATCTATCCAAATCACTTAGTCTAAACATGCTTTAGAATAGTAATTATGTATCATGAATATCTACAGCCGATCGAGTAGAATCTAATCATAATTTGACTATATATTCTTTGTTTCTTGTTGGTTATAGGATCAAACCAACTGGGACGCCCTGCAAATCACCAAAGACGATCCAATTTGGACCTGCACTAGAGTTAAGCAGACTTCTCAGGCCAGTGCTTGAGAAATTTCTCATCAACACACTTTTGGCACGCCTAGTGGGACATCTGCAACTTCCAAGTCCAATATAATGGTTGAAGTCAAGTCCACTGATGTAGACCAGGAAAACATCATCCCTGTCACGATGGACAAGCTTTCTGCCGAGCAACAAGCTGAGTATCAACAGATGATAGAACAATTGCAATCTCACTATTTGCAGTCCTTTACCCAGACTAGGTCTGGGGCAATCGTTTAGAAGTACAAGTTCGTGATGCCCGAAGAATTCGACTCTGGAGCCACCTCCAGCAAGAGCAAGGGGAAACAAAAAATCAAGGAGGTCAAACGGGAGGAAGACGGCTCAGAACTCCATACGCTATAGGACAGAATTGACTCAGCTATCCACCACACTCTTGTCAACCAGTCTGGGATACTGGTCAACACTTTGAACAACAAGATCAGCACCGTGGTGGATTCCAAGATAGCCGAGAGCTACCAAGAGGCCCAACCTTTCTCCCTGATGGCCGATTCCCCAACTACAGGACTTTATCGATGCACGGGCTATCGATTCCTCCACTGGGACAGCCGACTCCCCCCGGTGTGGCCCCTATCCAGCCGAATGTGCAGTCATTGACTGTAAAACCGCCGCCCAAGCTTTTAACTAGGCAACAACCTCTGCATCAGGGCCATGGAGCTCCAATACTCTCCCAAGAACAGGTGGAGAACATGTTCGGCACTGATCGGCAACCTCTCATACACAAAGTACCGATCGACAACTATACGCCCGATCCGTCTCAAAACTCCAGTAGTGTTCGGCCTCCCCCTGAGTAGCAGCCTCCTTTGATGCCTCAACCGCCTCCTGCCATGAATCAATTCCCACATCAGTATCCGGGGGGCAACTTCGATCAGTATTATCAGCCTCATTCACCGCAAATGTAGTATCGGCAAGGCCCTATGCAGTATGATCAATACGAGCCGATATGGCAAGGTCAAGCTCAAGAGGCGCAGCTGAACAAGCCTTGGGCCAATTTGATTGCCGACGTCATGCGTGATCAGTTCGGCATCAAGCCCAAGGATTCTGGCAATATGTATCGGTACCCTTATCCAGAATACTTTGAGAGGGTCCCCCTACCAAACCGGTACAAGGTGCCAGATTTTTCAAAATTCTTTGGGCAGGATAACATTTGAACATACAAACACGTTAGCCGATTTTTGGTCCAATGTGGAGAGGCATCGGCTACGGATGCACTCAGAGTAAGATTGTTTCCACTCTCTCTATCAGGATCAGCCTTTACCTGGTTTCTTCACTGCCCTACAACTCAGTGCAAAGTTGGGTGATCTTGAGAAGCAATTTAACAGTTATTTCTACTCTGGCACCCATGAGATGAAGTTGTCAGACCTCACCGGCATCAGGCAAAGGCATGACGAGTCGGTTCAAGACTACATTCAACGTTTCAGGGACATGAGAGGCCGGTGCTACAGCCTGGTGCTGTCAGATGCATAGTTAGCCGATCTAGCCTTCCACGGCCTTTTGGCGCCTATCAGGGAAAGGTTTTCGGCCTAGGATTTCGAGAGCTTAGCCCACTTGGCTTAGAAAGTGACAGCGCATGAGCAACATTTCAGGAGGCCAAGAAGGCATTCAAGAAAATCAGCCACGGCGCCTACGCCTTAGATTAAAATTCAAGTGACAGCGATGCTAAAGTAGCAACAACCGAATGGACAAAGAATAAGAAGGCGATAACATGTCAGTGGTTGAAAAAATTGGCTAGAGAAGAGACATATGATTTCGATATCACTAAAGCCGATAGGATTTTCGATCTGCTACTGCGGGAAAAGCAAATCCAACTCCCGGCCAATCATGTCATCCCATCGGCCAAGGAATTAAAGAAAAGAAAATACTGCAAATGGCACAACACCGGCTCTCATAGTACTAACGACTGTAAGGTGTTCCGCCAACAGATTCAGTCGGCTATAGAAGCGGGAAAAATCAAATTTGAAGACTCGACGAAGCCGATGAAGGTCGACGGCAACCCCTTTCCCGTCAACATGGTCTGTGCTAGTCAATCGAAAGCTGATCGATAGCTCAGAATGACGGACAACTTAGTCGGATCTAGGCAGGGATGTGGAGAAAAAAGGACTGGTGTGGACTACCAAGAGCACCTCAAGAAGCTGACGAAACTTGATTCGTTTCCCGTCAACATGGTTTGTGTCAGTCATCGATCGGCTGATCCTCATCCACGAAAGACGGACAGCCTAGTTAGATTCATGAAGAAACATGAAGAAAAGGAGACCAACAGGGTCTACAATGTATATCCAAGGAGATACGATCGACAAGAGGGGGCTCATCATCAGCAGCTTGATGGCTTTGATCCCCATTGGAGCTACGACTTCTTCAAGTTTTGCTAGGAACAGGGGATGAGATTGCCTTCAATCCAGGACTACCCGGCATGCAGTGCACATAAGGATCAACCAGCTAAGAGCTCCAGCCGATTTATACCAGGGCGGTTCAGCTCAATCAAAACAAAGGGTCTGTTCATCAACGGCCCCATCCATCAAGATTCTTTCAACAAGACTTGGAAGACGACGAAGAACAAGCCGTAAACCCTCAATGGTGCCCTTCTGACATTTTCACAAAAACACAAAAGCGAAAGGTGCAACGGCTAAAGAGCGAGGGTCGGTTGAAAGAAGTCCAGGCTGAAAAAGAAAAAGGAACAAAACCGTCCAAGGAGACAATGGCACGTAAAAAGAGATGCTTGCCCACCGATGAGAGTCTAGCCGACCGAGGCCAAGAGGGTGGCTAAACGGAAAGGAGTAGCTGCTACATCGGTCAACATGGTGTTCATATTGCCAACCGAGTTTGAGGCTGCCGAAGCCGATGCAGATACAATAGTGGAGACCTTGGTCAAATTAGTATTATCCCCATAACAAGCAATATTTGAAAAACATGAGGGGACTAAGCATCGGCACCTGAAGCCCCTATATGTCAAAGGATTTGTAAATGGGAAGCCGATGTCGAAGATGCTGGTCAATGGAGGAGCTGCCGTCAATTTGGTGCCCTATGCTACTTTCAGGAAGCTGGGCAAAGGAGCCGATGACTTGATCAAGACAAATATGGTGCTCAAGGATTTCGGCAGGAACCCATCAGAGGCCAAGGGTGTTCTCGGTTTCAAGGCGACCGTCGGCAGCAAAACCGTGCCCACAAGTTCTTTGTCATCAACGGGAAGGGGTCATACGGCCCTCTCGCTCGGAAGGGATTGGATCCACGCCAACTGATGCATCCCTTCGACAATGCATCAAAGCTTAATCCAGTGGCAAGGCAACAAGATCGAAATCGTGCCAGCCGACAGGTCAGTCAACGTAGCCAATGCCGACTTAACTTTATAGGAAGTCGACGGCATTGATTTCCTGTCTGGCAAAGTTTGGTAGGCCGATTTTCTAAAGGTGTCCGATTCTGATATACAACCAATTGCAGACGAAGAGCCTCAATTATTACTTTGAGGGCATCGTGGAGGGCACGAGCATCTACACCAAGGACACCGTGGACGATCTGGATGGCAAACACAGGCAAGGTTTTATGTCGGCCGACGAACTTGAAGAGGTTGATACACGTCCAGGAGATAGGCCTAGGCCGACATATATTAGTAAAAATCTTTCTTTTCATTTTAGAACCAAGCTTATTGACTTATTAAAGGAATATAAAGATTGTTTTGCTTGGGAATATTTTGAGATGACTGGTTTTAGTCGATCGATTGTTGAGCATCGGCTCCCTATCAAGCCAGGATATCGGCAATACAAACAGTCTCCCCGGAGGATTAAGGCCGATATGTATGATGCGATTAAAGCCGAAATCACTCGACTATATGATGTTGGTTTCATTCGGTCCTGCCGATACGAAGAATGGGTTTCTAATATAGTCCCGGTAATCAAGAAAAATGGCAAACTTAGGGTGTGCATCTACTTCAGAGATTTAAACAAGGCTGCCCCTAAGGACGAGTACCCCATGCCAATAGCTGATTTGCTAGTAGATGCAGCCTCTGGTCACAAAATAATAAGTTTCATTGATGGCAATGCTGGATATAATCAAATCTTTATGGCCGAGGAAGACAAACGGCCTTTAGGTGTCCAGGAGCGATCGGTTTGTATGAATGGGTTGTCATGACTTTTGGGTTGAAGAATGTTGGGGCTACATATCGAAGGGCCATGAATTACATCTTTCACGATCTAATCGGCTTCTTGGTGGAAATCTATATCGACAATGTTGTCATCAAATCCAATGAGGTTAAAGATCACATAGCTGATTTGAGAAATGTCTTGGAGAGGACAAGGAAGTATGGCCTAAAAATGAACCCCACGAAGTGTGCTTTCGGCGTATCGGCTGGCCAATTCTTGGGATTTCTTGTTCATGAGAGGGGAATTGAGGTGATGCAAAGAAACATCAATGTTATCAAGAGTATTCAGCCCCCGCAGGACAAGAAGCAGCTGTAGTCTTTGATCGGCAAAGTTAACTTCATCAGGCGCTTCATAGCCAATTTATCGGAGAAGATGAAGCCTTTCACGCCTTTGCTACGGTTGAAAGCCGATCAAGCGTTTACTTGGGGCGGAGCAACAGAAGGCTTTGGACAATATTAAGGATTATCTGAGTTCTCCTCCAGTATTGATCCCTCCACAAAAGGGGTACCATTCAGGCTATATCTATCAGCCGACGAGAAGTCAATTGGCTCAGTGTTAATCCAGGAGCTCGAAGGAAAGGAGAAAGCAATATTCTATCTCAGCAAAAGACTTTTGGATGTATAAACAAGGTACTCTCCCGTGGAAAAGTTGTGCTTGTGCCTGTATTTTTCATGTACAAAGTTGAGGCATTATTTGTTATTCAACAAGTGCACTATAGTTTGCAAAGCCGACGTAGTAAAATATATGCTACCGGATCCTGTTCTAAAAGGGCGAGTTGGGAAGTGGATATTTGCCTTGACAGAGTTCGATTTGAGGTATGAAGCACCCAGGGCAGTAAAAGGGCAAGCCATAGCCAATTTTATTGTAGAACACAGAGATGACTCAATTGGCTTAGTTGACATCATGCCCTTGACGTTGACTTTTGATGGATCGGTCTGCACAAACGGGTGCGGCATCGGCTTGGTGATAATCTCCCCAAGGGGGCAAGCTTGAGTTTGCTTTTACCATAGCACCTCACACTACAAACAATCAAGCCGAGTATGAAGCCGTTCTCTAGGGCCTGCAATTACTGAAGGAAGTTGAAGCCGACGCTGTTGAAATAATGGGTGATTCACTATTGGTCATCAGCCAGTTATCAGGAGAATACAAGTGCAAAAATGAGGCGCTGATGGTCTATTATAAAAAATGCCAAGAATTGATGGATAATTTTCGGCTACTAACCTTAAAGCATATCCCTAGAGAGCAAAATTCGGAAGCAAATGATTTGGCTCAAGGGGCATCAGGCTACAAGCCGATGGCAAGAGAGGTTGAAGTGGAGATTGCAACCATCTCAGCCGACGACTGGAGGTATGATATTCACAACTATTTACATAATCCTTCCCAATCGGCTTCAAGGAAATTGCGCTACAAAGCTTTGTGATATGTTTTGCTCGACGATGATTTATACTATTGAACGATTTATGGCATGCTACTCAAGTGCCTAAGTGTTGATCAAGCCAAAGTTGCCATAGGGGAAGTGCATGAAGGGGTTTGCGGTACTCATCAATCGGCTCACAAGATGAAGTGGCTTCTTTAGAGAGCTGGGTATTTTTGGCCGACTATGCTGGAGGATTGCTTCAAGTATTATAAGGGCTATCAGGATTATCAAAAGTTTGGAGCTATCCAGAGGGCGCCAGCATCGGCTATGAATACAATCATCAAGCCTTGGCCGTTCAGAGGATGGGGAATCGACATGATCGGCCAGATTAATCCACCCTCGAGCAAGGGACATAAGTTCATATTAGTGGCAATCGATTACTTTACCAAATGGGTGGAAGCAGTTCCTTTGAAGAAGGTCAACTCTGGGGATGCAATCGAGTTTGTCAAGGAGCATATCATCTACAGATTTGGCGTCCCTCAAACTATTACCACGGATCAGGGATCTATCTTTGTCTCAGACGAGTTTATTCAGTTTGCCGACAGCATGGGAATTAAGTTGTTAAATTCTTCACTATATTATGCTCAGGCTAATGGATAGGCAGAAGCCTCAAATAAAAGTTTGGTCAAGTTGATAAAGAGAAAGATCTCTGAGTACCCAAAACAATGGCATAGCCGATTAGCCGAATCACTCTGGGCTTATCGGATGGCCTGTCATGGATCGATCTAGGTACCCCCTTACAAGTTGGTCTATGGGCACGAAGCTGTTTTACCATAGGAGAATGTCATCGGCTCAAGAAGGATTCATTTGCAAGATGAGTTAATAGCCGATGATTATTACAACCTTATGGTAGACGAATCAGAAGACTTGACCTTGTCAAGGATGTGTGCTCTAGAAAAGGTGACTAGGGATAAAGAAAGAATTGCTCATCATTATAACAAGAAAATTATGTCTAAGTCTTTTACAGAAGGCGAGCTAGTCTGGAAGTTGATACTGCCGATTGGTATAAGAGATAATAAATTCGGCAAGTGGTCACCTAACTAGGAAGGGCCTTTTAAGATCCACAAGTGCGTCTCTAAAGGAGCTTACATGCTAGAAGGATTGGATAGAGAGGTGTTCGGAAGGGCTCTTAATGGCAAATATCTGAAGAAATATCACCCCAGAGTTTGGATCAACTCATGATTCGGCTCCTTGCCGATCCATGCTAGCCGATATGTTGTGTAATCATACACATCGCCTTTAGGACAATTTCACTACAAGTTTTCCCTCTAATTTTTTGAATCGGCTGAGCTTAGCTCACAGGAGTTGGTGTTATCTTATAATTTTATCAATGCTGGAGGCAACATTAAAAATTAGGGGGAATATAGTATACAAAATTACAATTTCAATAATCCAAACTTTTTGGGTCTTTGAAAATTCGACAGAAGAAAATATATTACAGCATTCAAAGCACAGCAACCCATCGATTACAAAAGTTGCATGTAAGAGTGTTCGAAGTTGCTGAGGCCAGCCCTATTACAAGAATTGGTTCAACTGTCGATAAAGTCACGGATGGCGGATATCGCCTTTTGCTTGATGTTCTCAACTTGAGTGATCGTCTCAGCATCGGCTACGTCGGTTCCTGGAATCGGCTTCAGAGACTTTCTCAAATATCCCAGGTACTGAATGGTAGATTTTACTTTGCTCCGCTGCTCCTCGATGGCCATTGGGAGATCGGCTAATTTTCTCTTCAGAAGCCAGTTCAGCTCTGCAATTATCCAGTTCGGCCATAAGTTCAGCTTCCTTCTTCTTCAATCGCTCGATGTTGCATTGAGTAGCCGATGGCCCGGCAATTAGCTCATCTAACTTGGCCTTTTTAGCAATGATACTCCGACGGTTGTTCTCAATCATTGTCTTGAGGTCGGCCCTGGCTTTCCTTTCAATCATCCGCTGCATTGCCCTTTCTAGTTTGTGTCGGTATTGATCAATGTGGGCAGCTTGGGAGATTGCATCGGCTATGTTGTCTGGAAGCTGGCTCTCGATCTCTTCAAATCTAGCTTTTATTGGCCCGCAGTTGGTGACCAGGTAATCTAGTGGGCCGTCCAGTCGACGAGCAATGTTTGAGAGTCTCTTCTTCAATGTGTCGGCTATAGGAGTTGGGGCCTGACTGGTGACCTCTTCTTCTTCACTAACGAACTCCCTGATGTCGAAGGAGAACATGTCAGCTAGAGCCTGCAAGACCTCATTTGTAATAAGTCAGCTTGCTCTGGAAGGGATTATTTTTACCTTAGCCGTGGGAGCTGGTGCTAGTTCTTCTTCTTCGACGTGGTGGCTACCCCTAGCCGATGGCGTGTGCTCGCTTGACGCGTGAGGGGCAGCCAATGGAGAACGAGGGGGCTGCATAAACAAGTATTAGTTGAAATCGGCTAGCCAACATAAAGAAGAAAGACAGGGTTTTGAACTTACTGGTGAAGTAGGGCGTGGTTGCCGATGAGCTAATCTTTTCTGCTGCAATCAAATGGTTTTGGTTAAGAACAAAAAGATTTCAAGCATATTTAAATCACCAAAACTTCAGGACGCGTACCGGTTGAGGGCGAGCAGGACGCTGAGGAGTAGATGGTGTTTGCTGAGTTTGATCAGACGATGAGGTCCGTGCATATTTGCTCGAGTGGCTGGACTCAGCTGTCGCCTCTTCAATAGTTTGGTCGATTTCTTCTTCAATGATTTCTTGATTAAGAGATTCTTCAACACTCGGGTCCAAAGACGACAAGCTGTCGGCTGGAGTTGCTTTTTGCTTCTTCGCTTTTTTCTTCTGAGCAGCCGATGGACTGGTAGCCAACGGCTTGGCCCTTTCCCTGGATAGCGCCTCACGAGTTTGGTCGTGCAGAAGTTTGGTTGCTTTTGGCGCGTTGAAGCTGATGATGGATGGGGCTAGGCCTCCGGTTGGGATTCGCCCTGTGGCGTATTGGATCTTGACCCCGAGTTGCTTTCATGGAGGGGAGAAGAATCGGCTGTCTGCAAAGAAAAGAAAGCATTGGTTATATGTTAAGCGGATAATAGCCGATAGTTTTGAGAAAGTGACAAGGGAGAGAAGTACTTACATCAGGGAACCAATTCTGGCTGCAGAGTAGTGAGATACATGGAGGCGTGCTGTTGGAAGATATGTCTTTTAAGTTCAGTCTACCATTTGTCGTAGGCTGCACTTCTCTTGTTGGCAAGATCCAGTATCCCAATGCTTCCGAGAGGGGGGCTCTCCATATTCATCGGCCGATCCATCATGATCTTTGAGCTAATCTCTCCTCTCGTGGCAATTTTATCGGCATAATAGAAGCCGATTGGTAGTTATCCAAGGCCAAGTTGCCTACCAGCTGACATGGGATAATAAAACTCATATGATTTTGTGACATTGCAGCCTTGATGGATATCAATCGGCAGGATGCATGGAGTAAGTGCTGTGGTGAAGAGTTCTCTGTACTTGGGATAGTCATCTGAGTTCACTTTGTCAAATCCAATTCAATCGGCAGTGCGAATTCAGCACGATCTTCATAAAAAAACCAAGTCCGATTGTTTTGACGAAGCCATCGTAGAAGGATGTGAACCAATCGGCTAGAAGCTAATTTGTCAACTTAGATCCAGTATGAACAGCAGTAGCCTCTCCGAAAGATAAGCATCTCTGGGTAGTTATTTCTTCCCCCTCATCATCTTCAACTGGCTCTATTAAGGGGAATTATGCATTGGCTAGCCATGGCCGTCCAGAAATTTTCTGAGTCAATAGCACTAACCACAGTTGAAGAAACCACCAAGGGCCTCCAGTACCTATAGTTGATTCGGCTGCTATCTTGGCCGATGCTTGGCTGAGGGTTTGGTAGAGGTAGCAGGCAGCCGATACTAGTGGTTCATCCTTAGACATATCGGCTATAGAAAGGGCCAAGCATTGGGCTATGCCTACTTCTTCCCAGTGAATTTGTTTACTGGCTTGCATTCTCTTATACTAAGAAGGCCAAGATTTATCAATTGAAGGCCAAGACTTAAAATTACCATTCCAGTGGCCTAGGCTGGGGTTTGATATTCTGTAGGGCATCTTATTGGTTTCGGCAATGATAATGTCGATTGGGTCCTTATTGCCGATAGGCCCTAGGTAGTATCTTTTGTCATTGATTAAACTTGGAATAACTATTTGATGGGCAAGATGCTGCAAATGAAAAAAGGGAACGAAATCAATATTCATGAAGTCCAAGATTCAGGTCTATGATTAAGAGCAGAAAGAAAGAAGGATTTAGTCGACAGGACATACCTCGGCGAACTTGGCAAGAGCAAGGCCGGAGGGAGCGGCGGAGGCCTCCATTAACTTGATGTTGGTCACCGGAGAAAAGGGGGTCACTACGATGGAGTTGGGAGCGCCAAGGAAATCGTCGGTGAGCTCGAGAGCATTTATGGCTAGGGTTTTTTGGATTGTAAAGATGACGACGTGAATTTGTTCGGCGCGGAAGGGGTGTTATTTAAAGAGTTATCGTAACGGCTGAAATAGACTCGACGTAGGTTTTCTCCGAGGATGGGGTTGCACAAAATCCGCAACATTATCAATATCGTGGACTTGGGGGTGTCTTAACGACCAAATTTGGTAAGCAAATCCCCGAGTTTGAAGCAAGGATTGAAGCCGAATCGGGGGAAACATGCGATCCTCGGAGGCAAAGGCTACATCGACTGAGTCCGAATTGGCTAAGGAGTCAGTTGGCTGAGTTCGAGTCGGACTAAGATAGCCGATAGCCGATTTCGATTGGAAATGGAAGATGGGACCAGTCCCGGAAGAAAAGCGTGAAGATAATCATTAGATTCGGTTTCCAAGTGCTTTGAAGATATTGCCATCTATGGATAACGTCCTATAACGACAATAGTATATTTAAATTAGGATATTTCTTATGGTTTCTTTATAGATAATTCGGTTTGTTTAGAATATTTGTAATTAGATCTGTAATAGGAATCGTGTCTATTACAGACTCGTTGTAAATCTGAGTATAAATATGACCCGAGACCATGTAATTAACAACACACAACTCAATACAATCTCGGCGCATCGTCACCTTTTGTTTTACTTTCGATTTCGACAAGTTCTTGCCTCGTCTTTGGGCTGCATCGGATTTCGATCTCCAAGTAATGTAATCTCTTGTTACAAGTGGTTTGTGTTATCGGGGTTAGTGCTTCCATCGTCATGATACTCTGATCTTGATGTCATGAATTGCTTAATTTATCATATACGGCATATAATTTAGATCAACGTCTAGATCTATCTCATGATCGGCTAGCGTTTCTTTGAAGACAACGGCCGACAGAGCTAGATCTGGAGGTTGATTTAGATTATATGGCGTATCTACCATCTCAAAAAGTTTTCATTAGCTTATATAGATCTCATGTTTCTTTTTGTATTTAATGATGCATTAGTTTGATCTATTAAGTCGCTCTTAGAATTATAAAAATCTATTCGGTTCAATGACTGCAATTAGAGATAGTATCGGGGTTTCAGTCGATCTTATCTGTTTTAATCATCTTATATGTTTTATTACTGCTAGAGTGTTAAAACCGTCTTTTATATTAAGATCTTATGCTAATTAAATCTGCTAAGCCTGGTATCAATCTGTTAAGTCATATTAATAGTCGATTGATCCTTGTTTAGTATATTTAGCTTACAATAATATCTTGGTATAAAATTGTATCGGAGTATTAGCCGATTCACATTAGACCTACGACATCGGCTAAGTTATAAATATATATAATTATTGTTCTAATATATTTTTAGATATAAATGATTTATATTGTCTCGATATACTACCGATCTATCCCAATCACTTAGTCTAAACATGTTTTGGAATAGTAATTATGTATCATGAATATCAATAGCCGATCGAGTAGGATCTAATCATAATTTGACTATCTATTCTTTGTTTCTTGTTGGTTACAGGATCATACCAACTGGCATGCCCTGTATATCACCAAAGGCGATCCAATTTGGACCTGCACTAGAGTTAAACTGATCTCTCATGCGAGTGCGTGGGAAATTTCTCATCAACACCCTGTTAGGTGAGAATCTTTAGTCGCAGTTGAAGCCAACAACTGGGACTAAAAATGTTTTCCTGCTATTTCCAAATGTTTTTTCCTGGTTGGTATTAAAAACCTAGATTAAATATTAAAACAGTGCTCTATTGAAAAGTATTTTAAATTATAATAATCATATAGAATTAACATATGCCCTATTAAAAAGCATTTTATATTCATATATAATTAACATCCGCCATATTAAAAAATATTTTAAATTCTAATAATAATAATATATAATTAACATATACCCTATTGAAAACTATTTTAAATTGTAACAATCATATATAATTAACATATGCCCTATTAAAAATATTTTAAATTCTAATAATATATATAATTAACATATGGCCTATTAAAAATATTTTAAATTCTAATAATAATATATAATTAACAATTGACCTATTTAAAAATATTTTAAATTCTAATAATAATATATATAATTAATATATGTCCTATTGAAAAATATTTTAAATTCTAATGCAAAAAGTCGATGCAAAGGTGAGGTAGTGCCATAGTTCACACTTCATAGATGGGTTATGCAAAGTTGAAGACCATGTTCATTTGACATCACACACACCATCTTACGGAGGCAAAGCAAAAGTAGCCATGGAGCAGGATACCATGCAATACGGAGCGATCGACGAAGCAAGTTATTGCAAAACATCCTAACTCCATCCAGATGCATCAGATGTCAAGCATGCCTCAGTACTTCAAATGGTTACAATAAGTTCAATAATTTATAATAATTTACAATAAATGATTGTTGAATTCAATAAATTCAATAATTTACAATAAATTAAATAAATTCAAATGGTTACAATAAATTCAATAAATTCAATCTAATTTACATTGTCCATACAAGAATTTAGCTAAGTGATAGTTGTCCTCACGTATTTTCTTCGCACTCGTTGCGTGAGTAAGGGGTGTCATCATTTGATAGGAGGATGCTTGGGTCAACCGTCACAGCGAACGGAGGTTGCCCATCAAACTGATCGTAATGTTCATCAGTCCTATCCTCGACTTCCACGATTTTCCTTTTGCGTGGGAGAACCACGTGGCGCTTTGGCTCGTCGGACCCTTTCCCTTTCTTTTCTTTGCTAGCCACGTCCTTGACATAGAAAACTTGTCGTACATCATTGGCAAGGACGAAGAGTTCGTATGAGTACAACCTTGCTCAGGTCGACCGTTGTAATCCCACTTGCATCAATGGTTACGACTCCACCCTTGAGCCTAACTCGATGGCACCGAAACAGAGGGACCTTCAGAGGTCCATAGTCAAGCTCCCATATGTCATCGATGCTGCCGTAATATGTACTAGCCGTACCATCGTATCCCACGGCATCGATTCGGATAGCGTTGTTCTGATTCGTGCTCTTTTTGTCTTGGGCTCGTGTATAAAATGTGTACCCATTGATTTCATATGCCTAGAATGTGGTGATCGAGCAAAATGGTCCCCTCGCCAAGAAGGCTAGTTGTTGGTCAATGTTCACCTTTGCTAATGAGAGGTTGTCGCAGCCAAGCAGGAAATGCATCAATGTGATGGCGTGTAATCCAAGCATCCGTCTTACTGATGTTTTCCGAGTGAACAATCGCCAAGTGCTCCTCGATGTAAGGAGCCACCAAGGAAGATTGTTGCAACACAGTCCAATGTGCTTTCCTGAACAAGTCATTATCTATGGTCATTATTGCCTTCCTTCCAAGATTTCCCTTCCCCGTAGTATACTTTCATGGCTTGATTCAGGCACCCCGATGGGACGAATGCCTTCAATAAAGTCGACGCAGAACTCAATGACCTCCTCTGTTCCATATCCCTTGGCGATGCTATCCTCTGGACGAGAATTGTTACGGACGTACTTCTTTAGAACGCCCATATACCTCTCGAAAGGAAACATGTTGTTGTAGGAATATCAGACCGAGGATACGGATCTCTTTGACAAGGTGGCATAGGAGATGCGTCATGATATTGAAAAAGGAAGGTGGAAAGATCATCTCAAAGATGACAAGACATTAGACCATATCATTTTGAAAGTCTTCTAGTATGTCCGGATCAATGATCTTCTCTGAAATTATTTTCAGCAAAGCACATAGCTTTGTTATTGTTGCCCAAACATTATCGGGAAGGATACTCTGAATTATAACGGGAAGCAGCTGTGTCATCAGCATGTGGCAGTCATGGGACTTTAGGTTTGTGAACTTCTTATCCTTCGTGCTTATTATTCCCTTTATATTCGAGGAGTATCCAGATAGTAACTTGATGCTCTCCAGGCATTCAAACATGATTTCTTTCTCTGCCTTGCTCAGAGTGTAGCTGGCTGGACTTAAGTAGTGGGCTCCTTTCTCTTTTGGTTGCGGGTGAAGGCCGTCGCGTTGTGCCATATGCTTCAGATCATTACGTGCCTCAAGTGTATCTTTTAATATTTCATATACACCTAGGAAGCCCAGTAGGTTTACACAAAGGTTCTTAGTGAGGTGCATCACGTCGATTGTGTCGCGGACGTCCAAGACTTCCCAATAGGATAACTCCCAAAAAATGGACTTCTTCTTCCACATTACCTCGTGACCACCTTTACCTGCTATAGGTTGGCTGCCAAGTCCCTTTCCAATACTACTTTGAGGTCTTTCACTATGGCAAATACAGCCTTTCCGTTGCGATGCTTTGGCTTAGTACGATGGTCTGTCTTTTGATCAAAATGTTTGTCTCTTCTCCTGTCGGGGTGGCTTGCAACAAGAAAGCGACGATGACCCATGTACACTACCTTCTTACAGTGTTTTAGGTAAGTACATTTGGTCTCATCCATATAGTGGGTGCAAACGTTGTACCCCTTGTTTGACTGTCCGGATAGGTTACCAAGTGCAGACCAATCGTTAATGGTAACGAACAGCAACGCTCGTAGGTTAAACTGCTCCTGTTAATCCTCATCCCAGACGAGGACACCTTCTTTCTTCCACAGCACTTTTAGATCTTCGATCAGTGGTCTCATGTACACATCGATGTCGTTACCAGGTTGCTTTGGGCCTTGAATAATAACCGACATCTGTATGTACTTTCGCTTCATGCATAGCCAAGGTGGAAGGTTGTAGATACACATCGTTACAAGCCAAGTGATATGCCCGCTGCTCATCTCTCCAAAAGGATTCATGCCGTCCGTACTTAAGTCGAACCTTATGTTTCTTGCATCCTTGCCGAAGTCTTTAAATGTTCTGTCGATATTTTGCCACTGTGACCCATCGGCAGGATGTTGTTGATGAGAAATTTCTCTCACGCGCTGGCCTGGGAGATCTGTTTAACTCCAGTGCAGGTCCTTCTTGGCTACCTGTGTTGTGCAGGGCGTGCCAATTGGTTTGATCTGTTAACCAACAAGAAAAACAAGTGAATATGCGTTAAGTGTTAGGTTAGATCCCCACTGGATCGGCTGAGGGAATCCATGAGCATATTTATGCTATCCTAAAATATATTTAAGCGAAACGACTAGAATGCATCAGTTATACCGAGACAGCATCAGTCGCGTAACCTAAATACAATAAAGGATAATAAATATATGAATCGATAACCTAGCCGATACTGGCAAGCTAACAATGAATCGGCTAGTACTCCGATAAATCTTATAGAAAGATATCATTCTTGAATCAGATGCGTAGCCTGGAAGTCGGCCATTGGCTATCGATTGTGAGCTGATTTCGGCTAGCAACGTCCGACAAGAATACGATCTTAACATAAGAGGCAGTCGTAATACAAATCTAATAATAAATATATTAAAAGAAACATATCAGGGCAGATAAGGCTGGCTGAAACCCCGACACTGTCTCTAAACAATATAAATCTTAGCCCAACAGATCATTGATAGTTCTAAAAACGACTTAATAGTTCGAACCCGATGCAGCATTAAGTATAAAAAGAAAAACCTGATCTGTTATGGCCGATTTATATCTCTCAAGACGGTGGATACCGCATATAAACCAGCCAACCTTTAGATCTAGCCCTATCGACTGCAAGTTCTTGGTAGAACCGGCCAATGGCAGGATAGATCTAAACATTAGTCTAGTTTATATGCGCTATATGATAAGTAGCATAGTATAAACTCCTGAATCTAATGTGTCATTACAATGGAAGCACTAGAAACAACAGATCATACCACTAATGACAAGCATTTACCTAGATCTGGGGATTGAAACGATGCAGCCCGTAGCCAAGCAAACTGCTCGTCTGAAGAAAAGGGTTGGCGATGCGTCGAAGGTTTGATTGATTATGATTGTTCCATTTACATAGGGTCTCGGGTCCTATTTATACCCAAGATACATATCGAAACTCGGTTTCGGCAATAGAAAATTGAGGGTGCAGTCAAGATCTCCAAGCACAATGGGTTGGGTGGAAAACAAGGATTTAGACAGGTTCAGGCCCTCTCGTGAGGTAATACCCTACTCCTGTTTCGGGGATTCGATCCGCCGAGTATATATTGATCTCAAGATCCGTAACTCAGAAAACTCATATCCTCATATCCCTCAAGGGACGCCCCTTACCCGCCTTATATAGTCTTGGGAGGTGGGCTTACAGATCGGAAACCCTATCTTACTCTAAGTCGGTTTCCTCAATCTTACCAAACCGTGACTATAGGCCGTAGCCTTATCTCAATCGGCAACGTAACACCCAAGTTATATTTGGTTTACATATTTGGTAGGCGCAATCTATCCCTATCTCCAGTCGGATAAACTTGCCATGTGGATATCCGATTGCTATAATCTCCACAGTAGCCCTCGAGTCCTTTGCAGTCGACGAGATAACTCAGCCTCGAACCAAGACAGTACACGACCAAACAACTCTTTGGCCGAGTGCTTCTGGCGCCGAGCAATTCCATCATCTCTGCCTGAATCTCCCGAGTGGCTCCAAAGACTGTGAAGGGCTGGAAAATATCCAAAAAATTCTCAAAAATAAATATCTAGGTGCATCTCTTGATGTACCCAATTAGTCGTAGCCCCCGACTGCATGACTAAGCACATAGTCAAGAACTAAAAAGAATCATACTCATATAAAATGCTTAGCTCATGCTAAAATAATCATAAAAAAATCTCATCACTCGGCAAGCTCACGCTCGTTCGAGTGAATTTGCCTGAGTCATCTCAGAACAAATAACTCAATCAACCCTCGTGCGTAAAAAAGCACTCGGAAAGCTCACGCTTATCCGAGTGAAGCTACCCGAGTCATCTCGGATCAAATATTTTAATCATCCCTCATGGGTAAACGAGTTTTTCAGTCGTCTGAAAAATATGAACAAATTATTAAATAGCTCTTGCCATAATATTGGTTTCAATCTAAAAAAGACCTTCACCAAGGTGGAAAGTTAGCGTTGACATAATCATTCAATCAAATGCTAAAAAACCAAACAGCTCATGTCACCAAGGCAGCCATAAAAGCATAGCTGTTTGTCACCTTTCAAATTGCATCGTGCTAGCTTCTTGTGGAGATTATGGCAATCGGATATCTACATGGCAAGCTTATCCGACTGGAGATAGGGATAGGTTGTGCCTACCAAATATGTAAACCAACTACGACTTGGGTATTACGTTGCCGATTAGATAAGGCAACGGCTCATAGTCATAGTTTGGTAAGATTGAGGAAACCGACTTAGAGTAAGATAGGGTTTCCGATTTGTAAGCCCACCTCCCAAGACTATATAAGGGGGGTAAGGGGCGTCCCTTGAGGGATATCGGCTTTAGATCATATGCTTCATGAGAAGTTAGATGAGCTTTCAGCTTTAGATACACAAGATCATGAGATCAATAAAGACACTCGGCGGATCGAATCCCGAAACAGGAGTAGGGTATTACCTCACGAGAGGGCTGAACTGTTTAAATCTTCTTTTCCTCCTAACCCATTGTGCTTGGCGATCTTGACTGCGACCCCAATTTTCTATTGCCGAAACCAAGTTTCGACACTTCTCATGAAGTCAAGCAAACCGTGGTATAAAAGGATTTCCAAAGGTACAGGGCACTCAAACACGCGCATATTGCCAAGGCAAATCTGCTTAAGTTCATCCACTTAAGTCACTAAGGACACGCGTCGGGCCACACCTTAACTGGGCCGCAGGTCTCTCATGGGCTCGGCCCAAACACGAGAAAACCTAGCGTAACCCTCAAATCTCTTTACAAAGCCTCGAGGTCATCCCCGCCACTTCGTCTTCCCAAAAGAAATTCCCCAATCGCAACACTGTTCATCAGCTTGCAGTGGAGAACCTAAGCCCTTGCGCGCCCCCAATCCACCGATCCAGAAGCCTGCGCTTTGCTCATAGCTAACCTCCGCATCCATCTTCTCAAACTCCCATCTCAAATCCCCATCCTTTTAGCCAGATCTGCTCCCCACACAAACCACATTCATGGCGGATGAGAGGAAAATCCCTTTCGAGCAGTGGGCCACTTCGGATGTGAGGGAGTCCACCCTCAAGGAGATGGTGAAGCACGGAGTGCTTCCTCCCAAGGAGATCGTGGGCTGGCGCCTGGCGGCGGGTGAGGAGTTTCCCACCCCGAACACCGGTGAGCTCGTCGTCTTTACTTCTTTCTTTTACTGTGGCTTCAGCCTCCCCACCTCCGAGTTCTTTAGGGGGCTTCTTGATTATTATGGTCTTCGTCTCTATTATTTGAACCCCAATTCTATGCTCCACATCGCTCTCTTCATTCATGTATGTGAAGCCTTCCTCGGCATTCTCCCCCACTTCCAGCTCTTCCGTCGCATGTTTTACCTTAAGCCGCATCCAAATAAGGACCAGCCCTGCGTCGTCGGTGGGGCAGGTTTCCAACTCCGCGGATACCTCCGCAAGGAGTATTTCTCTCTCCCTTTGAAATCCTCCAACAAGGGTTGGCATGCAAGCTGGTTCTATATTTCCAATCTTGAGCCCAGCTTGCCGAACTTCGTTGGCCTTCCCCCCGTGCCCAGGCCTACTTGGAGCACTGTGCCAGTAGCCCAAGACTGGGATGAAGCCAACAAGTTGCTAGCGAAGATCTTGGAGATGAAACAAAAAGGTCTTCGCGGCGAGCAAATCACTCGGCACTTCATCAGGAGCCGACTGGCGCGGATTAAAGAGCGATCGAAGCTAGCCTTCGAGTACGAGGGCGAAAAGGACCCCAATCGGGAAGACCGCGACTCCCTCAGCTTCGAGATCTTGAAGATTCGAATGTACAAGGTCTTCTCGGCGGAATCGCAGTCGAACGCAGCCTCATGCCGCGCCCTCCCCCCCGTATCGACCTCCTCCTCCCGTGCGACTCAACTCTTTCGTTGCCTTGTAATCTTGATGTCACACTTGTCAGTGTTATGAGAATCTATCTTGCAGGAAAATGCCTCCATCATTTCGAAGCCATACAAAATTCCTCACGATGACATGCCGACCCAACCTACCAAGAAGCCAGCCGGCGGCGTGAAGATCCAGAGTGATCCAGCCGGGAAAAGGGCGGCTCCGAGTGAAGATATTAGCAAATGGGCGAGCAAGAGGAGGCTCATTATCGATGACTCGGACGATGACGTCCCAGCCCCTCCAGCCAGGGCAACCCCTCCAAGGCCGTCACCAAAAGCGGCGCCGAAGATCCGCCGGTCATCCAGGTACGCCTTATGACTGAAGTTAAGCTCTTTGTTGAAAATTCGTTTGTCTTCATTCCGACAGCGCTCGTCGTCCGTTTGGCTGGAGGCCCCAAGATATAGACCCTGCCGGGAAGAGTGAAGGGCCAATGCCAGCTGCCGCGTCCGAGGCATCCAAGCCCGCGGAACCAAAACCCCGGAGCCCTCTCCCGAGCGAGAGCGCTCCGGGTGAAAAGCCCTCGCCTCCCAGCAAAGATATCCCAAGGAGGGAGCCCCCGACCGCCAGCCGGGACACCCCGACTGGAAACCAGTTGGCCACGGAGAAGCCCCCGGCTGCAGCCCAAAGGGCTCCGACTAAAGACCAGTCGGTCAAAAGTCAGAAGGGAGAAACTAGCCGGGCTGCACCAGTTAAGGATTCGGCCACTGAAACCGGTAAGTCTTGGATTAACATTTCATCTTTAATCTTCAATTTAACTTTCTCGTATCTTCATCTGTTCCTCCTGATCTACCCTGCCACAGTGGAAGAGATCCCCAGGTTACAGTCTTCTGAAACTTGGGTTCCCCCAATCAAGATCGAGTGGCGAGATTCAGAAGGCCAGAGGCAGGGCATCATCTTAGATAAGCAAGCGGAAAGCGAGGAAAGGGATTCCCTTGTTAACAGCCTGAATGAGGCGACTCGGCTACTCAACGTAAGTCCTGATCTCTTTCCGTTGTAGCATCGTTATTGCTTTTCAGTCGGCCAACTTCAGTTCTTCCGTGTAGAAAGAGTATTGCCGATCGATGGCCAAGTCCGACGCGCTCGAGAAGTTGGTCCCGCATCTAAACTCCCTGGAGGACATCCAGCAAAAGTTGAAGACCACTCTAGAGGAGGCCGCGTCGAGGGAGGCAGCCCTGAGGAGGGAAATAGCCGAACTCCGGGAAGAAAACCTCGACCTCCGGGGTTCAGTCGGGAGTAAGCTTAACCCTCTCAGTCTCTTTATGGCTTCTACAATGATTCCGATTGATGATAACCTCTCTTGTTGTAGAAAATTCATCGAAGGTCCACTTACTTCAAACCCAGCTGGAAGCAGTCAGCCTCAGCAAGGCCGAGTTTGAAGGTAAGCTTCTTCAAAGTAACATTCTTTGTACTGCTTTGTCTTCGAACGCTCTGTGTAATCATGTGTCTTTGGCAGCTTACAAAGTCAAGACCCGAGCTCAATACGATGTTTTGCTTGAGAGGGTCAATCAAGCTGGAAAGGTCCGAGAGGATGTTGCTAACGCCGCAACGCCGATCCTGCTGTCCTTGTTCCATCAAGGAGTCGGGACCAGCTCACTGGACCCAGTTGAAGTCTTTGACAAGCTTAGACGAGCCCCTGACCAGTATTTGACCAACATTTCCGAGGAGGCTGTCATGGGAGCGGGCTTCGCCCTTGCTCAGGCGAAGTCACTCTACCCTCGAGTGGACGTCGATTCAGTCGGGGAGGGCTTCGCTGAGGAAACTTAAGATGAGCAGGCCCTCGATTTGATTAGTGAGGCACAGGAATCGGCCAAAAAAGTTGTCGCCGATGTAGTGAACCACTTTCGGCCTTGATTGTCTTGTAAACATTGTATGCAACTTTCTGATGTAAACTTTGTAGATATTTGGCTTATTTATGTTAATGCCTTGATCCGAGTTTTCATGTAAAATTTCTTAAGTAAGTTTTGTCCGACTGTCACCAAGCCTAAGTTTGATTAGGTCATCAAAAAATTCTCAGTCCTTAAACATTGAACTCGAATCAAGGAACATTAAACAATGATAAACCGAATATGCGTAAGTTGGTGAAGAAAACTATGCTTTATTGACATATGTACAGCCCCCGACCGCTAACTCAAGAAGTCATCTTGCTTGAGTTTAGCAGTCAAAAAGAGAATGAAACTTAGGACAATTTAAGCATAGTATCGTCGAAGATGCTCGATGTTCCAGGAGTTCTCCACCATAGATCCGTCTTCACGCTTTAATCGGTATGCGCCTGGCCGAGTCACCTCAGCAATTATATACGGTCCTTCCCATAAGGGGGATAACTTGTGACGGTCCTTGGTGGTTTGGATCTTGCGTAGAACCAGATCGCCAATGATAAAAGCTCATGCTTGAACGTTGCGACTGTGGTATCGTCTGAGCCCTTGAAGATATTTTGCCGACTGGATGAAGGCTGCCTCACGGGCCTCTTCCAGTCGGGTGAGGTCGTCCACTCGATCTGGGTCATAGCGTTCATCGTTGAAGCTGTGGACTCGGAGGGATTCATACTCCATCTCGTTTGGCAACATGGCTTCTGTGCCATAGACCAAAAAGAAGGGAGTTTGGCCGGTAGCCCGACTGGGCGTGGTCCGCAGAGACCATAGAACCGAGCGGAGCTCTTGCATCCACTTGTCGGCATAAGGACTTAAGCGATCGAACACGCGAGCCTTAATGCCTTGAAGGATCATGCCGTTGGCACGCTCAACTTGACCATTGCTTTTGGGGTGTGCAACCGACGCATAGCAGATTTTTATCCCGAAGTCTTCGCAGAATTCTTTGAAGATGCCTCCAGTGAATTGAGTCCCATTGTCGGTTATGATTCTGTTTGGGACGCCGAAACGGTGCACGATATTGAGGATGAAGTCCCGCGCCTTGTCAGCGGTAATCGTGGCGACCGGCTTGGCTTCGATCCACTTAGAGAACTTGTCGATTGCGACGAATAGGTGCGTGAATCCTCCTGGAGCCTTCTTGAAAGGGCCGACCATATCTAAGCCCCATACCACAAACGGCCAGGATAATGGAATTGTTTGTAGCTTTTGGGCTGGGACATGGCTCGGTCGGACGAAGGATTGGCAGCCTTCACAGGTTCGTACCACTTTGTCCACATCGGAGACCGCGGTAAGCCAGAAAAAACCTTGTCTGTAGGCTTTGCCCACCAAGGTGCGTGGCCGCGTGGCTTCCGCATATGCCCGAGTGGATGTCTTGGAGTAGCCGTCATCCTTCCTCTGGTATGATGCATCTCATCAGGACTTCGGAGGGACTTCTCTTTTATAAATCGGAGTCGACCATGATGTTAAGCTTGGCAACGACGTCGGACGCGTTCTGCCTCATCCCGGTCCTCCGGCAGCTCTTGCTGTGTTAAAAATTTGATGAGTGGCGTCCTCCAGTCGGTGTCAATCATGGCGACTTCGTTTGCAGCTTGTTCGTTAGGAGTTGGTTTTGCCGTAACTGTTCGCTCATAGAGGTGCTCGACAAAAACGTCTGTTGGGGCGGCTTCACATTTGGACCCGAACTGCGCCAACTCGTCAGCTGCTTCGTTGTTGTGTCTTAGGACGTGTGATAGCTCGAGTCCGTCAAACTTGTCTTCAAGTTTGCGAACCTCCTGTCGGTAGGCCTCCATGGTGTCGTTTAGACAAGACTAGTCTTTCATTACTTGGTTAACGACCAGCTGGGAATCCCCTTTCACGACGAGCCGACGTATCCCGAGTGAAACTACGAGCCGCAGTCCATGTAGCAGGGCTTCGTACTCGGCGACGTTATGTGAGGCAGAGAAGTGGAGGTGGAGGACGTATCTTAGCCTTTCCCCAGCCGGGGAGATCAGCACAACTCCTGCTCCCAAGCCGGTGATCCTCCTGGATCCATCGAAGTGCATGGTCCAATATTGAAGGTCTTCCCGAGGTACATCTTCTTGTTGTTCGGTCCACTCGGCCAAGAAGTCCGCCAAGGCTTGTGACTTTACAGACGTCCTCGCCTTAAAAGTTAAGTCTAGCGGCATCAGCTCCAGGGCCCACTTCGCGATGCGCCCAGTTGCCTCCCGGTTGTGGATGACATCGCCGAGTGGAAAGGAAGTGATGACGGTGACCGAGTGACCCTGAAAATAGTGCACCAATTTCCTCGCGGTTATCAGAACACCATATAGCAATTTTTGTACCTGAGGGTAGCGAATTTTGGCTCCTGCCAATACTTCGCTAACAAAGTAGATCGGCGTCTGAATCTTCTAGGCCCGCCCTTCTTCTTCGCGCTCGACCACGAGGACCGTACTAACCACTTGGTGAGTGGCTGAAACGTACAGTAGCAAGGGCTCCTGGGGCTGAGGTGAGGCTACGACGAGCGACGTCGTGAGAAATTCTTTAAAATCTTCAAAGGCCTTGTGGGCTTCCGTGGTCCATTGGAAGTCGTCCGTTTTCTTCAGCAATCTGAAGAAGGGCATGCCTCGTTCGTCGAGTCGAGGGATGAATCGGCTTAGCGCCGCCATGCAGCCAGTGAGCTTCTGGACATCCTTCTGGTTACTCAGGGGCTTCATGTTCAAGATAGCGTTGATCTTTTCTGGATTGGCTTCAATGCCATGATGTGACACCATGAAGCCGAGCAGTATGCTTGATGGAATGCCGAAAGTGCACTTCTCCGGGTTTAACTTCTCCAAGACGAGTGGATAGCGCCCCGGCTGAACCACTCGGTCGGGATGATCCAAGCGGTCAAAAGTGATTGCCACCTCCGACCATCGTAGGTATTGTGGGACCTCGGGTTGCGCCGTGTTGACCTCACGCTCAGTTAGCTTCTATTTCCTCTTGGATTCAAATGCTTGCGGCCCTCGAAGATGTGATTCAGCTCGCCCATGGGGTCTTGAAAGGGCTCAGCATTCTCAGCTGTGTTGTTCTTCTTGGCGCCCGATGGGCCGGCTTCCTCAGTCGGCTTCTTGTTGAGCTGTGCCGCATATTGCTCGGCGAACTGTTTATAAATAAAACAGTCCTTAGCTGCGTGCTTGTGATTGGGATGATGCGTGCACTGAGCGTTCATGATGGCGTCGTAGGCTGCTACTCAGGGGCGGCATTGGGAGTTGGAAGTTGCGGCAACTAGATCTTCGGATCGGCGCTTGCGGTCCTTCTGGCCCTGGTTGTTGTTGCCGTTATCCTTCTTAGGATTCTGGCTTCCTCCCGCCTACTTGTCGTCCCTCTTGTCGGGCCGGTCTTGGCGCGCCGCTTTGATGGCATCGTTGGACTTGGCGTATGAGTTGATCGTCTCAAACATCTACTTCACCGTCTTCGGTGGCTTGCGCCCAAACTTTCCAATCAACAGCTCATCACGGACTCCCTTCTGGAAGGTGGCGATGATTATGTCGTCGGTGATGTTGGGGATCTTATTGCGCTTTTCGGAGAAGCGCTGGATGTAGTCCTTTAGAGGTTCGTCCGGCTTCTGAATGATGTTGTAGAGATCGAAGTGGGTTCCGGGCCTCTCGAAGGTGCCCTGGAAGTTGGCATTGAAGTGGTCCCTCGGCTCACTCCACGAGCCGATTGAGCCTCTTGGCGAGGCTCGTGAGCCGGTTCCCGGCTAAGTTGGCGAGGGCCACAGGCGTAATTGGCCATGGCCTTGTTGTCGCCTCTGCTGCACGGATGGCGAGAGTGTACACGGTCGCCATGACACGGGGTCGGTCTTGCCGTAGTACTTCTCGATTCCAGTCGGCTTGAACCCATTCGGCCAATGCACTTGGCGAAGCTCCCGAGTGAAAGCTGGTACTCCATCGTCATTACTGTCGGGTGATCCCCTTCGATCTTCCCAGGTGCGTTGATCCCGTTCTTGGTAGCGACGATCGAAGACTTCCCCGCAGATCGCTCGGCGGGGTCCTCGGTAGGCTGCTTTGGTAGCTGGAGCTGTTGTTGCGGCGGACGCGGTGGTGGACGGGTGGACGTCCACGTTGCTTCTCGCGGGAGTCGGCCGTTTGCTCCTGATGCTTGTGTGTGGAATCGTGGCGTGGGCCTCTTGGCCTGGTTGTCGACCGGTCTGTCTCGGGCCTCTTGTAATCTCTTGACTTTAGCAGCGGGAGTCGGCTTCTCTCGAGCGTTTCTGCCACGGATTCAGTCAGCCTTCGTGCTGAGGTGGAGGGATGACCATTGGCCGTGGCCGCGACGATGGTCTTGATCTTGTCTAGGATTGGGGTTACGTCGGGGAGCCGTCTCGATAACGGTGTCCGGGAGAGTAAGGGGCAGCGGCGACGGCGTCGTCGTGGCGTACGGAAGATATTGGTGTTGTGGACCCGCATTTGAAGTATAGCCTCTTGAGCGGATCGTCCGGCTGCCCTCAGATCCTTCTTCCTTCTGTCGGCTTCCTCTTTGCGCTTCTTCTCCTCTTCGGCCAGTTTGCGCTCTTGCTCAATTCTGGCTCATTCTTCTTCCGCAAGCCTGCGAGCCATGGCTGAGTCGGTCTCGTCCATCTCAGCCATGAGGACGTCAAAGCACTTGCCATGTGGATATTTGGTAGGCGCAATCTATCCCTATCTCTAGTCGGATAAACTTGCCATGTGGATACCCGATTGCCATAATCTCCACAATACAATTATCTGTACAAACCCTAGACTCTATCTAGACTACTATTTAAAACACAACATTATCCCGAGCAGGACCCATGCCGTGTTACAACTAACAGTTTAAACAAACTCCTAAATTACAGATACAATTGCCGTTACAGGACTCTATCCATAGGTGGCAATATCGTTTAACGCGCAACTAACAACCGAATCTTCTATTTATCTTCAAACTGCTGCATCAAAAACGGTTTTATCATTTCCGAACCTGGAATCAGCTATCGGCTACCTTTGTCTGATCCACCCTTAGCCGATTGGCCTCGTAGCCGATCACTCCTCAGCCGATGCGGCCTCTGTTTCCACACCAAACCAGCGGATCCGATTCTGCTCCGCGTTTGGACTTAGGGACTCAATTACCAAATTTCAGTGTTAACACATGCCCCCCAAGTCCGTGATATGAAGTGTTACGGATTTGCTTGCATGTTCAAACTCCCACTCTTTTCTTGGCCTAAACCGCTTCGGCTTCTCCCCAAGCGCCCTTTAAATATCCACTCTCCTTGGCCGAGACGCTTACTGTGACATCCTAAAAATCGGAGAATCAAAATCGGAACGTAAAAATCGGAACTTTCAAAAACCGTGGCCTATTGCTTCTTCTCGGGTTTGTCGCTTCTTATTTGCCGCTCAGTTGCATAAATTGTTACGTGATCAATTCCCTTTTCGGAGTTTTGGAGGTTTCGGAGTTGTCAAACGGTGATGCGAAAGCCGCATCAGGATTTTAAAAAGGAATTCGAGGAAAGTGCGGATTCGTGAAAACGTGTTGGGACATATAAAATAAAATTTTTGGTTGGGAAAAGATGAATTAAGACACATGATGAACAATAAAATTCTCGGGCGAAGTTCTCGAAATTTGGGAAATTTTTGAAAATAAAATGGGTGAATTATGAAAATTTGGAAAAAGAAATTTAAATAAATATGAAAAATAATTATGGAAAATAAAAGTCAAGAAAAAGTTTAAAATATAATGTTAAAAATTATTTTTGAGATATTAGGATTTATTTTGGAATTTTTAGAAGGAAAGAAAATGGAAAATGGGAAAAGAAAATAGAAAATCGGGAAATTAACGATCGCACCTTGTTCATTGGTCACAAGATGCTCGACGCCGTACCGGCCCGGCCGCGCGCGCGCGCCGCGCCGCCCGGCCGTACGCGCCGCGCCGCGCGACGCGCCACGCGCCGCGCAGCCGCGCGCGCCGCGCGCCGTGCGCGCCACGCGCCCGCCCGCGCGCGCCGCGCCGGACCCCCGCGCCCGCGCCCCGCAGCCCGCGCGCCCGTCACGCCCCTTGCCCCGCGCCGCTCGTCGCGCCACGCGCCCGCCGCCGCGCGGACCCGCACGCGATTCGCGCGCGCGCGCGCCCGCGTCCGCCGGACCCCGCCGCACCGTGCGTTCGCCACGCGTTCGATGCCGTACGCGGCCCGTTCGCGCGCCGCGCCTCGCGCCGCGCGTCGCAACCCGCGCCCGGCCCGGCCTTCGCGCGCCGCGTGGAGACCGCCGTACCGCGCTGCGCCGACCCCCTCCCTCCCATTTCCGTCCCTGGCCGCGCCTATAAATGGGCCGAGGCTCCCCGCCCTCTCCCGCACCGCTGCCGCCTCCCTCTTCCATCTCCCGAGCACCAACGCCGCTCTAATCACCGAGCACCACCGTCGCCGCGAGAACCGGAGCCCACCGCGTCGCCGCCGTGCGCAAGCCGCCCGAGCCTCGCCGTACCTCCCCGAGAGCCGCCGTCGCCGGTAAGCCCGCCGCCACCCCTTCTTCCCCGTGCGCTCGCGCCGGTCGGCCTCTGTTTTCGCCTGGACCTCGGTCGAACATGTTGCGGCGAATGAACAGTCTGGATAAATAGAGAAAAGAAAAAAAAAAAGAAAAATAAGGAAAAATTAGGAAAAATTTTGGAAAATTTGGAAAAATATTTTGGGATGATTTGAGTAAAATTTTGGGGAAAAATAAATTATTTTCTCGCATGTTTTCTCGGTGCAAAGTTTGAAAAATCGGAATCGGACGTTTTCCGAAATTCTATTTCGCATCGTTTTTCAATCCGGATTCCGTTTAATTCTTTTCCGCCATCGAAATGAGTTTCGCTTTTGTGCTCAAACCCTCAAAGTTCGAGCACGAATTTTCTTCGCTGATATTTTTAAACATAAGCTCTAAATTTAATTGCGATCGACGACTCTGCGAAAACCCTAGGACACCAGCTCGATTCCAAAAAAAACCCGGATTTTTCCTCGCAACCCTTGTCCTAACTCGAGTAGAATTCTCGGCAAAACTTTTTGAAGTGGTTTTCAAGGTTTTTGTGGTTCTTTTCGATCTCTCGGTGTTTAGTTGAATTCTAACTGAATTCAATTGATCTCTCGCACGTACGGGTAGCGTCTGAAGAACCCGGCATCAACACCGCTGGAGATCCCACCCCTCAAGTGTGCGAGCAAGGCAAGTCTTCACACCCTTTGAACATATTGATCCCCTTTGCGAAATGATGTTATTTTAAACTCTAAACATGCATGCTTTACGGGTTGCCTATACTTGTTATGCCATACCTTGCTATTGTTTACCTTTAGAATTACTCCTTGTAACTCGCAATGTGATACAAATAACCGAAGCATAACTTGGAAAGCGCTTAGCCCGCTAAACTTAGACCATGCATACTCATGACTTTATGAAAAAGCTTTGTGCTTGGGCAACTACCTTAGGGAGGTAGTTGAGCTTCGGCATGTGGAGACATGAGCGCCACATGGCCCACGATGAACTAAGTTTGATGAAAATTGAAAGTACTATACAAATGTTTTAGGCGGGGCGGCTGGATGATTTGGGTGGATTCCGGAAAAGGCAAGTGCCGACCCGGTCAATTAAGGACCGAGCCATGAGATAGCCGGAAACGAGCCGGTACAACCGTACTTCTCGAATGGGTATAGACCTAGCCGACTAGATAGCCGAGCGGAGGCGGTATCCTTGCATAGATGGTTCTCGTGGTGTGGTTATGGGATGAGGATGAGGCTGCGGCCTTTGTTATAAATGGTGGAATTAAACTACGTTAATTAAACTTAAAGATTGGAAATGTCTTCCCTTACCCGGGTGCGCCGAACTCCTCTCACTGCTAGAAAAGGACGGCTAGAGTGCATGAGGGCATAAGTTCATGGAGCGGGTACGCCAAAGTGAGGTTATCGAAAGGCTTTGCCGTGACCGTCTCATGTGTTGAGGCGTAGGCTCATTTGTTGGGCTGTCGCGGAGTACGGGTAAAGTGTACATCCCTTTGCGGTGTGAATGAATCAATCTATTCGAATAGCCGTGCTCGCGGATATTGAGCATCGTGACAAGACTTTCGCTTGGCTAGATTTTAAACTTAAAACTCTTGGGATGGGTTTGCATGATGATTTTGTTTGGTGGATCAACTTCTCGAGAATGCGAGAAGGGGTGGACTCCCAGAAAATCATGACGAACCGGAGACGGGAAGCCATCCTTGGAATCACGATGGATGGTAGACAACCGTCGCCGGATTAATGAACCATGAAATTAAAACTTGATTTTGGCTAGTCGGTAGGCTTGTGAAAAGAATTGAAAAGCGGCTTTACGCAAAAATAACCCTAGCCGTGTCCTTTGAATATCCCTATCATATGCATCAATTCTCGTGTTGACTTGCCGAGTACGGTTGGTACTCACCCTTGCTATACGCACAAACCTCCAGTGATGGAAATGAAGAGCCGGAAGACCCCTACGCGTACTACCGGAGGGCGAAGGAACCGACGGCGCATATTAGACCTTAGTCCCGGTCGTTGCTGTGGCAATGGACAAGCCGCGCCTCTTTCTTGCCTTATCTAAATTCTGTTTTTATATTGTATTCGGACCATAAGGTCCTGTGGGATGAACAATGCCTTCGGGCCTATTTATGTAATAATGGTATTGTAAGACTATTCGTGCATGTGCACTTGATTATCCAGTACTGCATTCGTGGGTACCAACTACTTGATCCAGGGAAATGGTACTATGAACACGAGAGGTTCCCGACTCAAAATCGGGGGTCCACAGAGCTGGTATCGAGCCATGCGACCGTAGGCTAAGACCAAATGGCGCCCTACCCCTAACTAGATGGCTAAAGGGAAATATCCCTACAGTAGGAACAGTTTTAAACTATTATTTCCAAAAATGCAAATATATCTTTTCTACATCTGTATTTCTTTATACCAAATGATTATGATAGCTCCCTCTCGCTAACCCTAAATTGCCCGTAAAAGCGAGATGTCAAACCACGACGGGACACGGGAAGTCACTATCCCGCGAGACGAGGGGTTCGTGGTACAACTCCAGTCTCTACTATGGTGCTTGAGATACCGGAACCGCCCACTTATCACACCAAGAGACATGGCTCCGAGATGTATCCAGCTGGGAGGCGGCCGTATCCATAGAAGCCCGCATGGGGAGTGAAACATCCTACGCTTCCACACTCGCTACCACCGGGACCTAGGAGAGCGGCTATTCGGGATGCGCTCGCGAGGCCTTCCTTCGCCTTAATGCGGAACACCGTGCCGAACTCACAATGACGAGTTCGTGCATCATCCTTACCGCGAAGAGGGCAACCCGGTGCACCGTGGAAGCTACCCCCCTGCTACAACCCGATGGTCACGCGTTTATCGCGTTGGGCGAGACAGCAGACGAGCGTACGAGGAGGCCCCGCTCGAAATCAACGATCGCGATCACGCCTCAATGATGGTCGACAGCCACCAAGGCTGTGGAGACCAGATAAGCATGCTGCAGACACAGCTGCAGGCCAATGGTGCTCAGTATGAGCAACTCTCGGACCGCTATATGGCCCGAGGGGAGGCTCTGGTGGAGCTGGAAGAGCAGCTCAGGAAAAGCAAGCAGCAGATCAACCAGCTAGAGGAACAGCTGCGCACTCGTCCTGTCTACGCTGCAGGTACTTCCACTGAGCCTGTACCATCACATCCTGCCCCTGTGCCCGACCACTATTACCACATGACTCCAGCAAGCTTTGATACTTTTCAAGCTATGATGGGGCAAGCTTTCATGTTGAGCACGAGCACGCACCTTACCCGGTCGACCCCACTTCTTGCTACAACCATGGGACCCACCCCGAGCACCGTACCAGTACCCTCCGAGCCGGGATCAGGAGAGGGTAACCCCATCCAGATCTACACCGACACGGAGTCCGAGGCGGAGCCCATGGAGATCAAATGGGAGTCTAGCGACACCGACTCAATGGAGGAGGAAGTTCCCCCTCGTCGCTTGACTCACACGGGAGGCCCCCTCACCCGCCAGACTGCTCGCAAGAGTACGCGGCCACCGAGTCGGAAGATTCGGCGTGACTCCAAGGCCACCACCTCCGAGCCGTGGGGACTTCGGTTTGCTTCAGCGGCAGACCACCCACTTCCGGCGCCTGGCTCTTGCGGATGGTTGGATGACTAGGCGGAAGGACCTTCCCGGCCCGGCAGCACTTCCTATTTACCCTTAATTAGTTGATCTAGTTGAACGATATAATTATTATCGCCATCCTGGCATGGAGGACTGTGTGTGTACAGTCCATGTACCCCTTTATGTAATATGATGAACCTAGGCATCGCCTTGAGACGTATTGATTCGTATGCTTATTATTTCACCCTCGTTGATGGAAGATCATTCGAAGGAGCTTGAAGAAAAATTCCCGTGTACTATGACATAAACTAGTCCGATCTCTTGATTCATCTCTCTTCTTCGGATGGCACATCGCCGAAGGGCCGCAACCCACGAGAACCCGCGAACCTAACCCCTCCACCCGGCGGAGGTCATGGCTATGCGAGACACAACTACTCCAAGCGATTGCCAATAATCAAGGAGGTCGAGGAGGATCGAGTGCGGGAGAATTCATGAGAGCTAAGCCGCCCACTTTTTCCACGGCCGAGGAACCTATGGACGCCGAAGATTGGCTAAGAGTGATAGAGAAGAAGCTAACCTCGTCGAGTCCGAGAAACGGATAGAGTTGTCTTCGCTACTAACCGGTTGGAGGGTCCCGCGAGTGGCGGTGGGACACCTACAAGGAGACACGAGTGAAGAAGCCGGCGAGCCAACATGGGAGGAATTCACGGCTGCGTTCCGTGAGAATTTCGTGCATTGCAGAATGAGGATGAAGAAGAACGAGTTCCGCAGATGCGTCAAGGGAACACCTCGGTACGGAGTATCGAACAAGTTTACCCGCTTGCCCGTTACGCCACCGGTGACACAGGCGGACGAAGAAGAAAAGATAGACAAATTCATTGAGGGACTAAATGACGAACCGAGGGGACCAATGATCGGGCGGGATCACACCGGTTCCAAAGCCTCATCAACAAGGTCGTCCGACTTGAGCATGACCAAAAGGTGGTAGACAATAACCGCAAGAGGAGGCTCGCTATGGCTCGCCCATTTCGGGAACGCCACAACGCCCCAAGGGAGCCACCCCGTCGGATGGAAGCCAAACGTCCCGGCAAGCGGAGCGTCCTCTCGCTTCCGACCATGTCAACAGTCGGCTACACCACGCCTTCGTACACCCACACCAACCCTAGCCGCTCCGGAAGAAGGAATGTGAGCTGTTTCAAGCTGCGGAGAATACGGGCATTACTCCAATAGCTGCCCAAAACCACGCAACACCCCTGTTCGCACTAGCGCCAATGCAACACCCGTCCGAGGAACCCCACTCTGCGGCGGGACGAGGTCTGCTCAGACCCCGCTACCCAACGAGGCGCCACCGGGTTTCGACGTGGCCAAGTGAATCATGTGAGGGCAGAAGAAGCAGGAGGACCGGAGCGTATTGATGGGTATGTTCTCTATCAACTCTACACCAGTTAAAGTTTTATTCGATTACGGAGCCTCGCATTCATTCATATCTTCCCAAGTAAGCAAACAACACCACCTACACCAAGTAGCACTTAAGAGGCCTATGTTGGTACACTCGCCGGGGAGACATAACCGTACCCCATGCCTGCATTAACGTGCCCATACGGATTAGAGACGTGGTGTTTCTCTCAAACCTTATGGTGTTATCGCTCCAAACCATAGATGTCATACTCGGAATGGATTGGTTGACCAAAAATAATGGAATTATAGATGCAGCCGAAGGGAAGTCACGGTATCCACCCGTGGGGATCACCGATGAGCATAACTATGGATCAAAACCCAAGGCTGTGTGAACAAAGCTGCGGGAGTGTTCACCATGCTACCTCTAGGTGGAATGCCAGTAGTACAAGAATACCCGGATGTGTTTCGAGGAATTACCGGAATGCCCCGGATCGCGACGTAGAGTTCATCATCGACTTAATGCCGGTACTGCCCCCATATCCAAGAGGCCCTATCGAATGCCACCAACGAGTTGGAGGAACGCAAGAAACAAATAAAGGAACTACAAGAGAAGGGATTCGTTCGCCCCCTCTTCTCCCCGGGAGCTCCGGTACTCTTCGTCAAGAAGAAGGATGGGAGCATGAGAATGTGTGTGGACTACCGATCGCGAACGAAGTCACTATCAAGAACAAGTACCCGCTGCCCGGATCGATGACCTATTCGATCAACTTAAGGGTGCGCGGGTGTTCTCCAAGATTGATCTACGGTCGGGATATCATCAATTGAGAATTAGAGCGGAGATATTCCTAAGACGGCATTCTCTACACGATACGGCTTATACGAGTTCACGGTGATGTCCTTTGGATTGACCAATGCCCTGCGTACTTTATGAACCTAATGAACAAGGTGTTCATGGAGTACCTGGACAAATTCGTAGTGGTGTTCATCGACGATATACTTATCTACTCCAAGAACGATGAGGAACACGCGGAGCATCTACGACTAGTCTTGGAAAAGCTACGAGAGCACCAAGCGTATGCAAAGTTCAGCAAATGCGAGTTCGGCTCAAGGAAGTCGCTTTTCTTGGCCACGTGGTTTGGAGGAGTAGCGTGAGACCCCGCCAAGGTCGAAGCCGTTATGGAATGGAAGGCACCCAAGTCGGTAACGGAAGTTCGGAGTTTCTTGGGCTTGGCCGGTTATTACCGACGGTTTATCGAAGGGTTTTCCACCGTAGCCCGACCTATGACTCAACTCTGAAGAAGGAAAAGAAGTTTGAATGGAATGAAAAGTGCCAAAAAGCCTTCGACCAATTAAAAGAAAAGTTAACCACCGCTCCAATCTTGACCTTACCCGACAACCGGAAGGACTTCGTGATGTCTTGTGATGCATCCCGGCAAGGATTGGGAGGAGTATTGATGCAGGATGGAAAGGTCGTAGCGTATGCCTCTCGGCGATTCGACCCCACGAAGAGAATTACCCCACACATGACTGGAATTAGCGCGGTGGTACACGCATTGAAGATCCGGAGACACTATCGATCGGGAACCACCGTGATGTGTATACCGATCACAAGAGCTTAAAATACTTCTTTACTCAGCCGATCTTAACCTACGACGGAGCGATGGCTGGAGTTGATCAAGGATTACGATCTAGGAATCCACTATCATCCCAGCAAGGCAAATGTAGTGGCCGATGCGTAGTCGCAAAGCCCAATGCAACCACATGGGATTGGGAGATATGGCCAGCGAACTTCAAGAAGAAATGGTTAAACTCAATGCACTGATCCCTCACGGAGAAGTGAACTCACTTGGAAATCCAGCCCCTACCGAGAACTCAAATAGAGGAAGCCCAAAGAGGGAATGAGGAAACCGGGAATCAAGGAACGCATGGCGCTGGACGCGCTCGGGAGTTTTCGGTAGATGACAAGGGAATCTTGTGGTACAAGAAAAGAATCGTGTGCTGAACGAGGCGGTTTGAGGGGATTGATCTTAAAGGAAGCCCACGAATCGGCATATTCGTTGCATCCCGGAGCACAAAAATGTACCAGGATTTGAAAGGAGAATACCGGTGGCCTAATATGAAGAGGGATGTAGCCGAATACGTAGCCGTGTGCGATGTGTGCCAAAGGGTGAAAGCCGAACATCAACGCCAGTGGCTTGCTGCAGCCACTCAAGATTCCGAATGGAAATGGGACGAGATAGGCATGGATTTCATAGTAGGACTACCTAAGGCTCGGCTGGTTACGATTCCATTTGGGTAATAGTAGATCGGCTCACCAAGACCGCGATTTATTCCGTGAAAACTAACTACAACGGTGCCAAGCTAGCGGAATTATATATGAGTAGGATTGTGTGTCTCCACGGTGTACCAAAAAGGATTATATCGGATCGTGGTACCCAATTTACATCTCATTTCGGAGCAAGGTTCACGAAGCACTCGCGTCACCTTGCCTTTAGTACCGCTTACCACCCGCGATCGGGGCGGGCGAGAGGACAAATCAAGTGCTAGAAGACATTGAGAGACGTGCGTTGGATTTCACCAAGGATTGGGAGAAATGTTTGCCGTACGCCGAGTTCTCCTACAACAATAGCTACCAAGCCGGTTTGAAGATGTCGCCAAACGAAGCTTTATTTGGTCGCCGATGTCGAACCCCACTAATGTGGTCGAAACCGGTGAACGAACCGTATTCGGGCGACATAATCAAGGAGGCGGAGGAAAAGGTTCGCCGATCCGGGACCGACTACAAGCTGCTCAATCACGGCAAAAGAGCTACGCGGACACCCGTCGAAGAGAATTGGAATTTAAAGAAGGTGACTACGTGTATCTAAAAGTCTCACCACTACGGGAACCCAGAGATTCAAAGTCAAGGGAAACTCGCACCACGATACGTGGGCCCATTCTTGATAAGCGCTAGGAAAGGAGAAGTGGCTTACCAATTGGGCGCCCGAGAATCTCTCCGATGTCCACCCAGTGTTCCACGTATCGCAGCTGAAGAAATGTTTGCGGGTACCGAAGAGCAAGCTCCTTTAGAAGCCATCCATGTCCACAGTGATCTTACCTACCCGGAACATCCAATCAAGATACTAGACGAGGCGGAAAAGAAGACACGGACCAAGTCATGGCGCATGTACAAGGTACAATGGAGCAATCACACGGAAGAAGAGGCTACCTGGGAAAGTGAAGAGTTCCGAGGACGAATACCCACACCTACTCAAGACCGGTAAGAAATCTCGGGGACGAGATTTATTGTTAGGGGTAGGTTTGTGACATCCTAAAAATCGGAGAATCAAAATCGGAACGTAAAAATCGGAACTTTCAAAAACCGTGGCCTATTGCTTCTTCTCGGGTTTGTCGCTTCTTATTTGCCGGCTCGTTGCATAAATTGTTACGTGATCAATTCCCTTTTCGGAGTTTTGGAGGTTTCGGAGTTGTCAAACGGTGATGCGAAAGCCGCATCGGGATTTTAAAAAGGAATTCGAGGGAAAGTGCGGATTCGTGAAAACGTGTTCAGGACATATAAAATAAAATTTTTGGTTGGGAAAAGATGAATTAAGACACATGATGAACAATAAAATTCTCGGGCGAAGTTCTCGAAATTTGGGAAATTTTTGAAAATAAAATGGGTGAATTATGAAAATTTGGAAAAAGAAATTTAAATAAATATGAAAAATAATTATGGAAAATAAAAGTCAAGAAAAAGTTTAAAATATAATGTTAAAAATTATTTTTGAGATATTAGGATTTATTTTGGAATTTTTAGAAGGAAAGAAAATGGAAAATGGGAAAAGAAAATAGAAAATCGGGAAATTAACGGTCGCACTGTTCATTGGTCACAAGATGCTCGACGCCGTACGGCCCGGCGCGCGCGCGCCGTCGCCCGGCCGTCGCGCGCCGCGCCAGCGACGCGCCACGCGCGCCGCGCAAGCGCGCGCCCGCGCCGTGCGCGCCACGCGCCGCCGCCGCGCGCCGCCAGGACCCGCCGCGCGCCCGCGCCCGCAGCCGCGCGCCCGTACCGGCCCCTTGCCCCGCGCCCGCTCGCGCCACGCGCCCGCCGCCGCGGCGGACCCCGCACGCGATTCGCGCCCTCGCGCGCGCCGCGTCCGCCGGATCCCGCCGCACCCGTGCGTTCGCCCACGCGTTCGATGCCGTACGCGGCCGTTCGCGCGCGCGCGCCCTCGCGCCGCGCGCCAACCCGCGCCCGGCCCGGCCTTCCGCGCGCCGCGTGGAGACCGCCGTACGCGCGCTGCGCCGACCCCCTCCCTCCCATTTCCGTCCCGGCGCGCCTATAAATGGGCCGAGGCTCCCCCGCCCTCTCCCGCACCGCTGCCGCCTCCCTCTTCCATCTCCCGAGCACCAACGCCGCTCTAATCACCGAGCACCACCGTCGCGCGAGAACCGGAGCCACCGCCGCCGCCGTGCGCCGGCCGCCCGAGCCTCGCCGTACCTCCCGAGCCGCCGTCGCCGGTAAGCCCGCCGCCACCCCTTCTTCCCCGTGCGCTCGCGCCGGTCGGCCCTCTGTTTCGCTGGACCTCGGTCGAACATGTTGCGGCGAATGAACAGTGCCTTATAAATAGAGAAAAGAAAAAAAAAAGAAAAATAAGGAAAAATTAGGAAAAATTTTGGAAAATTTGGAAAAATATTTTGGGATGATTTGAGTAAAATTTTGGGGAAAAATAAATTATTTTCTCGCATGTTTTCTCGGTGCAAAGTTTGAAAAATCGGAATCGGACGTTTTCCGAAATTCTATTTCGCATCGTTTTTCAATCCGGATTCCGTTTAATTCTTTTCCGCCATCGAAATGAGTTTCGCTTTTGTGCTCAAACCCTCAAAGTTCGAGCACGAATTTTCTTCGCTGATATTTTTAAACATAAGCTCTAAATTTAATTGCGATCGACGACTCTGCGAAAACCCTAGGACACCGGCTCGATTCCAAAAAAAAAAACCCGGATTTTTCCTCGCAACCCTTGTCCTAACTCGAGTAGAATTCTCGGCAAAACTTTTGAAGTGGTTTTCAAGGTTTTTGTGGTTCTTTTCGATCTCTCGGTGTTTAGTTGAATTCTAACTGAATTCAATTGATCTCTCGCACGTACGGGTAGCGTCGAAGAACCCGGCATCAACACCGCTGAAGATCCCACCCCTCAAGTGTGCGAGCAAGGCAAGTCTTCACACCCTTTGAACATATTGATCCCCTTTGCGAAATGATGTTATTTTAAACTCTAAACATGCATGCTTTACCGGGTTGCCTATACTTGTTATGCCATACCTTGCTATTGTTTACCTTTAGAATTACTCCTTGTAACTCGCAATGTGATACAAATAACCGAAGCATAACTTGGTAAACCGCTTATAGCCCTGCTAAACTTAGACCATGCATACTCATGACTTTATGAAAAAGCTTTGTGCTTGGGCAACTACCTTAGGGAGGTAGTTGAGCTTCGGCATGTGGAGACATGAGCGCCACATGGCCCCGATGAACTAAGTTTGATGAAAATTGAAAGTACTATACAAATGTTTTAGACTCGGGCGTTGGATGATTTGGGTGGATTCCGGAAAAGGCAAGTGCCGACACTGGTCAATTAAGGACCGAGCCATGAGATAGCCGGAAACGAGCCGGTACAACCGTACTTCTCGAATGGGTATAGACCTAGCCGACTAGATAGCCGAGCGGAGGCGGTATCCTTGCATAGATGGTTCTCTCGTGGTGTGGTTATGGGATGAGGATGAGGCTGCGGCCTTTGTTATAAATGGTGGAATTAAACTACTGTTAATTAAACTTAAAGATTGGAAATGTCTTCCCTTACCCCGGGTGCGCCAGAACTCCTCTCACTGCTAGAAAAGGACGGCTAGAGTGCATGAGGGCATAAGTTCATGGAGCGGGTCGCCAAAGTGAGGTTATCGAAAGGCTTTGCCGTGACCGTCTCATGTGTTGAGGCGTAGGCTCATTTGTTGTGTCGCGGAGTACGGGTAAAGTGTACATCCACTGCGTGTGAATGAATCAATCTATTCGAATAGCCGTGCTCGCGGATATTGAGCATCGTGACAAGACTTTCGCTTGGCTAGATTTTAAACTTAAAGCTTTGGGATGGGTTTGCATGATGATTTTGTTATTGGTGGATCAACTTCTCGAGAATGCGAGAAGGGGTGGACTCCCGAAAATCATGACGAACCGGAGACGGAAGCCATCCTTGGAATCACGATGGATGGTAGACGAACCGTCGCGGATTAATGAACCATGAAATTAAAACTTGATTTTGGCTAGTCGGTAGGCTTGTGAAAAGAATTGAAAAGCGGCTTTACGCAAAAATAACCCTAGCCGTGTCCTTTGAATATCCCTATCATATGCATCAATTCGTGTTGACTTGCCGAGTACGGTTGGTACTCACCCTTGCTATACGCACAAACCTCCGGTGATGGAAATGAAGAGCCGAAGACCCCTACGCGTACTACCCGGAGGGCGAAGGAACCGACGGCGCATATTAGACCTTAGTCCCGTCGTTGCTCGTGGCAATGGACAAGCCGCGCCTTTCCGCTGCCTTATCTAAATTCTGTTTTATATTGTATTCGGACCATAAGGTCCTGTGGGATGAACAATGCCTTCGGGCCTATTTATGTAATAATGGTATTGTAAGACTATTCGTGCATGTGCACTTGATTATCCAAGATCTTGCATTCGTGGGTACCAACTACTTGATCCAGGGAAATGGTACTATGAACACGAGAGGTTCCCGACTCAAAATCGGGGGTCCACACTTACACCTTCAAAGCACACTCAATCTCCTTCGCACATAAGCCTCTTGCCTTCTCTCTCCTCTCCGACGATCCCACCGACGTTCATCAAACCCCATCGTGCTCCGTGGACCAGACGCATCTTCACCCCGAAACACTCTGACGGCCTCCACCATCGCCGCATCAAGCACCTCCGTCGCGCCGGCCACCGCCGCCACGCCAGCTGCAGTCGCCGCCTCAACCATTGTTGTCGCTCCGGCCACCGCCATTGCTGAGTTCTCCGAGGTACTCCTGTTTGATCCAGAACTCCTTTTTCATTCGGATTTACTTCTCCAACCATGTTGCATCAATCTTACATTCAACCATTTTTTGAGTAGCACTTTCCTTCGTTTTTTCTTGATTAGTACTTTTCCCTTCTTTGAACTGTAATATGCAACCGTTCTTGATTAGCGCCTCCCTTTTTAACGTAGCACTGTCACATCAAGTGCTTATCCCAAATCTGGCACAAGCACAAAGGTACTTTCTCGGCCCCATCGGAAACATGGATCCAGCGATGTAATTATAGCCGAAACCAACAGGATCCCCTTCAACACCAACAAGCCATCCTCGCCCTTTGGAACGGGACATTCAAATCATGGCCGACCCCGACGCAGCCTGGGTTGAGTGGTACAAAAGGGTGTGATCGGCCAAGTACGCATAGTGGGAAAAGGCCGGGATAGCCCAAGGCTTGGCTCTCCATTGCCAACATGGAGAAGGACGAGCCGCTTCGTCTGGCTTCAACATATTTCTAGAATGATAGCTTCAACGCCTTCATCTTCCGACAGGGCCGATGACCATCACGCTGGCCGATGTGTACATGACAACCGGTTTGGACATCGAGTCATCGGCCAACCCGTGACATCCTAAAAATCGGAGAATCAAAATCGGAACGTAAAATCGGAACTTTCAAAACCGTAGCCTATTGCTTCTTCTCGGGTTTGTCGCTTCTTATTTGCCGCTCGTTGCATAAATTGTTACGTGATCAATTCCCTTTTCGGAGTTTTTGGAGGTTTTGGAGTTGTCAAAACGGTGATGCGAAAGCCGCATCACGATTTTAAAAAGGAATCCGGGAAAAGTGTGGATTTGTGAAAACGCATTTCGAGTAATATAAAATAAAAATTTTGGTTGGGAGAAGATAAATTAAAACACAAATAATAAAATTCTCGGGAGGCGTACTCGAAATTTGGGAAATTTTTGAAAATAAAGTGGGTGAATTATGAAAATTTGGAAAAAGAAATTTAAATAAATATGAAAAATAATTATGGAAAATAAAAGTCAAGAAAAAGTTTAAAATATAATGCTAAAAATTATTTTTGGGATATTAGGATTTATTTTGGAATTTTTAGAAGGAAAGAAAATAGAAAATGAGAAAAGAAAATGGAAAATCGGGAAAAAGTGAAAGTTCACTGTTCATTAGCCGCCAAGTGTTCGACGCCGCACTGGCCCGGCCAGCGCCCGCGCGTCGCCGGCCGACGCGCCGCGCCGGACGCGCACGCGCGCGCCCGCCGCGCGCCGCTGACCGCGCGCCCGCGCCCGCGCCGCGCCGCGCGCCCGTATCCCTTGCCCCACTCCGCGCGCGCCACGCGCCGCGGGCACGCGCGCCCGCGCGCGCGCCACGCGCCGCGCGAGCACCGCGCCGAGCCGACCCCGCGCGCCGCGCGCCCGCGCACGCACCGCTCGCGCCCGCCCCGCACAAGCCGCTCGCGCGCGCGCGCCGCCACGCGGCCGGGCCGCGCCCGGCCCCTACTGCGCGCGCACGCCGCTCCGGACTCCCGCCCGCGCGTGCGCCTCGCGCCCGCTTCCGCCCGCCGTACCCGGCCCCCCCGAGCTGCGCCGCGTGCCGCGCCGCGCGCCGCGCATGCCCGAGCCGTCCCCCCTCTCCTCTCGCGCCGCGCCGCGCCGCGCCTATAAAGGCCGCGCCCGCGCCACCCCACCGCACCGCCACCGTGACCTCGCCGTTTCCGAGCGCCACCGCCAAAGCCGCCGCCGTTTAGCCGTCGCCGCGCGCGCAAGCCGGTCCCCGAGCCCCTTGCTCCTCCCCGAGCGCCATCGCCGGTAAGCCCGCCGCCGCCCCCTTTTCCCTTGTGCGCTAGCGCCGCCGCCGCTCTGTTTTTGGCCGAGCCCCGGTCGAACACCTTTCGGGTAAATGAACAGTGCGCGAGGAGAAAAAGGAATAGAAAAAAAAAAAAAAAAAAAAAAAAGAAAAATAGGAAAAATTAGGAAAAATTTTGGAAAATTTGGAAAAATATTTTGGGATGATTTGAGTAAAATTTTGGGGAAAAATAAATTATTTTCTCGCATGTTTTCTCGGTGCAATGTTTGAAAATCGGAATCGGGCGTTTTCCAAAATTTCCAATCGCATCGTTTTTCGATCCAGGATCCCGTTTAATTCTTTCCCGCCATCGAAATAGGTTTCGCTTTTGTGCTCAAACCCTCAAATTTCGAGCATGAATTTTCTTCGCTGATATTTTCAAACGTAATTTCCAAATTTATTACGATCGCCGATTTTGCGAAAACCCTAGGTCATCAACTCGATTCCAAAACCCGGATTTTTCCTCCAACCCTTGTTCTAACTCGAGTAGAATTTTCGGCAAAACTCTTTGAAGTGGTTTTCATGGCTTTTGTGATTCTTTTCGATCTCTCGGTGTTTAGTTGAATTCTAACGAATTCAATTAATCTTTCGCACGTACGGGTAGCGCCCGAAGAAACCGGCAACGACCTCTGAAGATCCCACCCTCAAGTGTGCGAGCAAGGCAAGTCTTCACACCCTTTGAACATATTGATCCCCTTTGCGAAATGATGTTATTTTAAACTCTAAACATGCATGCTTTACCGGATTGCCTATACTTGTTATGCCATACCTTGCTATTGTTTACCTTTAGAATTACTCCTTGTAACTCGCAATGTGATACAAATAACCGAAGCATAACTTCGGTCAACCGCTTAGCCCTGCTAAACTTAGACCATGCATACTCATGACTTTATGAAAAAGCTTTGTGCTTGGGCAACTACCTTAGGGAAGGTAGTTGAGATTCGGCATGTGGAAACATGAGCGCCACATGGCCCCGATGAACTAAGTTTGATGAAAATTGAAAGTACTATACAAATGTTTTAGGCGGGCGGTTGGATGATTTGGGTGGATTCCGAAAAGGCAAGTGCCGACCCTGGTCAATTAAGGACCGAGCCATGAGATAGCCGGAAACGAGCCGCACAACCGTACTTCTCGAATGGGTATAGACCTAGCCGACTAGGTAGCCGAGCGGAGGCGGTATCCTTGCATAGATGGTTCTCTATGATGTGGTTATGGGATGAGAATGAGGCTGCGGCCTTTGTTATAAATGGTGAAATTAAACTACGTTAATCAAACTTAAAGATTGGAAATGTCTTCCCTTACCCCGGTGCGCTGTAACTCCTCTCACCGCTAGAAAAGGACGGCTAGAGTGCATGAGGGCTAAAGTTCATGGAGCGGGTACTGCCAAAGTGAGGTTATCGAAAGGCTTTGCCGTGGCCGTCTCATGTGTTGGGACGTAGGCTCATTTGTTGGGCGTCGCGGAGTACGGGTAAAGTGTACATCCACCTGCAGTGTGAATGAATCAATCTATTCGAATAGCCGTGCTCGCGGATATTGAGCATCGTGACAAGACTTTCGCTTGGCTAGATTTTAAACTTAAAACTTGGGATGGGTTTGCATGATGATTTTGTTATTGGTGGATCAACTTCTCGAGAATGCGAGAAGGGGTGGACTCCCGAAAATCATGACGAACCGGAGACGGGAAGCCATCCTTGGAATCACAATGGATGGTAGACGAACCGTCGCCGGATTAATGAACCATGAAATTAAAACTTGATTTTGGCTAGTCGGTAGGCTTGTGAAAAGAATTGAAAACCGGCTTTACGCAAAAATAACCCTAGCCGTGTTCTTTGAATATCCCTATCATATGCATCAATTCTCGTGTTGACTTGCCGAGTACGGTTGGTACTCACCCTTGCTATACGCACAAACCTCCAGGTGATGGGAATGAAGAGCGTAAGACCCCTACGCGTACTACGCGGAGGGCGAAGGAACCGACGGCGCATATTAGACCTTAGTCCCGGTCGTTGCTCGTGGCAATGGACAAGCCGCCGCCTCTTTCCGCCGCCTTATCTAAACTCGTTTTTATGTTGTATTCGGACCATAAGGTCCTGTGGATTGAACAATGCCTTCGGGCCTATTTATGTAATAATGGTATTGTAAGACTATTCGTGCATGTGTACTCGATTATCCAAGATCGCATTCGTGGGTACCAACTACTTGATCCAGGGAATGGTACTATGAACACGAAAGATTCCCGACTCAAAATCGGGGTCCACAGAGCCGGTATCGAGCCATGCGACCGTAGGCTAAGACCAAATGGCGCCCTACCCCTAACTAGATGGCTAAAGGGAAATATCCCTACGTAGGATCAATTTTAAACTATTATTTCCGAAAATGCAAATATATCTTTTCTACATCCGTATTTCTTTTTACCAAATGATTATGATAGCTTCCTCTCGCTAACCCTAAGTTGCCTGTAAAAGCGGATGTCAAACCACGACGGAACACGGGAAGTCACTATCCCGCGAGACGAGGGGTTCGTGGTACAACTTCAGTCTCTACTATGGTGCTTGAGATACCCGGAACCGCCCACTTATCACACCAAGAGACATGGCTCGAGATGTATCCACTGGGAGGCACCGTGTCCATAGAAGCCCGCATGGGAGTGAGACATCCTACGCTTCCACACTCGCTACCCCCGGGACCTAGCGAAGCAGCTATTCGGGATGCCGCTCGCGAGGCCTTCCTTCGCCTTAATGCGGAACACCGTGCCGAACTCACAATGACGAGTTCGTGCATCACCCTTATCGCGAAGAGGGCAACCCGGCCCGCACCGTGGAGGCTACCCCGCTGCTACAACCCGATGGTCACGCGTTTATCGCGTTGGGCGGAGACAAGAGACGATCGTTACGAGGAGGCCCCGCTCGAGATCAACGATCGCAGTCACGCTCAATGATCGGTCGCCGCCCACCAAGGCGTGGAGACCAGATAAGCATGCCGTGCACATGCCGCAGCCAATGGTGCTCAGTATGAGCAACTCTCGGACCGCTACATGGCCCGAGGGAGGCTCTAGTAGAGCCTGGAAGAGCAGCTCAGAAAAGCAAGCAAGAGATCAACCGGCTAGAGGAACATTGCACACTCACTCGTCTACGCTGCAGTACTTCCACCGAGCCTCGTACCATCACATCCCGCCCCGTGCCCGACCACTATTACCATATAACTCCAGCAAGCTTTGATACTTTTCAAGCTATGATGGAGCAAGCTTTCATGTTGAGCACAGAGCCCGCACCATACCCGGTCGACCCCACTGCCGCCACCCCGAGCTCCGTACCAGCATCCTCCGAGCCGGGATCGGAGAGGGTAACCCCATCCAGATCCACACCGACACGGAGTCCGAGGCGGAGCCCATGGAGATCAAATGGGAGTCTAGCGACACCGACTCAATGGAGGAGGAAGTTCCCCCTCGTCGCTTGACTCACACGGGAGGCCCTCACCCGCCGATCGCTCGCAAGAGTACGCGCCACCGAGTCGAAAGATTCGGCGTGACTCCGAGGCCGCCACCTCCGAGCCGTGGGGACTTCGGTTTGCTTCGGCGACGGACCACCCGCTTGGCGCCCGGCACTTGCGGGTGGTTGGATGACTAGGCGGAAGGACCTTCCCGACCCGGCACTTCCTATTTACCCTTAATTAGTTGATCTAGCTGAACGATATAATTATTATTGCTATCCTGGCATGGAGGACTGTGTGTACACACCATGTACCCCTTATGTAATATGATGAACCGGCATCGCCTTGCGATGTCTTAATTCGTATGCTATTTATTGTTTCACCTTGCCCGTTGAGTGAAGATCATTCGTAGGAACTTGAAGAAAAATTTCCGTGAACCATAACATAAACTAGATCGCTCTCTTAATTCATCTCTCTTCTTCGGATGGCACATCGTCGCAGAGCCGGCAACCAACGAAAACCCGCCGGAACCCAACCCCTCCACCCCGGCGGAGGTCATGGCTATGCGACCCGGCTACCCAAGCGATCGCCAATAATCAAGGAGGTCGAGGAGGATCGAGTCCGGGGAGTTCATGAGAGCTAAGCCGCCCACTTTTTCCACGGCCGAAGAACCTATGGACGCCGAAGATTGGCTAAGAGTGATAGAAAAGAAGCTAACCCTCGTCGAGTCCGAGAAGCGATAGAGTGATCTTCGCTACTAACCAGTTGGAGGGTCCCGCGAGTGACGGTGGGACACCTACAAGGAGACACGAGCTGAAGACGCCGCGAGCCAACATGGGAGGAATTCACGGCTGCGTTCCGTGAGAATTTCGTGCCACCATGAGTAATGAGGATGAAGAAGAACGAGTTCCGCAGACCTGCGTCAAGGGAACACCTCGAGGAGTATCTCGAACAAGTTTACCCACTTGCCCGTTACGCCACCGGTGACTCGGCGGACGAAGAAGAAAAGATAGACAAATTCATTGAGGGACTAAATGACGAACCGAGGGGACCGATGATCGGGCGGGATCACACCGCTTCAAAGCCTCATCAACAAGGTCGTCCGACTTGAGCATGACCAAAAGGTGGTGGACAATAACCGCAAAGGAGGCTCGCTATGGCTCGCCCATTTCGGTGGAACGCCACAACGCCCCAAGGGAGCCACCCCGTCCGGATGGAAACCAAACGTCCGGCACCGGTCGTCCTCTCGCTTCCGACCATGTCAACCGGCCGCCTACACCACAGCTTCGTACACCCACACCAACCCTAGCCGCTCCAGAAGAAGGAATGTGAGTGTTTCAATCGGAGAATTCGGGCATTACTCCAATAGCTGCCCAAAACCACGCAACACCCCCCGTGCGCACCGGCGCCAATGCCACACCCGTCCGAGGAACCCCCACCGCGGCGGGACGAGGTCCTGCTCGGGACCCCGCTACCCAACGAGGCCGCCACCGGGTTTCGACGTGGCAGGTGAATCATGTGCGGGCGAAGAAGCACAGAGGACCGAGCGTATTGATGGGTATGTTCTCTATCAACTCTACACCAGCTTAAAGTTTTATTCGATTACGGAGCCTCGCATTCATTCATATCTTCCCAAGTAAGCAAACAACACCACCTACACCAAGTAGCACTTAAGAGGCCTATGTTGGTACACTCACCGGGGAGACATAACCGTACCCCATGCCTGCATTAACGTGCCCATACGGATTAGAGACGTGGTGTTTCTCTCAAACCTTATGGTGTTATCGCCCAAACCATAGATGTCATACTCGGAATGGATTGGTTGACCAAAAATAATGGAATTATAGACTGCACCGAAGGGAAGTCACGTGATCCACCCGTGGGGATCACCGATGAGCATAACTATGGATCAAAACCCAAGGCTGTGTGAACAAGCTGCGGGAGTGTTCACCATGCTACCTCTAGGTGGAATGCCAATAGTACAAGAATACCCGGATGTGTTTCCCGAGGAATTACCGGAATGCCCCGGATCGCGACGTAGAGTTCATCATCGACTTAATGCCCGGACGCCCCCATATCCAAGAGGCCCTATCGAATGCCCCCAATGAGTTGGAGGAACTCAAGAAACAAATAAAGGAACTACAAGAGAAGGGATTCGTTCGCCCCAGCTCTTCTCCCCGGGAGCTCCAAGTGCTCTTCGTCAAGAAGAAGGATGGGAGCATGAGAATGTGTGTGGACTATCGATCGCCGAACGAAGTCACTATCAAGAACAAGTACCCGCTACCTCGAATCGATGACCTATTCGATCAACTTAAGGGTGCGCAGTGTTCTCCAAGATTGATCTACGGTCGGATATCATCGGTTGAAGATTAGAGCCGGAGATATTCCTAAGACGGCATTCTCTACACGATACGGCTTATACGAGTTCACAGTGATGTCCTTTGGATTGACCAATGCCCCGCGTACTTTATGAACCGATGAACAAGGTATTCATGGAGTACCTGGACAAATTCGTAGTGGTGTTCATCGACGATATACTTATCTACTCCAAGAACGATGAGGAACACGCGGAGCATCTACGATTGGTACTGGAAAAGCTACGAGAGCACCGGTTGTATGCCAAGTTCAGCAAATGCGAGTTCGGCTCAAGGAAGTCGCTTTTCTTGGCCACGTGGTTTCAGCCGGAGGAGTAGCGTGAGACCCCGCCAAGGTCGAAGCCGTTATGGAATGGAAGGCGCCCAAGTCGGTAACGGAAGTTCGGAGTTTCTTGGGCTTGGCCGGTTATTACCGACGGTTTATCGAAGGGTTTTCCACCGTAGCCCGACCTATGACTCAACTCCGAAGAAGGAAAAGAAGTTTGAATGGAATGAAAAGTGCCAAAAGCCTTCGACCAATTAAAAGAAAAGTTAACCACCGCTCCAGTCTTGACCTTACCCGACAACCGGAAGGACTTCGTGATGTACTTGTGATGCATCCCGGCAAGGATTGGGAGGAGTATTGATGCAGGATGGAAAGGTCGTAGCGTATGCCTCACACGCACGATTTGACCCCACGAAGAGAATTACCCCACACATGACTGGAATTAGCCGCGTGGTACACGCATTGAAGATCCGGAGACACTATCTCGATCGGAAACCACCGTGATGTGTATACCGATCACAAGAGCTTGAAATATTTCTTTACTCGCTGATCTCAACCTACGACGAGGCGATGGTTGGAGTTGATCAAGGATTACGATCTAGGAATCCATTACCATCCCGGCAAGGCAAATGTAGTGGCCGATGCGCCGAGCCGCAAAGCCCAATGCAACCACATGGAATTGGGAGGTGTGGCTAATGAGCTCCGGGAAGAAATGGCTCGGCTCAATCCGCACCGATTCCTCACGGAGAAGTGAACTCACTGGAAATCCAGCCCCTACGAGAACTCAAATAGAGGAAGCCCAAAGAGGGAATGAGGAAATCCAGAAATTAAGGAACGTATGGCGCTGGACGCGCTCGGGAGTTTTCGTAGATGACAAGGGAATCTTGTGGTACAGAAGAGAATCTGTGTGCCCGAACGAGGCGGTTTGAGGGATTGATCTTAAAGGAAGCCCACGAATCGGCATATTCGTTACATCCGGAAGCACGAAAATGTACCAGGATTTAAAAGGAGAATACCGGTGGCCTAATATGAAGAGGGATGTAGCCGAATACGTAGCCGTGTGCGATGTGTGCCAAAGGGTGAAAGCCGAACATCAACGCCCCGCCGCTTGCGCAGCCACTCAAGATTCCGTAATGGAAATGGGACGAGATAGGCATGGATTTCATAGTAGGATTACCCAAGACTCGCTGGTTACGATTCCATTTGGGTAATAGTAGATCGGCTCACCAAGATCGCCATTTATTCCCGTGAAAACCAACTACAAAGTGCCAAGCTAGCGGAATTATATATGAGTAGAATTGTGTGTCTCCACGGTGTACCAAAAAGGATTATATCGGATCGTGGTACCCAATTTACATCTCATTTCGGAGCAAGGTTCACGAAGCACCGGCAGATCACCTTGCCTTTAGTACCGCTTATCACCCGCAGACGACGGGCGACCGAGAGGACGAATCAAGTGCTAGAAGACATGCCGAGAGCTTGTGCGTTGGATTTCACCAAGGATTGGGAGAAATGTTTGCCGTACGCCGAGTTCTCCTACAACAACAGCTACCAAGCCGTTTGAAGATGTCACCAAACGAAGCTTTATTTGGTCGCCGATGTCGAACCCCATTAATGTGGTCGAGACCGGTGAACGAACCATATTCGGGCCCGACATAATTAAGGAGGCAGAGGAAAAGGTCCTGATCCGGACCGACTACAAGTCGCTCAATCACGGCAAAAGAGCTACGCGGACACCCGTCGAAGAGAATTGGAATTTAAAGAAGGTGACTACGTGTATCTAAAAGTCTCACCACTACGGGGAACCCGGAGATTCAAAGTCAAGGGGAAACTCGCACCACGATACGTGGGCCCATTCTTGATAAGCGCTAGGAAAGGAGAAGTGGCTTACCAATTGGAACTGCCCGAGATTCTCTCCGATGTCCACCCAGTGTTCCACGTATCGCAGCTGAAGAAATGTTTGCGGGTACGAAGAGCAAGCTCCTTTAGGAGCCATCCATGTCCACAGTGATCTTACCTACCCGGAACATCCAATCAAGATACTAGACGAGGCGGAAAAGAAGACACGGACCAAGTCATGGCGTATGTACAAGGTACAATGGAGCAATCACACGGAAGAAGAGGCTACCCGGGAAAGCGAAGAGTTCCGAGACGAATACCCACACCTACTCAAGAACGGTAAGAAATCTGGGACGAGATTTATTGTTAGGGGGTAGGTTTGTGACATCCTAAAAATCGGAGAATCAAAATCGGAACGTAAAAATCGGAACTTTCAAAAACCGTAGCCTATTGCTTCTTCTCGGGTTTGTCGCTTCTTATTTGCCACTCGTTGCATAAATTGTTACGTGATCAATTCCCTTTTCGGAGTTTTTGGAGGTTTTGGAGTTGTCAAAACGGTGATGCGAAAGCCGCATCACGATTTTAAAAAGGAATCCGGGAAAAGTGTGGATTTGTGAAAACGCATTTCGAGTAATATAAAATAAAAATTTTGGTTGGGAGAAGATAAATTAAAACACAAATAATAAAATTCTCGGGAGGCGTACTCGAAATTTGGGAAATTTTTGAAAATAAAGTGGGTGAATTATGAAAATTTGGAAAAAGAAATTTAAATAAATATGAAAAATAATTATGGAAAATAAAAGTCAAGAAAAAGTTTAAAATATAATGCTAAAAATTATTTTTGGGATATTAGGATTTATTTTGGAATTTTTAGAAGGAAAGAAAATAGAAAATGAGAAAAGAAAATGGAAAATCGGGAAAAAGTGAAAGTTCACTGTTCATTAGCCGCCAAGTGTTCGACGCCGTATGCCGCCGCGCGCGGCGCCCGCCGTCGCGCCGTCAGACATGGGGCCAAGCGCCACGCTGACGCGCCACGCGCCGCCCGCTCGCGCCAAGGCTGACCCCGCCGCCCCGCGCCCGCAGCCGCGCGCCCGTATCCCTTGCCCCCACTCCGCGCGCCTCACGCCGCGCGGGCACGCCGCGCCGCGCCGCGCGCGCCACGCGCCGCGCGAGCACCGCGCCAGCCGGACTCGCGCGCGCGCGCGCCGCGCACGCACCGCCTGCGCCCGCCTCGTACCCGCGCCCGCGCGCCAAGGCAAGCTGGCCACGCGGCCGAAGCTCGCCCGGCTCCTACAATAGCCGCGCTGCGCGCACGCGCTCCGGACTCCCGCCCGCGCCGTGCGCCCGCCGCGCTCGCCCGCCGCGTACCCGCCCGAGCCGCGCCGCGTGTCGCGGCCGCGCCGCGCGCGCATGCCCGAGCCGCCCCCCTCTCCGCCCTCGCGCGCGCCGCGCGCCTATAAAGGCCGCGCCGCGCTAATTCCACCGCACCGCCACCGTGACCTCACCGTTTCCGAGCGCCACCGCCAAACGCCGCCGTTTAGCCGTCGCCGCCGCGCAAGCTGGCCCCCGAGCCCCTTGCTCCTCCCCGAGCGCCATCGCCGTAAGCCCCGCCGCCGCCCCTTTTCCCTTGTGCGCTAGCGCCGCCGCCGCCCGTTTTTGGCCGAGCCCCGGTCGAACACCTTTCGGGTAAATGAACAAGGTGCGCCGAGAGAAAAGGAATAGAAAAAAAAAAAAAAAAAAAAAAAAAAAAAAGAAAAATAGGGAAAATTAGGAAAAATTTTGGAAAATTTGGAAAAATATTTTGGGATGATTTGAGTAAAATTTTGGGGAAAAATAAATTATTTTCTCACATGTTTTCTCGGTGCAATGTTTGAAAATCGGAATCGGGCGTTTTCAAATTTCCAATCGCATCGTTTTTCGATCCGGATCCCGTTTAATTCTTTCCCGCCATCGAAATAGGTTTCGCTTTTGTGCTCAAACCCTCAAATTTCGAGCATGAATTTTCTTCGCTGATATTTTCAAACGTAATTTCCAAATTTATTACGATCGCCGATTTTGCGAAAACCCTAGGTCATCAACTCGATTCCAAAACCCGGATTTTTCCTCCAACCCTTGTTCTAACTCGAGTAGAATTTTCGGCAAAACTCTTTGAAGTGGTTTTCATGGCTTTTGTGATTCTTTTCGATCTCTCGTGTTTAGTTGAATTCTAACTGAATTCAATTAATCTTTCGCACGTACGGGTAGCGCCCGAAGAAACCGGCAACGACCTCGCCGAAGATCCCACCCCTCAAGTGTGCGAGCAAGGCAAGTCTTCACACCCTTTGAACATATTGATCCCCTTTGCGAAATGATGTTATTTTAAACTCTAAACATGCATGCTTTACCGGATTGCCTATACTTGTTATGCCATACCTTGCTATTGTTTACCTTTAGAATTACTCCTTGTAACTCGCAATGTGATACAAATAACCGAAGCATAACTCAGTCAACCGCTTAGCCCCGCTAAACTTAGACCATGCATACTCATGACTTTATGAAAAAGCTTTGTGCTTGGGCAACTACCTTAGGGAAGGTAGTTGAGATTCGGCATGTGGAAACATGAGCGCCACATGGCCCCGATGAACTAAGTTTGATGAAAATTGAAAGTACTATACAAATGTTTTACGGGCGCTGGATGATTTGGGTGGATTCCGGAAAAGGCAAGTGCCGACCCTCGGTCAATTAAGGACCGAGCCATGAGATAGCCGGAAACGAGCCGTACAACCGTACTTCTCGAATGGGTATAGACCTAGCCGACTAGGTAGCCGAGCGGAGGCAGTATCCTTGCATAGATGGTTCTCTATGATGTGGTTATGGGATGAGAATGAGGCTGCGGCCTTTGTTATAAATGGTGAAATTAAACTACCGTTAATCAAACTTAAAGATTGGAAATGTCTTCCCTTACCCCGGGTGCGCTGTAACTCCTCTCACCGCTAGAAAAGGACGGCTAGAGTGCATGAGGGCTAAAGTTCATGGAGCGGGTACTCGCCAAAGTGAGGTTATCGAAAGGCTTTGCCGTGGCCGTCTCATGTGTTGGGACGTAGGCTCATTTGTTGGGTGTCGCGGAGTACGGGTAAAGTGTACATCCACCAAGTGTGAATGAATCAATCTATTCGAATAGCCGTGCTCATGATATTGAGCATCGTGACAAGACTTTCGCTTGGCTAGATTTTAAACTTAAAAGCCGGGATGGGTTTGCATGATGATTTTGTTGGTGGATCAACTTCTCGAGAATGCGAGAAGGGGTGGACTCCCGAAAATCATGACGAACCGGAGACGGGAAGCCATCCTTGGAATCACAATGGATGGTAGACGTAACCGTCGCCGGATTAATGAACCATGAAATTAAAACTTGATTTTGGCTAGTCGGTAGGCTTGTGAAAAGAATTGAAAACCGGCTTTACGCAAAAATAACCCTAGCCGTGTTCTTTGAATATCCCTATCATATGCATCAATTTCGTGTTGACTTGCCGAGTACGGTTGGTACTCACCCTTGCTATACGCACAAACCTCCACTGATGGGAATGAAGAGCCGAGAAGACCCCTACGCGTACTACGCGGAGGGCGAAGGAACCGACGGCGCATATTAGACCTTAGTCCCGGTCGTTGCTCGTGGCAATGGACAAGCCGCCGCCTCTTTCCGCCGCCTTATCTAAACTCGTTTTTATGTTGTATTCGGACCATAAGGTCCCGTGGATTGAACAATGCCTTCGGGCCTATTTATGTAATAATGGTATTGTAAGACTATTCGTGCATGTGTACTCGATTATCCAAGATCGCATTCGTGGGTACCAACTACTTGATCCAGGGAATGGTACTATGAACACGAAAGATTCCCGACTCAAAATCGGGGGTCCACACAACCCCAGCAACTTTGAGCCAAAACGGGCAGAAGCAATTCAAAACCAAGGCTATCGGCGGGTGGAGCGGCTTCATCGCCCATAACATAAAGAATGGATTCATCGGCCACAGGAGCACACCACATTCCCGATGATGTGGCTTGAAAAATTTTTGTTTTGCGGATCGAGCTACGGGCCGATCGCCAACTCGCAAGTCGTAGCCAAAATCTTGGCCGACAGGGGGCAAGCTTGCGCTGGGAAGTACCTCCTCGGCTATTTATATCAAATGCTGCATCGAG